>JAJPUD010001005.1:237386-306964 GCA_023553655.1 Myrmecobius fasciatus | reverse complement strand
ATCTATCTATCTATCTATCTATCTATCTATCTATCTATCTATCTATCTATCTATCACCTACCTATCTCACCTCTTCTGGCTTATTCCTCTAACTGCATTTCTGTGTCTGTTTAGAGAGTGTATGATTGTGAAAGCTGATGCTGGTTGTGTTTCTGTCTGATTTGGGAGTTTCTATTTCATCATCTGGGAAAGGAAGTAGAATCAGAAATCCCCTAATACTCCCATATGACCAAGATTACCTCTTAAAGACTATACTCAGGAACATCTGGCTCTTGTTTGAACCTAAGACCTCTTCATCTTCTGACTGCCTGATATCTCCAGGGTTTAGGATTTCAAATCCTCAAGGAGTGTAGATTTTTTGTTTGTTTTGCTTTCCTGATGTCCACCAGCAGAACTGGAATTTGAACTCAGGTCCTGTTACTCTAAGCTTAGTGTGTTTCCTATTATACCATGCTATCCTTAAACTTAAGATATTTACTATCTGCTGGGAATTTACAAAAAACTGAACCAACATGATATTCTTTCATTTATCTTTCGGAATCCACCCCTCCACCAATTATGCACTAGAATTTTAGGTCATCTAGTTTCCAGCTTTGAAAATAAAACATGGAAGGTCCTCAAATAACAGCTAATAAATGGATATTGAAATAAGAGACAAGTTCAATTTTCTTGTTGCAAAGAGCAAATGTTTTCTTTTGTTAACAGGGGTCCCAACTTAATAAAATAACTTATTAGAGGATTTCCAATAAGGAACTGTGTAATAATCATGCACATTTGGAGAGTACATTAAGATTTGCAAAGTATTTCCCTCAAAATCTCCCCATGAAGTAGGAAGTGACAGTACTATTAGACACATTTTATAAATCAAGAAACAGGCTTTGAGAAATTATGTAAATTGTTCATGGTCACTCAGCTATTATAGTAAATTCTAAAGGCAAGTGGTGAATCCAAGTGCTCCAGATGACATCTAACAATAGTGGCCAGTCCTCATTTGTCATTCAGCTGCTTTTTATTTAATGTACTGTCTTCTTAATGAAGAAGGTGGGTATGTAAGACAATTTAACATACAGTTAGCCCTCACTTTAGAATTAATGAAGGATAGCTAAAGGAAGCAGCTGAGCCTTTTTTCCTATGGGCAAAATGAAATCTGTTTAATAGCTGCTACTGGAAATCCTAACCCAGTGTAAAAAAGTAAAAAAAAAAAAAAACAAAAAAACAAAAAAACAAAACATAGCACCATGAATCCCATTTCTTTCACAATTGCACCAGAAAACATTCACTGAAGAGAAAAGTGGCACACTATAAAAATACTGCTCTTAATTATTTAACAAGTTGAGAGGCAAGATCGTGGAAAGGATATAAAAACAAATGGGAAAATTAGTTTGGCTTCTGCCTTAAGTAATATGCTTAATGTTTAATGAAGAATAAATTTCATTTTCTGCCCATAGAAGAGCAATCTTGCTACACATTTGGTGGGATCTGCTAGGGTGAAGTTTATGGAAAAGAATACATGTAATGGGTAGATGTGAATGAGTTCTAATCTATATCATTGGAAGGAATATCCAAATGATAGAGGTCCACTTGAATATTGATCTTGCTGAATCTATCTAAAATCAGTATGGAGAAAAATGGCATGCTTGTTAATAATGTTTTAATTTTATATTTTATTGATTGCTTAAAAATTAAGTATACACACTTAGCATTCAATTAATTCCTTTCCTACCATCCACCACCCATTATTCCAAATATATTAAAAGAAGAAAAACCGACTGGAGATAAAGCTCATGGATTGGTTTTCAGTGTTATAAAATTTACAAGAAGTGATAGATCAAACAGTTTCCCTATATCTTATCAGTATAGTCAATGAGACAGGGAACAAGAATGAACTCCATTTGCCTGGGCAAAGAGCCCAAGGTGAAAGTAATTGCTAGTTGAGTAGCAGCTGCAGATATCCTCTGATCAAATGAAAAGATCAAATGCTTATTTCATTCTGATAAAAATCATTAAACCACAAATCAACTTACCCCCTCCCTCCTGCATGCTCAGGAAATGACTATGAAGACCATCTGCACATAACCAGTCCTTTGACAGTGACTTTTATTATGAAATCCTAAGATATAGACAGTTCATCAAAATGTAAGGAGTCATCATTCACATTTTATTTAGCTGCCAAAATGATACACAGCTTTTGGACTTGGAGAAGAGCTCTCTGCTCACAGTTGCTAACTTCTGCCTATATTCCTGAATTTGGCAATGAAAGGAGAATTCACTTTCAACTGAGTTTCTGAAGACATTTGTCCTTTTTAGTTCTATCTGCATTGTGCTGACCACAGAGAAAACATCAGAAAGGTTACTCTAAATCCATGATGAAGATGAGACAAAGTTCTCAAAGATGAAAATTCTTTTTCCCTGGGAAAGAACCCACAGAGAGCATTTGAAATAGAGAGAGGTGTCTGTTTGCTGCTTGGAATTTTCTTTTTCTAAAAAAAAATACCTTTTTATTTTCAAAATATATGCAAAAATAGTTTTCAACATTTGCCTTTGTGAAACCCTGTTCTCCCTCCCTTCTTCCCACTCCCTCTGCTAGAAATGACCCAATCCAATATATGTTAAACATGTGCAATTCTACTATACATTTTTCCACATCTATCATGCTGCACGAGAAAAATCAGATCACAAAGGAAAAAAATGAGAAAGAAAACAAAATGCAAACAAAAAACAACAACAACAAAGCTATAATATTATGTTATGATCCACATTCAGTCCCCACAGTGCTGTTTCTGGATGCAGATGGCTCTCGCCATCACAAGTCTATTGGAATTTGCCTGGGATTTTTGAAACACTGAAATTCATAACTGTTTATCATTAGGACAACTCAGAAACTGGCATTAATTCTGAGATACTGGAAGGAATTCTTTTCAGATCTAGCCTTGGAAGCTGTGGGTTTGCCTAAATGCAGTCAAATCTATGTCCATGTTGGGGATTTTGCAAATTGGTGGTTACTACAAAATACTCTAGAACTAAGTAAAAGATGGCAAGCCAGGCAAATTAATAGTCAATCTAGAACATCTGGCCATTGACAACACAACAAAGATTTATTAAAGAGCTAATAATAATTATATAGGCTGAAGTAAATGTTAAAATGATTTTTAATGGAAATTTGTTTTCAATTATAAAAAATATATGTTAACATAAAAAGGATAACATTCCTGTTCTCTGCTTAATAAATTTGAATGGGAAAATGGATACTCACATAGATATGGATAGTTTTAGTGGATTTAACAATAAGAATAAAGCTCAATATCCTAACAATGTTACCATATTGGTAACAAGTACCATATTGGGTGTTGGGGCATAAAAGTCAAAAATGACTCCCTCAATGAGACTACATTCAATTGATCAACAGTATGAAATACTTCATATAAAGATGCATGAACCACCTAAGAAACCAAGTGATGTTTGCCACAGCTATTTAGGATGAAATATTTTCAGTAATTAGGGTTATGCTCTAAACATACTGACATTGAATGATAGTGAATTGACAAATATTTACGAAGCCCTTACTCTGTTTTGTCAACTGGCCCCAAATTTAACACCAAAGTCACTGGTACTCTATTTTCCTATGTAACTAGGTAGCATCATGTATAATGTACAGGATTTAGAGTTAAGAAAACCCGAGTTTAAATCCAGCCCCAAATACTTGAGTTGTGTGATCTTAAAAGTCTTAAAACCTTTTACTTAAAAGTCTTAAAAGATTTAAAAGTCATTTCCATGGCTCAATCTCATTTTGCTCATACATAAAATGAGCATGGTAATAATTATCTCCATACTTTTGTGAAGACTAAATGAGCTATACACAAACTGGTATACAATTGTTGGCTACTGTAGTTATTACTAAATTTGCAGTTTGTTTTCCTCCTCAATCTAGTGGAGTGGACACTGGTTATCACTTTAATATTTCCAGTGCCTAATCTGTGTAGTTAGGTAGCACAGAGTCCTGAGCCTGGGGTCCAGAAGACCTGAGTTCAAATTCAGATACTTATTATATATATGACTCTGGTCAAGTCATTTAGCCCTATTTGTCTCATTCTTTTTCATTGATAAAATGAACTGGAGAAGGAAATGACAAACTACTCCAGTATCTTTGCCAAGAAAATCCCAAATGGGGTTATGAAGAGTTGGACACAATTCAGACAACTGAACAACAATAATCACCTTCTAGAACACGCCTTTTTTACAAATAGATTTGTTTATTTGTTTTTTTTTAAACTAATTATGTGACATTGAACAGGTCACTTGATTTCTTAGAATCTCAGCTTCTTCATCTATAAAATGGGGGTGATAGTAATACTTATGGTGTTTATCTCTGCACATGAAACAGTTGTGAAACTCAAAGATACTGTATGATAAGTACTTTCAAAGCTTATAAGTACCATAAAATTATTACTTGGTCTCCTGAATTGAGGGAATTATGGGAGTCATAATTTGTTGTCCTTTGCTCTCAAGGAGAATAAAAATGAGATCTCTGTTAGAATCAAGTGTGTTGTGTCCAACTGTGGCTGAAAAGACCAAAATAGGATTGAAATGTTCTCCCATAGGTTGGGGCACAAATTGTCCATTTGTTGGGCACAAATAGAACATTCTCTGAATTTGTACATTTTTTAAAGTTACTTCAATTCTGCTTTTCTCATAGAGGATGATACCTTTTCTGATGAGGAAATACCATACTGGATGGTCCTATGCCAGATTTTCCCATGTCATGCAATCAATTCCAAAGTTATTTTTTCCCCAAGGAAAACATGCATTTTTACAATATCTGTTAACATAAGTTAAGTATATGTTTACACTGATTTTTGAATTCAATAAATTTTGGAATGTTGAAATACTCATCAAACCCAATGTAATTATGCAACAATAGCAAAAGAGAATGGAATACATTAGATTAGGATATTTTATGGTTAAAAATACTCATAACAGTATCTTTGGAAAGATAATTTATTAAATCAAGTCATTTCATTTAATTCCAAAGTTCTTAAGAGAGACCTTGAGAGTATCTTGTAATAATCACCATGCAAGCACAAGCCCTGTGTGAATTCTCTGTGAAATAGATCTTTTGGCAAGCCTATGTTTGGCATTTGAACAACTTGACTAGCCCAACAGAGCTATGTTCTTTGCAATAGGGTTTGAATGTTTGACAGTTTAGTTCAAGAAAGGACTTCAGGATCTGGTCCCTTATCCTGCCAGGTGATCTTCAGAATCTTTCTGATAAAGTTCCAATGGAAGCAATTCATTTTCCTGGCATGACATTGATATACTGTCCAGCTTTTCACACAAGGAAGGTCTTTGTGGACCTTCAGTTTGGTAGTCATTCTAATGCTTCTTCTTTCCCAAACTTTCCTTCAGAGATTGCCAAACACTGATCTCATTGGTAATGTTTGTGTCAATCTCATTATCTCTGGAAAGTATACTGCCAAGTGAACTTATCCACAGTATTCAAAAGTTCTCCATTTGCTGCAACCAATGTAGTCACATATGGATCATGTGTTGCTAGCTGGTGGAGTACCTATATTTTCTTGGTGTTGTTAGGACAAAATTAGCAGAAGCAGGAGACAATCGGTCCATACTTTGATGCTTCATTGAGTGCAGTCAATTATAAACAACAACAAAAAATCATACTCCAACATTCCCTCCACTTTAGTTTTGT
Source organism: Myrmecobius fasciatus (assembly GCA_023553655.1). Lineage (NCBI taxonomy): Eukaryota > Metazoa > Chordata > Mammalia > Dasyuromorphia > Myrmecobiidae > Myrmecobius > Myrmecobius fasciatus. The sequence goes on along the minus strand of JAJPUD010001005.1, from coordinate 301,260 downwards.
TTTGTAGCATTTTCACTTTGAAGAATTTATCCTCAGTGTGGTGGTTGCCTTGGGTGTCATCTTCACCCTTATTGAGGATATTTGACAACATGGCTGAAAACATCATGCTCTAAAGCATGGGAGCAAGCACATAAGTCACTCTGTTGGTGACTAGAAAAAATCAAGAGCATCATCTATTTCCAAAAGCCAAGCAAACTTGAAAAAGCTTGAAACTGACAAATAATAGCAATGAACTTTTCTGGAAGTAATATTTTAATACAATTTTCCATAAGCCCTTACAAATGACAGTATCAAAGGCCTAGGTTAGATTTCCACATGTTATATACAGACTAGTCTTCTGCTCCTGGCTTTTCTCTTAGAGTTGTTAGGAAACAAAAACAACATTGACTATTTCTCTACCCTTTCTGAAGCCATACTGGCTTTCAGGTAGATAACCATCTTCTAGTTGAAACCAGCAATGACTAAAAGAGGGACAACCCTCCCTCATCTGGTTGCCACAGAACAATCTAGTATCCTTACCTTTATAGATATGGATAATGGAGGTGTCCTTATACTCCTGAGGAATAATCTCTTCTTGCAATATAACCCAGAGAATTTTAGTTAGCAATGGACCCCCCTCCCCAAGCAAATCGCAGCTGGAATAGAATCAATACTTGGTTCTTTGCTACACAAAAGGAGGCTAATGGTCTTCAAAAACCTTTTCTTGAAGCTAGAACTTCAGCTAGGGACAGATGACTTCAATCTGAGGTAAAAGGTCAGTGGCTTCAGCATTGATTGATGACAATCTGTTGAGAACACTGAAAATGTGTTTAGCTCTTCTCATTAGGATTATGTCCTTATCACTAATCAATGTGGCTCCATTAGCACTGAGTAGTAGAGATGCATCCAAGGTCTTTGGCCCATAAATAGCTTCAAGCCATCAAAAAAGCACTTTGAATGGTTATTATCAGCATAAAATTGAATTTCATCACTAGTTTTTAGAAAGATGATACCAGAAGCTTAACTTCTAAATCTTTACTTAATTTCTCCATCTATAACATTAACATCAGAAGAGATGCAGAGAGATTAGATGAAAAATATCAAAAAGACTCATTTCAAGTCAAAACTTCTTAGGTTTTTAATGTTCTCTTGATCTTTGCCTTTATCTTCTCCTTCACAAGCAGAACACCTCTCAATTCCACAAAGCTTAGGAGGTTGGTAAAAAACCATTTAGAAAGTCAAAACTGCATTTTACCCTTTATCTGTATTTTATCCAAGCTTTAGATGAAACTTGTCAGAAACAAAGCTAGGCCAAAGATACAGTAATAAAACAAACACAATATTGAAAAGACAGCAACAATTTCAGTAATCACCTCCATCTTTAATTTCAATGCTTTAGCATTGGGCATGGCCTGAGCTTGAAATACAATACTCTTGTTATTCATAGATTTTCTCTTCTTTTAAGATACAGTTCAATCACCATCTTCTACATAGAAACCATTCCCAATTCTTCCCTTTGCTAGTTCTTTCTCTGTCAAACTATTTAACTACTTTGTGTATATTTGTGTTTATTCGGTTTATATTTATGCTGTATATATTTAGTTAAGAACTTGTCTCCCTTGTTAGAATGTAAATTCATTATGAGTAGACTTTGTTTTATTCTTTGTACTTATATTCCCTGAGTATAATATGGTATCTGGTAACTCATTGTTTGGGTTTTGATGGCTCAGAGCGAGAGTAAATAGCAATTGTTTATGTTCTGGCCAGAACTCTTGAGGTTCTGGAATAAAAGACATGAGGCTATGGGGTAGATTATAGCATTCTAGCATTAGACCAAGTCTCCAAGGCCATTAACTTCATCCCACTCCTTTTATAGTAGAGTAACCTGAGGTTCAGGGAAGAGACTTGACCTGCTCAGGTGAGGATACAGTTCAGGTCTTCAGATTGCAGATTTGATGCTTTATTCTTCCACTTTAAGCTGCCTCTGAATTTAGTCATTTTCTTTCATTTTGATGTGAATTGATTGATAAAGAAGCAGACTGCTTCTCATTCTGCCCTCACCTTGTTTCCAGGAGACTTTCTTCCAGTACCATTTCTTTATTGGGCTCCCTCCACTTTGGAGCTTAGAAAAAGACCGTAGCCCTCAATTGAATGGAAACCCTATGGAACTGAAGATGACTGAGTTTTCAGTCTTCTAGCTGTGATAATTCTAATGTCTGGCAAATGTGTTATCTGTCAACTCCTCAGCAGGACATTGATCACCTTGACTATCGTCATCTTCCAGAAATTGATAGGTCTTATTGATTATTTTTAATTATTGATTATTATTGATAAGATCTGCATAGACAGAGTAGGGCAGACCTAAGAGATAAGATTTTAGGAATTATTTATAGCCCCAAATGCACCTTCCCCCAACTTGAGGATGATGCTTAAACATCCCTTTACTATATGGGATAAAACTTTTCATGTATAGCCTGGAGAAGAAAAGCCTAGAGGGGAGGTAAAAGATGGGGTATCTTTCCTGTCTTCAATTAGTTGAAGGAATATAACTTGGAGGAGAAAAAAAATTGTGGTTGGTCCCAGAGGGCAGGCTTAGGAACAGGTAGTGAAAATTGACAAGAGATCTATTTTGGTTTGATGTCTGGGAGGAAATGCTTTCAATCAGCTGGAGAAATGCATTGGGGCCCTCTTCAGTCATCCTGCTCTATATCTTTTCACTGGACTCTGGAAGAGAAAATGAAGCTGGTGGCTTTGTACAGCCCTCCATCACTTAAATCCAACTAACTTGCTTGTCATGATGTCACCTTCCCGATGTCATGGTCATCTTTGAGAATGAAAAATAAATAACAAGATATTCAAGAATGGAATGGGCAACTCGTGGAGATTTTCATATGGAAGCTGAATGACCATGTGTGAGGTATGGTCTCATGACAATTCTTTGGAATAGATGGTCTCTAAGATCCCTTCCAAATCCTCATCTGTGATTTTATAATTTAAAATATGGCTTAACATCACACATCCCTGGGGGAGGAAATGCAATGATTTAAATCCACTTTAAAGTCCATCATATCTTTAAAAAGAATAGAAGGTTGTACAAAATAAATTTGCAGTTCCATGTGCAATCACTTTTGTTTATTTTACTATGTTATGGAAATGCTTGTTTTTTGCATAATTTAAAAATAAAATAAATAAAACTTAAAAAAAATAAAGCAAATCATATCTAGTGAAAGAATATGGCACATTCAAGAGAACCATGGCCTTGGAGGTAGAGGGCCAGCTGTGTTTTTTTTCATTCTGGGTCTGTTATTTACAATGTGAGGAACAAGTTACTTTACTTCTCCAGGCTTCTGCTTTTTCAACAGTAAGATGACCTTAAAGTTCTATTCTAAATCTAAATCAATGACTCTTCTTGAGAACAAATTTTGATGGGCTAAGGGGAGAATACAACATCTGTTTTAGGAGATTGAAAGTCATATAACAGGGAAAAAAGTGTTAAAAAAAAGTCAGAAATGAAAAGACAGATGACCTTCTAAATAATTTTGTAACAAACCAATTTTGCCTAGGAACCATTTAGTCCTAATTCAGGCATCCTGTATCAGGAAGAAGCCTAGACAGAAGGGAAAATACAGTGGAAAAGGTTGCTAAGAAACTCATCTCTGAGACCAAGGAGACTCACAGCTAGCATTCCCCCTTGAAATTGAGGGGTTGAATTAAACTCACTATTCCCAGTCTTCATCCACAAAAAATACTTTCCAGTTAAACCAACTCCCAGGCTGCAATGATAACTGCTCCAAAAAGGAAACAATGAAAAGCCAGAGCTAATTAGCAACAGTTTCTGCCTTGCACATAATATTCAATAGCACTCAATAAAATGTTATGATGTTCCTGCCTGAAGCCAATGAAGTTACTATGGGGTTCATATTATGACAGCCTCTTAATGGAAAATGGGCAGGTGAAGTATTTGAAGTGCTAGATACCTAAAAGTTTTGCCTTAATCTTCAATTTAAAATGACACCCTTACTGAACTTTTTAAAAAATTTCTAAGTATGATTGCCCAATTAGTACATCTTTTTAAAAAAAATAATTTCATGTTTGAAATTTTTGTGATCTAATTTCCTAAGGGTTATATTATGGACCTCTCTTCTTCTACTTTCCTTTGACTTCTTTTCTTTTCCTAATTCCACTTGTTCTCAGGAAGACATTATTGTTACATTTACACCAAAAAAATCCCAACATCACATTAGCAAAAGCCCACAGTGACTTCTGTATTGATGTTTCTTCTCTTTGGGAAATCCTAATTTTACTGTCCCACTTTATGGAGTATATAGGGGAGTTAGAACACAAACTAAAAGCAACCAATAAAGCGAAGTGAATTATAGACATTGCCATAGAAGGATTAATAGAAGGAAATTGACATATATAACCTAGAGAAAAGATAGACAGTTGTCTTCAGGTTTCTCAATTCTCCTATTTGGTCTCTTGGTTGTCTTCTTATTAGTCTGAGCACACTCCTCAGTCTCCTTTGCTGAATTGTCATTCATCTCACACTCTCTAAGCTTGAGTTTTTCCCAAGGTTCTGCCCTGAGACCTCTTCTCTTCTCTCTCTATATTCTCCCTATTTATCTCATTCATTCCCATGGTTCAATTATTATCTTCAGGCAGATGATTTCCAAATCTATCTACCCCTAATTCCTCTCTTAAACTCTCCTCCCACATTAGCAAATGTCTGTTGGAAGTCTTCATCTGGATATTGTATTGTTCACTATTTAAATTCTATATGTCCAGAAGAACTCATTTTTTTCCATTCTCTTCAATCTTAAATATTTATATTTCAGCTGAGGATACCACTGATCAATAAGCATTTATTAAATGTTTATTTTGTTCAAGATACTGCTGTGCACTGCAGGAAAAAGATTGGAATAATAAAAAAAAAAGATTTTTTTTTCCTGAGGAACTTCCATTACTAGTCACATGTTCTTTGTAGTTTCTTTTCTTCTTCATTTTGAGACCAGGTCCCTAAACACAACAGGCCACTGACTTTTACATAATAATAGTGCCAAATAAGTGCATGTTAGTTGGTTGATTGATTGGTGATGGATAGAAAACAATTATCCCTCTTCCTCTTGGGCTGATTCAGGAAAAGGTGAAACCATGTATATGATGAAAATGTTAACACTTGCATAACTCATAACTGTGATCTAAAAGTGAATATTTAGGGGAAGTGCTGGTAAAATTAATTGACTTTACCACAAGAATAAGGGAACATCAGAGAGAGTTCTTTTGAGTCAAGGGCTCTACCTGTTGTCTTGGGAAGATTTTGAAAATTGCAGGAGAAAAACTCACCAGACATTTTGAAAAAATATTTTTGAAGGATTTTTTTAAAGACTGTATTATAGTAGTTACAGTTGATTAGCTTTGGTTTTTTTGTTAGCATTCTATGTTTATGATGCCAGGATAGAAAGTTCTACAAATGAAAGGTCTGGAGTTTTTCTCTATTTTGTATCTCTTCTATATGATGATCTACCATCTTAAAAGCATGTACTGTCAGTTACAAGGGGGACTAAATAAGATAGTGTCAATGTACTTATGTCAATCTTTTGCCCACACTAAAAAAATAAACCAAACACTTTAAGGATGCTATCTTAATGAATATGTGCATTAGTAGATTACATATTGTCAGTTGGAGGCAGTATATCCTCAAAGTGATTGGAGTTCATAGAAGGTATGTCAGCAAGATGAAGTGATTAAGATGGATAAAATTGGGGCTTGCAAAAATTGAGCAGATTTCTATACTTACAGCTGTTGTGCTAATCTACTAGAAAAGTAATATTGCCAAGCCAACTCAGAAATTACTATTTGACTTTGGAGGAGGGAGTATCTGTGAAATTATTTAGCATTGTTCATCATTCACAGAATGAAATTAACAATTATCACTTGTTATAAAAATACTCATTTTACTGAATTCATTTTGTCAAACTTAACATCTTAGAATATTTCATTTTCTTTGTTCTTCAGGAGTTTGGCTGTTTATCCCCCAGCTGTTCCTTTTTGCTATTCAAACTTTTAAAAATAGTGTACAAAGGGAAAATTACAGTATAGAAGCAGAGTTATTAAGAATCAGAGAGAAAACTGGACTGGTAAATGGGCTGATATTAGGCATGACATTTTATACTATAAGAATTTAATTAGGCTGACAAAAAATCTTTGAGGGGAAGTGTCAAAATAACTCTTCATGATGTGAAAATCAGTCCAAAGATACTCAATCTCTTATTGGCCTAGGAGGCCTCAGTATATGTGTAAAATATGTGTATATCTCCAAATATGCATATATGTATTGTGAATATATGTAAAAATCATTCTTTACACACTTCTATTTAACAGTTCTTTCTCTGGATGCAAATAGCATTTTCCTTCATTTTCCTTTATGGGTAATTTGGGTATTTATAAAAGTCAAAATGATTTAGTCACTCAAAGTTAATCTTAAAACAATATTGTTGTTACAGTATACAATGTTTTCTTGGTTCTGCTCATTTCATTCTTCATTATTTCATGCAAATCTATCCATATTTGTCTAAGATCATCGGACTTATTATTCTTATGACAAGTTACATTTCACCAACAATCCCCCATATTTAATTTCTCTCCCTCCTCACTCTCACTCCTGGTTTCCCCAGATTCATTTAAGCTCCAATTAAAATTCTACCTTCTAAAAGAAGCCTTTTATGATCTAAGAAAGTGTCTTTCTATCTGTTGATTATCTCCAATTATCCTGTGTATGGCTAATTTTTATAGTCATTTTTTTGTTATGTCATTCATTATTCTGTGAACTCTTTGAAAACAGGAATTCTTTTCAATCTTTCTTTATATCCCCAGGGGTTAGTACAATTCCACTTAGTGGTACAATAGTACAGGACTAGTAGAGTAGGCACTTAATAAATGTTTATTAACTGTTGTGATCTCAGCTTTGCTGGGGAGTGGGGCTGCTGGAGGTAGAGAGGCTTGCTTAAAAAATTTAATCTAGAGTACAAAAGGTATTTAGGGGTTATCTGGTCCTATCTTCTCATTGTTTAAATGAAGAAAATGAGTTTTGAAAAAGTTACGAAACTAGTTTTAGTCTAGTCACATAGGGAGAAAGTAGTCGTTAACACTTGAATTCAGATGAGGTGTTTATAAGTTCTGCCCTCATTTTTAATTTTTCCTAATGCCTCCTAATGCTTCCAGAAGGAAGTACACTGATGAATATAATACAAGTGAGGAGTCCTCAGCACAAAAGAGAGATTGAGAAAGTCTTCTACAAAATTTGATGAAAGTGCATTTTCAGCCAAGATTAGAGGGGAATCAGGGAAAGATTACAGAAGTTAAACTTGAGCTTGACCTGAAATATTCCAATTCTAAAAGCATGTATTCAATAATAAATGTATGTTTTTGAAGCAAAATTTTGTTTTCTTAAATTAGCTAAATATTCTCTTGACATAATTGCCCAATTAATTTGCTCATTTAGTCATTCCTTGATCAATTTTTTTTTAAAGAAAGGAAATTTTATCCCAGTTTATACCCAAATAAGCACATATCTTCAAATTCAGAGGTTTGAATTGATGGGATTTACTCTATAGAGACATAAGGCAAAGCCCTACAATAGTCTCAGCCTGCAATATGCTCTCCTTATGTTTCTATCGTCAAGTTGGAATGGAGCCTGGACCTATTTGAGCTACTGCTGAGAGCCAAGATTAATCATGAGATAAATACAAGATGATTACCTATTAAAGTCAATTGTTCAGTGAAGTCCTTTGGGTCTCACTTTGACTTGGACTCAACCTGGCTTCTAAAACTGAGTGGGCTATTTGCTTCCTTTCATTATATGCCAAATTGATCATTTGCATCTTGGAACTGACCTTTTCCCAGCCAAATCATTAAGGATATTGTGTGACCTTGGACCACACAATCCTATCAAGGCCTTGGTTTCCTTATCTGTAAAATTAAAGTATTAGATTAGATGGCTTCTAAATTTTCTTTCAGCTCTAGAGATGAGAGCCTTGCTTTATCTCTCTCAGCTAGGGGAAAGGAAGATGAGGGATTACACCAGCTACCAACCTATAATTCTAATGGTTTAGTGGTAGAACCAAACAAGAGCTGAGGTTGCAAGAGTTTTGTTCTGGCTTTTTTTATTCTACTGGATCAAATAAAAGTGGGAACTTTGAGTTCATATGATCCAAAATCTCTTATTTTGTAGGCAGACCTAGAGAGGGAAAATGATTAGTCCAAGATCACACATATACTGGTAGTAAGTGATAGAGCCAGAATGGAAACCCAGATTCTTGGATTCCACATCCTTCATTCTTTCCATTGTATTATCTCTTTTCTCTCTTCACTATATCCCCAGTTTCTTAGGAGCATCTTTCACAAAGCCCATCTATTATGGGGATATAATATTATGTTCTAATTATTTAATTAGCAAGTGAAAAACATAATTACTTTCTCATTTTCTTCTTCTATTTTTGTGCTGTATCCAAGGATGGAACATTTTAGATACAGCACGTCTGCTTAGTAAAGAGGGAGGGTCCTTTCAGCAGGGGGAAGAAACCAATATATATGTCTTTCAAAAAGTCTCCTTACAGGTTTGGGAAGCTGAGATGAACTTGGTGATGTTGCCTAGTATATTTGTTGAACGAAATAATGGCATGATTTAGTAAAAGCCTGCAACAATATATTTCTTCCAAAAAAAAAAGAAAAGAAAAAAAGGAAAGGAAAATGGCAGGATATGGAGAGAGCAATAAAATATTCCACCTAAAGCCAAAATTGTATCAGCCTTATTATTTAATATCCAATTAATGAAACCATCTATTGCCTGACCTCATGCTCATGCTGTGCAGCATTTTAATTAATTGATAAAAATGGAAATTACCAAAGGCCTTCCTAAGTGGGAGTTATTACATAAGCTGCATTTCCATTCTGTTCCCAGACATACATATTTAAAGGAGCCACATAAGGATGATGTGAACTGTGTGCTCCATCCATAGAATCTTAGCACTAGAAGAACTGTCCAGGTTATGGCAACCAAACCCTTTCATCTCACAGATGAGGAAGCTAAAGCTAAGAGGTGATTAGGGATTTATTTGAGGACATATGGGGGTTGTTAGAGGTAGGGATTGAACTGGGTCTTTGGACTCAAAAGCTAGCCCTTTTTGCCAAGCAGGGAAATAGAAATAGTAATGGGCAAGTTGGGAGGCAAAAAGTATTTAGGCTTAAGTTCTGCCCACTAAGTGTGTGACTTAGAACGGATATTTTTATCTTTATGAAAGAAAAACAGACAGAGAAAGATAGAGACACAGAAAGAAAAGTGGATAGAGACAGAAAGACAAAGAAACACAGACACACAGAAAGATGGAGAGAGAGACAAAGAGACAGATAGAGAGATGGAGAGAGAAAGGTGGATAGAGAGGTAAAAGATAGAGACAGAGAGAGAGACAGAGAGAAAGGTGGCTAGAGAGGCAGAGAGATAGACAGAAAGACAGACACAGATACAGAGAGAAAGGTGGAGAGAGGGAGGCAGAGAGATAGATAGATAGAGAAACAGAGACAGAGAGACAGAGATAAATGGGGAGAGAGAGGCAGAGAGACAAAGAAACAGAGACAGAGACAGAGAGAGAAAGGTGGATAGAGAGATAGACAGAGAGGCAGAGACAGAGAGAAAGGGGGGAGAGAGGCAGAGAGATAAAGACAGAGAGGCAGAAAGACAGACATAGACACAAAGAAAGGTGGAGAAAGAGTCAGAGACAAAAAGACAGACACAGAGAGACACAGAGAGAAAGGTGGATAGAGAGGTAGAGAGATAGAGACAGAAACAGAGGCAGAGAGAAATATGGAGAGAGAGGAAAAGAGATAAGCAGAGACAGAGATGGAGAGACAGACATTCAGAAAAAAGTGGAAAAAGGCAGAGAGACAGAGATGGAAAGAAAAAGACAGAAAGAGAGGCACAGAAACAGAGAAAAAGAGACAGAGAACAGATAAAACGCTGTGCAAACATCAAAGCGCTGTGTAAATATTAGCTATTATCATTAAAAGGAAATGGACGAGGCCATACTCAGGACTAGAATTGAAACGTTTGGATAACACTTTCAGGAGTTTCTGTTTTACCAAGTCATTAATATCTAGTTCATAGCAAATTAGTGAAAACCAATTATGTTTACAAATGCAATATAAATAATAATATGCAGGCCAATAGCAACAAGAGTTTTTTTTTTCAATGTGCACTCTATTTCATATACTTTTCCCCATTATTATGACAAATCAAAGCATCTGGCCAAAAGGAAAAGAAATAAGTAACTGCATCCAAGTTTTTTCAATTAAATATATGTGATGACATGAACATAAGTACTAACTTGCGAGAGCTGGACATTTTGGGTTTGGGTTTCAACTTAGAAATTAATGCCTATATTATCTTAGGCAAGTCACTTTTCTCCTTTGACCTCAGTTATCTCATCTGTAAAAAGAATTTTGAACTACTTAGCCTATGAGATCCTTCCTAGCTCTGCATCTCAGAAACTATCCTCCTAAAGAACTAAGATAGTTTCCTGACAATATCAGCAAGGAATTTGGCAAAAGACACTTTCCCCACTGATTTCTTGGATAAATAGCTTGCTTTCCCATCCTTCAAAATGTCCACATATTTGCCTCAACGCCCTGTTGTAAGGACTCAAGAGTTATTAAATATCTATTGCACAACAGATTTTGTATTAATGTATTTTTTTTGAGCATTCAAGTGTTTTATTCTTTTTTTTTAATTTTTATTTTATTTGCATAACATATGTGTGGGTAATTCTTCAACAATAACCCTTACATAGCTTTCCGTTACAAAATTTTCCCCCCAACTCCCCACCCCTCCCCTAGATGGCAGGATATCCACTACATGTTAATTATGTTAAAATATTGGCAAATCGAATATATGTATACATATTTCCAAACTTATCATTGGTGTGCAAGAAAAATCTTATCTACACAAACGATATATCAGATAAAGGAAACACAATGTAAGCAAACATCAATCAAGGAGTATGAGAATGTTATGTTGTGGTCCACATTTCGCATCCCTCTCTCTGGGTGTATATGGCTTTCTTCAGTGAACAATTGGAGGTGGTTTGAAACATTTCATTGTTGAAGAGAGCCATGTCCATCAGAATTGATCGTCATATAGTACTGTTGTTGCTGTGTATAATGATCTCCTGGTTCTGCTCATTTCACTCAGCATCAGTTCATGTAAGTCTCTCCAGGCCTCTCTGAAATCATCTTGCTGGTCATTTCTTACAAAACAATAATATTCCATAACATTCATATACCATAATTTATTCAGCCATTCTCCAATTGAAGGGCATCTATTCAATTTCCAGTTTCTAGCCACTACAAAAAGGGCTGCCACAAACATTCTTGCACATGTGGGGCCTTTTCCTTCCTTTATGATTTCTTTGGGATATAAGCCCAATAGAAATGCTGCTGGGTCAAAGGGTATGCACAGTTTGATAACTTTTTGAGCATAGCTCCAAATTGTTCTCCAGAATGGCTGTATCCGTTCACAGCTCCACCAACAATGCATCAGTGTCCCAGCCCTCCCACAACCCCTCCAACATTCATCATTAACTTTTCCTGTCATTTTAGCCAATCTGACAGGTGTGAAGTGGTATCTCAGTATTAATGTATTTTAAAAAAAATAAAAAGTAGTTCCTCCCTTCAAAGAACTTATATTTTTCAAGGGCAAGAATATGCATTTTCTGTAATCACAATTCTTTGTATTTGACTAAAGCCTTTCTTTAGGGAAGCTCAGGGTACTTGATTAGCATGACTCATTCATTCCGTCATCAGAGAGAGCCAGCATGAGAATTATTCTAATTTTTTTTTAAGTTTGGAAAACTTAAGACTATTGAATAGAAATAATTTGCTGGTTTGCTCTTAGAGATATGGGTGGATTTAGACAGCTGTTTGAAAGCCCTTTTTTACACATTGCTCTCAGCTTTCAAATTGGCATGACAGTGACATTTATCTGAAGAGAGGCAGCATTTTTTAGGTATTATGTCTTAAGCATTACATCTGGAGGTATGAAAATGTGTTCAAATATTGCCCAAGTCACATAACCTCTGTGAACCTCAGTTTCCTCATGTGTAGAGAGGAGATTTGTAATACATTTCTCAAAAGGTGAGGCTCAAATGAGATCAAATTTGTGAATGTACTTTACAAAATTTTCAAGCACTGTATACCTATCAGTTATTATTAAAGGATTATTGCTGGGACTAGTCTATTAATAATAGGAATGTTCTTCATTAATGGCATTGGATTTAGAGAAATATTTGGGTTTGCAGTTACCCACTTCTGTGCTCTTGGACAAATCCTTTTTCTCTCTTCTATTTCTCCATTCTAAAGTGCAGAAGTTCATCCTCTCCTGAAGGAAAGGAATACTTTTTTTTTGGTTTGTTTCCAGTGTCTAGCCCAGGCTTTTAAACTTAGGTATGCTTAGTAAATGTTATTGCTTCTCTTAGGTGCCTGAAAGTTCTAAACCTTATTGTCTCTAAGGCTTCATTCATGTTTATAGAGATAAGACATGAAGTAAATTCTGCCACTCTGATGAAATCATACTAAAAAGGGTAGCTGTGGTTGACATGCACAACTTTGCATTGTATGTCTTTTTTGGCATTTGGAAAATTCAATTCAGCCTAGAAAAGATTCCAGAAATTATCACTACCTCTGAGTTACAACTATTTCCCTTTTCTCTAAATCAAGAGGGAAAGAGATGAATGAGTCCAGATGTGGAGTTCACATCTCCTTCCTCACCTGTGCTTAGTTTATCACTTTACCTGGCAGAATCCTATCGTCCTGTGCTTTCTTATATTCTATAATGAATGATAGAAACCAATGAGAACCATCAGGTGCCTGAGCTGAAATGCACCAGATGCACTAATTCATTAAAAAAGAGGTAATAAATGATCATAAAACACAACCAACACTATCATAAATAGCCATCATGATTATAAAGCTTTAAGAAAAATCCTGTGTCTTCTATCATTTGCATACAGCGTGGTTGCAGAGAAAGCTAGCACACATATGAATCTGAAAGCCCATTTCACTACTAAATCTCTTTTGAAAAATGACTTTTTTCCAGAGTTAGACACAATAGTGCTTTGGGATAATGCATAGCTTCGGCTGTATTTCTTGATATTTAATTGGTCCAAGGAAGAAATAGGAAGAAGTAAGATGGAGTCATTATTCCCCCCCTTTTGACACTACAGATCATAGGTTCATACATTTGGAGCTTTTTATTCTTGGTGCATCAAATCAATACTTGAAGACAGAGATCTAATCCTCTTTGTTATTTATGAACTTCTTGCCCAGGTCCTTTGCTTTCCCTCTTCCATGCTGGTTCCTAAAGATGGGGATTTATCATGAGTCTCTAGAGGGTCAGTAGGGAGAAAGTAGAACAAAGACTACAAAGTCTTACTCAAGAAACAGAAGACCAGAGGTGAGCAGGTAAAAGATGCAGAAAAGAAAGGCTCTTGTGAGAACTAAAGAGTTGGCTAAGAGAATGATGACTGAGAAAGGCATTTGCAATTATAAACTCACCTTAAAATAGGGGAATTACAGTCTCTTGGCTGAGGATGGGCTGAACCAAACATGTATTTGCCTAGTATTTTGCAAATATAATTGAAAGAGCTTCTTACAAACAAGTAAAATGGGGGGGAGGAGTGAGAAAAGTGACAATTGATACAGATCTTATATATAGAAAAACTATAGTGTTAAAAAAAACATTAGTTAAAACAAGCAGAAAGTCATAGGAGATAAGTTTTATGAATTGGAGTCAGGAATAAAAACTATGTCCTTAAATGTTGGTATATTATTGCACAGTTTAGCCCACAAACAAAAAAAAAATCTATCTGTCCCAATGAAAGAATCAATCAGTCAATAGCATGTATTATTATTATGATTATTGTTGATATTGATAATAATAGCTAGCATATATATATAGTACTTTAAGGTTTACAAAGTACTTTGCAAATACTATCACATTTTATCCTCATAAGCCTGGAAGGTAGATGCCCTTATTCACATTTTATAGATGAGGAAATTGAGAATGGCACAAGTTAAATGATTTGCTAAAGATCACTCTGCCGGTAAGTTTGATAGGTCAGACTCAAACTCAGGTCCTGCTAAATCTGGGTTCTGAACTCTAGCCATTGGATCACCTACATGCCAGATACTATGCTAAGATATGGGGACAGAAAAATAGTTTCTCTTCAGGGATTATATATTTTAATGGAAGGGGGAGAACATGTAAATAACTAGAGAGATATAAAATATATGTTCAGTAGAAAATCTCATCTGAAATCAGATGATATTAGCAGGGGGAAACTGAAAAAAGCTTGCTGAAAACTGAGTTGGAAAAACCAGGAAAGGCTTTTTGAAGGCCTCAAGAAAGCCAAAGAAGCAAGGAGGTAGAAGTAGGATGGGGTGGGGTGGAGGAGCATTGTAGGCAAGAATGAGCATCAATGATATTTGGTAGTTCTGGATAGGTAAACTTATTCAAAAGAAAGAGGAGACAAAGGTGAAAAATATATATCTTGAGTTTTCCCCACACGAAGAAGTCAAGAACCAGAAAGAGTTCTCATGACTAAGGATATTAGGGTAAAAATCAACAGAGGAAAATATGGAAGTAATTTTGCTAAGTGGTATGCAACCTGAATAGAAGAAGAAAGCTGATGACAACTTTGTAATTGGGAAATTAGAATACAAGTCTGAATAGAGGTAAAGATATAATAAGGATAGGGAACTTTTTTATCTAGAAAAATAATGGTGCTTCCTGGCAAAATCCAAAGTTGCTTCCTGATTTTAAAGCATAATTTCATTCTTCAAAAAAGGTAGAGGAAGCCACAATAGGACAATTGTATTTCAGATGTGATTCTTACCAAGAGGAAGGAACAGATTGCTGAAATAGAAATGATGAGAACCTTGGGGCAGAACATGAACTCTTTCTAGAGTTTGTGATATCAAAGGAGAGGGAGGCTGAGAATAGTCTGATATGCCCTTTGGATTTTAAGAGAACATATTACAAAAGAGTTCTTCAGAAAAAAGCAGAGGTAGAAGCTCATCTTAGCATTCTAAAAGAGAAATGCCCAAGAAAGGTAAGAAACTCTCAGAATTTAAATTCTGAACTCAAAAAAAGAACCAAATCTAATAACAAAAAGAAAAATAAGAGATATTATATTATGTTAAAAGGTTTTTGTTGTTGTTGTTCTTTTTAAAGAAATATATAGAAAATGCAAAAACAAGCAAGACAACTTGTTTGTACACAGTTTTCATGTTATCTCCCTCATTAGACTGTGAGATCTTTGGGAACAAGGACAATCTTTTAGCTTTCTTTACATTCCCAGTGCTTAGCACACTGCCTGGCAACTAGTAGGCAATTAATAAATGTTTAACAATGGAATAAGAATACTGGGAGTAGTAAAAGAGCTCAGGTGATCTATATCCAGTAAGGAAAGTTAAGGGCAATGAAAAGATGCTTAAAAAATCTTTATTGGAGAAAATAAAGGAGGTTCAAATAAGAGCTTGTTTAGAGTGGATTATTTCAGAAATAACTGATGACAGAGAGAAGTCAATCTTCCTCAATTACTTCCCCCAATAACCCCTCACTAGTAGCCTTTGAACTGGAAAGGACAGAATCCAAATGGCTAAAAGGGAGCTGATATCCAAGGTAAGTATGGAGATAATGAGAGAATCTAGGTACTATGGATGAATTTATTTAACCTGCATCATATAAAGTAGTTACATAAGCACTAAAAGGAATGCCCACTGTTTTGGTGAGACAAAGTGATCTTAGAAAAATAATGGGAAATCAGAAGGGTATCACAGGATTGGTAAAGGGCAAAAGTCCTGATTTCTCAAACCTGCCCCTCCCCAAAAAGGGAAGAGAATAGTTATTCTCTGTAGGCTGTGAACTTGACTTTGATTACTGAGAAAACTCTAGAATCATTAGAGGGATGGTTAGTGACACATTTTGACATGATTGCAAATCTGGTAGATCAGGCAAAAGGAGTTGGATTGTTTACACAGATATTAGAACATCACTTGATAAAGTATTAGCCCTTTCTCTTCCTTGTTTGACCATACCTTCTCAGTCTGCTTTTCAGGATCCTCAGTTATATGCTATACTTGGCTATACCCCCAATCCTCCTCTCCCTACACTCTCCCAATATTTTGATCCACTTCCAGGAATCTAACTATCTTTATGATGCAAAAGGGTGGAAGATCTACATATTCTGCTCATCTTTCTTAGCTAAGAATCCAGGTCACCAATTGCTGATTTATATTTCTACTCAACATTGAAAAATCATGAAAATCCAGCAAACAAATCAAGGTTGACATGATCAAAACAGAACTCATTACCTTTTCCCCAAAACCCATCCCTCCTTCTAAATTCATTATTCGGATTGACCATTTTTTCCCTATTGTCCAGGTTGAAAACATGGATTATTCTTGATTGTTCCTTTTCACACCCCCTCCCCAATATCTAATCATTGATCAAATGTTATTGATGCAAGTTTTCAGTAACACTTGTATCTGTCCCATTCATTACACTTATACCACAACCACTCCAATCCTGGAACTCATCACCTCTCCCCTAGTCCATTGCAGTATCTTCTTAATGCTCTCTTTGTCTAATCTCTCCTTTCTCCAATTCACCCTTCTCATAGCTGTCAAATTGATATTCAAAAACTGCAGGTTTGAGAGAGTCACTTCTCTAGTTGAAATGCTTCATTGATTCTCCATTGCCTCTGGGATAAATAAATACAAATTTCCCTCTTTATCACTTAAAGTCCTTGGCAATCTGCCTCCAACCTCCATTTCTGGGCTATTGTATATCATTCTCCTTCACACACTAGACACTTCAGCCAAATTGGTAACTTGATGCTCCTCGTATACAACATTTCATCTCACCTCTTGTGCCTTTGTGGAAACTGTCCTTTAGAGCCAGATGCTGTCTTTCCTCACTTCCAACTCTTAAAATTCCTGGATTCTTTTAAGGTTCAACTCAGGCATTAGTTTCTTCAAGAACTCTTTCCTGATTTAGTTTTTTGTGCTCCCTTATCCTTTTCCAGGTTATTTTAAAAATTTTGAATGTGCCCCACATTTTCTTCTCTGTGAGCATGTAGCCTCTAGGTAGAATGTAAGCTCCTTGAGAGGAAGCATATTCCTGGACTAGTCATCCAAACTCTCTGGTTCTAAGTACCCTCATCATTAGAATAAAGATGTTCAACTCAGTGGTCTCCATGATTTCTTTTGCTTTAAATCTATAATTTTGTGACTATGTATTTCTATTGCCTTCCTAGAACAATACCTGCCATATGATTAGGTACTTAAGAAATGTTTAATTAATTAATTGATGCTACTATTATGGAAAAAATGGAGAGCAGTCTAGAAGATAATACAGTTAGATGAATTTAATTAGATGGATTGAGAATATGTTGATTGTCTGGATTCAAAGATTTGTCATTGTGATTTGAAGCCATCTCAGAAGAAGGTCACCAACAGAATGTCCCAGGGTTACCTGCTCAGCCTTAAGTACTTGGACATATTTATCAATTTGTTGGTTAAAGAGAGAGATCACAACTTGATCAAATTTGCAGTTCACATAATTTTGAAAGAAAAGTTGACAATTGGAGTCCAAAAAGACCTTGGTAGGACAGAACATTTGAATGGATCAGAAAAGATGAAATTTAAAAGAGATAAAAGTATGCTTTATTTCAAAGCTTCATAAGTACATGATTAAATGGATATGCTCAGATAGTAGATTTTTTAAAGACTTATTAATGATTATAGTCTCAATACAAGATAACAGTGAGATAGCACAGAAAGTCATGCAAATCTGAGTTGAGTGAGAGGCACAATTGTATTCCAGGGAGAAAGAGATTAGAATTCCACTGTACTCTGCTCTAATTAATCCAAGATTCAATGCTGAGCAGCCCAGTCTATTAAGGCCATTGATGAAATGGAGAGCATCAAGAGGAAGTCTACCAAGTTGGTCAATGGTCTCAAGTGCATGCCATTTAAACATCACTTGGAAGAAATTAGGGCTGGTTATTTTGTAAAAGAAAAGACTTGGGAAGTTTATGACAATGACATTCAAGGATGTGAGGAACTCATGTGTGGAAGAGGGATTATACTGGCTCAATTTTGTTTGTAGATGAGAAAAGTAAACACAATCATTGGAATCATGGCTCCATCACTTAGCATGGATGTGATCTTACAGATAAAACAGTCTCTCTGGACCTTGATTTCCTTATCTATAAAATAGGAGGAAGGGACTAATTAACCTCTAAGGTCCTTTCATCCTAAATTTCAAAGAAGCTTTATTTGAAGGGAAACCTCCTTATACCTAAAACTTTCCTAATTTTTAGACTCTCCCAAGTAGAATGCGCTGCCTTGGAAAATAGTGTCTACCTGTTGGCTATGATATAGTAGGAAAGATTCTTTGATAAGTATGGGTTGCACTACCTGGCTCTTGCAGTCCTTTCCAGCTCTCAACTTCTGTCATTCTATGATTCTGGGAAGGAATGGATCAATAGAATTTACTACTCCTGAGGCATTGTGGTTAACTGATTGTAAGACACAGGATGGGGTGGCTAAGGTTAAAGCTATTGATTACACTGAGTGCAGAGGGGAAGAACAACAAAAAACCAAAGATTGAATTTTGAACCAGAAGAAGTGAGATTGAGTACTCCTCCCTATCTGTGTATCCTTGGGCAAGTGATGTCATCTCTTAGAACCTCTGGTTCCTTAATGAATTTCCCAGGTAAAAATGGCTAGATTTGGAGGCAGAACTCTGACACTTAAACAACTAGGTGACATTGAGCAAGCCACTTTTCCCCATAAGTCTCAGCTTCTTCAACTGCAAAATAAAAAGATTGTACTAAATTGTCCTTTATAGGTTGAATTTGGAGATAATATTTGTGCTACATAGTTCAGGGGCTGTGAGCATAGTGTTTTAGAAACCTTAAGGCACAATGTAAATTAAAAAAAATAATATTAAACGTATGTAAATAAATGGATAGAATGCTGGGTCTACTGTCAGGACCATTTGAGTTAAAATTCCATCTCTTCTTCCCAATTGTGTGGCTCTGAACAAATCATTTTACTTCTATGATAGAATATCAAGCTCCTTAAGGATATCATTTTTTTGTCTTGGTATTCTTAAACAAATGTGTAGCACATAGTAGGGGTTTAATAATAGACTTTAGTTCTTACAATGTGATTCCAACAACTCCCTAAAGTTTATCAGTTATGTCTTAGAAGAGCTGAGATTTACAGGCATTCCTCCTACTGATATAGATTCCTCAAACATTCATATTAATTGTGGAATATTATGACATCATTTTATTAGTACAGAAAATTCCTTCTGTCAGTGCAAGTTGCTACCTTCTCTGTGACTTAGATGTCTAAGGCATCAAAGAGATTGAATGACTTTCCTACAATTACAGCCAGTATGGGTCAGAGGAAAAAACTGAGCCCAAGTCTCCCTGCTCTAGCTCCTTCTTCCCTTTTTAGATTATACTTTTCTCTCTTCCCAATCCTGATGCTTTGGTGAATCATTCAACTGTGCATTGTCTTCCATTCTTGAATGCCTTGTTCTTTTATTTCCTTGTCACATTGCTGATCACTTGTTACTAAATGCTAATTCTAATTCACTCTCATCATCTTCCTCTGCTATTATTCATGTGCCATTAAATAGAACTTGGAGAAATACCTAAACGAAGCTGATTGAGTTCCTTGAAAATTCACATGAGCTGATCTCAGCTGGGTCCAATAAGGCAACCCTAGCAGCTCGGTGGCACAGTGGAAAGAGCACCAGCCCTGAAGTCAGGAGGACCTGCGTTCAAATCTGATCTCAGACACTTAATACTTCCTAACTGTGTGACCCTGGACAAGTCGCTTAATTCCAATTGCCTCAGCAAGAATAACAAAAAAAAAGTAAGGCAACCGTATTATTCCTCCCTAATTGATCCCTATCCCATTCACAACAGCAGATGCTCCAAACTTTTTCTTTCCTCCTCAAGTCTCCCATGGTACTCTATCCCCCCTTTTCTCTGCTGAAGACTTTTGCATCACATTTTGTTGAAATAATTGAGACTATTTGCCAAGAGCACTGTCTTCTCTCTTCCTTTTATTGTGTTACTGTGAGTCATCCACTGATTTCTCCTTCTTCACCCCATTTACTAATAATGATCTGATCTTTCTGTTTGCCAAGGCCAACTTTTTTAAACATATACTCTCAAAGCTATCTCTTTATGTTTTCTCCAGTAGATTGTCCCCACCATTATATCAATCAGTCATTTGATCCATCAATAAACATTTATTAAGTTCTTATTATGTGCCTTCCTCTAGTTTTCAGACTATCCCTACATATACATCCTCAAAATAAACCAACCAACCAATAGCTTACTGTGTATTATCTTCCTCACAAACTATTGTAACTTTATTTCAATATCTCTACTCCCATATTCAGCTAAACACCTTGAAAAAGCTGTCTGCTACAGAAACCTCAACTTCCTTTCCTTTTTGTTGCTATTTAGTCATTTTAATTATATCTAATTCTCTGTAATGCCTTTGGCATTTTTTTTTGCAACTAAACTGAAGTGGTTTACTGTTTCCTTCTCCAGGTCACTTTATAGATGAGAAAACAGAGGCAAAAAGTGCTCAAGGTACACATTTTAATAAATGAATTGAGCTCTGGAAGATGAATCTTCCTAACTCCAGGTCTAGTACTCTGTCCATTATAGCACCACCTATCCATTCCCTCTTTATTCATTACTCTCTCCTAAATTGTC
The DNA here is from genome assembly GCA_023553655.1 of Myrmecobius fasciatus. NCBI lineage: Eukaryota > Metazoa > Chordata > Mammalia > Dasyuromorphia > Myrmecobiidae > Myrmecobius > Myrmecobius fasciatus. The sequence continues at coordinate 280,420 of JAJPUD010001005.1, read as the reverse complement.
ATTTGTAATATGATTCCATCATTCAACTGAAACTGCTCTTTCCAAAGTTAGCACTTTTTTTTTCTGGCCAAATCATGAATTTTTATCCTTGTTGATTTCCTTATTCTCCATGCATAGAATTATCTTCTTCCCAGCATCCTATTGTTAGGACTTAATTCAGGAAAGGTGTTCCTACTCCCTGGACCTTCTAATGCTATCTCCTGTAGGGTCACTTTCTATCTACTATTCATTTTTCTTGTGTGTTTGATTTATATAGTTTATCTCTCATTAAGACTGTAAATTTCTTGAAGCATGATTTTTACTTATTTTATTATTTTCCTGGAACTTAGCATTGTTCATGGCATATTATGATCCCTTAATAAATATTTCTTTATTGATTGATTCCTGTCTCTGAGGCCAATTTTCTACCCATTATACCACACTCTCATGATGACAGTGGTGATGAGTGTATATAATTATAAGCTATTGTTATGATGATATTCCAACTGCATGGTTTCCTTGGACCAAAAATATTAATCTTGAAAATGCTATATCCCCAAATCCTTCTCTATTCAGAAATGTTAGTTACATTTTCTTCTCTTCATATATAATTATTATAAGGGAAATTTAACATAATTATGGATGGCATTCTCTCAGGAACTATTTTCCTCATGTCAAGACTAGTGCTAAGATGCATTTCTGGGATTTTTTTTCCTCAAAGAAAATAGTAAATTGGTTTTGTAGCCACTGCTACCACTGAGTTCTGCATTTCTCACTAGATTAGAGCATCCTGAGTGACAAAACAGAGATTAGGCTAGGGAAATCATTGGCGATACCTGAAAATTAAATGGTTTCTCCCAATTGTTTGAAAATTCTCCCATTTGAGAGGGCTTCTTTGAAAAAACATTAAAGCATTTGTTAATCTGCTTTTCCCACCTGATAGAAAAGACTCCAATGGATAAGGAAGATAAGTCAATGTGGTTTGCCCCATCCTGAGCCAAGTAGAATGTAAGCTTTTTCAGGACAGAGTATGTTTTTAGCTGTGTGTGTGTGTGTGTGTGTGTGTGTTTGTGTGTTTGTGTGTGTATGTATCTACTTACACATTTTTTAAACCTCTTTATATTTGTGTGTGTGTGTGTGTGTGTGTGTGTTGTCTCCCTCAAAACAATGTCAACTCCTGGAAAGCACTGATTATATCTACCATGTAGTTGTAGGCATTTAATAAACGCATGTTTCTTCTTTCATTCTGCATTTCTATCATTACCCATTAAGTTATCACATCACTTCCATATTAAGCCTACCCTTGTAACAAAACAGTACCATTTGGCAAAACAAATCACATAGTATTGACCATGCTTGAAAATGTATGCCTTATTATCCACTTCTTGTAGGAGACTTGCCTAATTATTAGTCATTTGAGACCATTGTTGGTTAGCATTAATAATACATTTAAAATATGCACAGAAGAAACAGAAAGATCAGAGGTAATTAAAACAGGGCATTTTTGAAAAGTAACATTTTAAATTTAATATACACATTAAAACATAGTTTTTAATATACAGAAAAACAAAAGTTTACAGATTCATATGTAATCTTTTTTGTTTTCCATATTTTGAAATATTCATGTTTGTTGATTATAGCTATATTCACAGGAAAAGAAAAAAATTTAAATGCTTGTTGATTGATTGATTTATCCTAGCATACTACATTGCATGTAGTAGGTGCTCTAAAATAATTGCTTATTGAATTAAATTTTATAAATGTAGCAAAGTTCCCATAATAAAGTACCTCAATATCCTCAGTATGCTAATTAAATTATATTCCTTGGGAACAAAGCTATATATAGTGGGAACTTACCAGAATTTTGCCTCAATTTGATGATGTCCAAAGATTGGTGTTAGGGGTACAACACACATAACATGTTTCCTTTCCATTAGAACCTGTGGCCTTTGACTTATGAGAAACCAACTACTTCTGAAGGTAGTACATTGTGCTTTGGGACAGCTCTAATGGGAAAGGAGTATTTCCTTACCTTGTCCCCTTCTATTGCTCTCAGTTCTGCCCTTAGATCCAAGTAGAAAAGGTTATATCTCTCTCATTGTTGGAGGTCCTCCAAAGGTTCAAAGGCTGCTATCATCTTGGCTCTGTTAATCCCTTGCAGTGCTACTGAGCAATTTATTTAACCTCTCTGATTCTCATTTTCCATTTCTATAAAAATAATCCTGGTGCCATGATAGAAAAAACAAACAAACAGTAGATTTGGACTAAGCTTGGGTTCAAAATCCCAATCCTTTTTTTTTAGCTGTATGACTTTAAGCAAGTCACATCTCCTCAATGTCTCATTCTTCCCACTTCCTACTACTGCTACTATTCATCCAGTTGTTTTGTTTTGGTTTTTTTTTTGCTTCAGTTGAAAATATTTCTTAGTGAAATCTACTAACTAGTAATATAGCATTGATTAGTATATCCAGTCATAATGATGAGAAAGCCTCTAAACAGACACTATCACAGCAGAAGGAAAAGGGAATTGGTGCAAAGGATAGTCCAATTACTTGAGCAATTGGTCTGGGAAATGGGCCAGCATTCTGACACTGCAGAATCTCCTGGTATCTCCTATTATTCTCCCTCAGCTACTCTCTCTCCAGTCATGTGCCATAATTTCCCAATTTTTAGCTAATACCTCTTGCTAATTACCTGTGTGATATTATATGCTTATCCTCTCTGTGCCTTAGTTTTCTATTAAAATGATCTCTAAGATCTCTTCTGATTGTAAAAATTCCATGAGAGGACTCTAGTTCACAAATATTCTCTTTAATTTCTAACACAAGAAGTATGATCAATTGCTCCTGACTGTATTGAAAAACAGAGCAATGATGTGCTTTTTCCACCAAGATGGTCATCTTTCCAAAATATCCAATATGTAGTAGGTTTGTGAATTCTTCATAGCAACTTGACTTTTCTAAAATAAACCGTCCAATTGGACAGAGACACAAGGAACTCAGGAGAGATACAGAGTTTGATCTCAGAATCAATTGTTATAGGAAATAGGACAGGAATCTGATACTATGGCACATTGTGATCTCTCCAAGCCCAACAAAAGTTTGGAATGGGCAAAGAGCCTCTAGGTGAGCAATGGCAGCAGTTGTGTTACTGGCAAAAGTCTTAGGCATAGCAGTCAATATGAGGGTGAAATGTAGCAGCCCTCCTCATTTCCCAACTACAGATCAGTGGTCTGGGACAAAGTTCCATTTCCCCCCATGCTAGTTATAATTCTGATTTAGGCAAAGAGGAGATTTGGAAAATTATTGGAATGATTTTCACTCTCTTGGCTTTAAAAGACTTTCCTGAAGATTCTATATGGTAAAGCTCACATAAATATCAATAAGAAATTCTAGGTCCTGCACAGCCTGTCCCCAACCTACTTTTCCAGATTTATTACAAAGTACTCCCTTCCATGTTCATTGCAATGCAGCCAAATTATTTTTTGTTGTTCCTTCTGCAAGTCATCCCATTTGCTTTCTCACCTCTGGCTCACAGAATCCCTTATTTCCTTTAAGATTAAGGGCTGACTCAGGTGCCATCTTTTACAAAAAAACTTTTTTGAGGATTCCAGCTGCTAGGGTTCTCCCTCCAAAATCATCTTGTATTTAATATATATATATATATATATATATATATGTTGGGCCCTCCATCTAGATTTTAAATTCCTTAAATATATGTACTGTTTTCACTTTTTATATCTTCAGTGGTGAATACAGTTCTTGGCACATAGTAGGCACTTGGTAGGTTGGGACTTATGTGAAATAGAAAGAAAGGGAACTAATTATACTCTTATGTGCAAACCATAACTCAATCTCCAGTCAAGTGAAATGATTCTGTGACAAAAACTACCCTGCCCCTACTTTAAAAAATAGAGGAAACTAGTGAGGTTACATAGCTGAGGTTAAATTAAGCAAATGATTTAAAGGTCAGTGTCAGTCATTCCCCACAGGAATCTGTTGAGCTTGACAAATTGGTAAAAATGTGTTTAAGCCATTCTTGCAAATCTCTTGATTGAGCTGATTAGTCATATGTAGGCTCTGTGCTCCTTTTATTTCTTAAGCCCTCATAAACCAGTTAGAACAACTTAGCCCTCTTCACATCTTTATCATAGACTCCAGGTTTCCACTGATGTGCAACAGCTATTTAGAATTTTAAGACATTAGTTTTAGAGATGGGAGAGACCTTAACTAACCTCCTATTTTACAGATGAGGAAAGTGATGAGTCTCACAGAATTCAAGTTATTTTCTAGTGGTCACATAGGTAGGATCATAGAATGAAAGATCTAGAATTAGTGGGATTTTGGAAATCACTTTGTTGAACCCTCTCATGTTATGAAAGAAGAGACTGAGGGTCAGATTGATTAATCAACTTGTCTGTGACCATATAGTTAATAATTAGCAGCTCTAAGATATGAGCTCAAGTTTGAGCTATTGTTTTGTGATTGTTTAACACTGTACTAGACTAAATCACAGATCAGAGATTTGAACCCACATCCTCTGATTTCAATTCCAACCCGTTATTTCCAACATCCATAGTGGTCCAAAATCACTAGATTTGTGTTGTTTAGTGCATTTGATGTAAATCATTTCTTGCAAGTGGGGAGGCTGGGAGGACAAAACTTTTTTTTTTTCCTCTAGTTTTACCTTTCAGTGCTTACGATCATTTTTTTAGCACAATGAACTAGTTTCTAGACTTAAACTCTCTGTCCCTCAATTCTCTCATCTATAAAATGAAAGGTTTGGACTCAATAGCTTTAAAGGTTCCTTGAAATTCCATATCTATAATCCTGCCTATCTCAGGTATCTGATGGATGCTCATAAATTCACACTAAAAACTCAATGTGTTAACCATGCTCTTCTTCTAGTAGATGATTGTTTATATTTAAAGTAGAATAAGGGAAATAACCAAGCAGTGAGCAGTAAGTGACATAGGATAAGGAGTTGGAAAAGACCCTAAAGGAACACAGGAAAATGATGACAGTTAACACAAAGTTGGGTTTTTCTTATCATTGTTGCTGTTTACTAGACCTATCATTTCATCAACATCTGGAAGAATTTCTATGTCTAGATCAAACATTCAGCAACTCCCCCATGGTGGTCTAGAGCTGGACTACTTAGGATTTTGGAAACAATGAATTTGCTCAGCATGGAAAGCATACAGTCATGTACCTTCAAGTTTTAAAAGAATTACCTTGGACACTGAGAGTTTAAGTGAACTGCTGGAGATCATACAGCCAGAATGTATGAAAAGCTGGAATTGAACCCAGATAGACCATTATAATAATACATTGACTTTGGTAGATTTAGGGGCATTACAAATCTTACATTTTTTGGTGGGGTGATAAGCTTTTCAAAGCTTATCAATTATAAATAAAGAAAATTATTTATCCTATCTTTGAGTAAATGTGGCTCTGTTCATAATGATGGAAATAAATTATGTAGACTGCTTGATTATCTGATTTATTGATCCACAATTGACCTATAAACGGTTGTTCTGGTTAAATATTAGTATTTGCACAAAACATTTTTTTTATTTGCCCAGTTCTTTAATTTAAAATATTCTTCTTAGTGTTAATTAGATAAGGATAGTTTTAGTAATACAGTGGAGATGGCAGGAATATATTAATGATAATTTTGTTCTTTTTCTATTACTCTTAATATTAAAACATACAAATACTAGAATTCATCCCTAAGGGGAGGGGTGCAGTTGGAGCCAGTAATTGACATGAAAAAGTGATTGATCCCCTGAGGATTAGGGAAAGGAAACCTGAATATCAAAATGTCTATTGTTTGTGGGAACCTGAGCTCAAACTATGAGGACTTTTGTAAACTGGGTACTGTTAAATATTTTATCCTTTTTCTGTGACTACTCCATCCTAGAGTTTCATAGTAAATAATCTTTAGGTATCAAAGAGTTAAGTGCACTATCAGGGAATTGATGGGAAAAGCTGATGGCTTTATGTCTGTAGAGGAACAGAGATTTAGGGGGCTCGATTCAGTTAGGAGAAGTAGTAGCTGCTTGAAAGCTGAAAGGACTACTTAGTGAGCTGCAGCCTCAATTAATTAGTGAATAGAATCATGGGGCAAAGAGAGAGGTGGAATACATAATCTCACACTAGTCATGAAAAAAATCAGGAAATAAAAATCTTTTCTAGGTGCTTCTGTATACCTACAAGAAAAGTGTGTCTGTGCAGTGGGAAAAACAGTAACTCTAGGGTCAATGAACACTTATGGTTAAGGGTATTACATAGATAATGAGTTAGTAAAGAAAGTGGGGGAGGATTAGATAGATTGAAAATGAAAAGGAAAGAGTAGTATCTTAGAAACCCAGAGAAAAGAGAATAACCAAGAGAATTGGGTGGACAATAATGAAATGAAGCAAACAGTTTGAAAAGGATAAGAACTTTGAAAAAACTGCCAATAGAGAAATCACTGGTAACTTTGGGGATAGCAATTTCATTTGAGTGATCAGGTTATACTAAAGATTGCAAAGAATTGGAGAGAATGAGAAAAGTGAAAATGGAGTCAACAAAACAAAATGGTTTTTGGCTGAGAAAGGGAGAAGAGATATAGGATGGTAGCTTGAGGAAATGATAAATTTTAGTGAAGGATTCTTTTTAAGGACTGGAGAGACAGAAATGTTTTAAGATAATAAGATAGTGACCAGTTGGAAGGGAGAAATTGAAGATTCAAGGGAGAAAGAGGAAGATTGAAGGCACAATCTTATGGAGAAGATGGGAATGGATGAAATCAAGTGCTCATGTAGAGAGATTGTGGCAAAGAAAAAGAGGTCACCTCTTTATCAGAGACTGGGGGAAAGGACAGTAGGAGATGACGTCAAGGAGTTTTAAAATGAAGAGAATGGAAGATAAAATAAGAAGCAAAGTCCTTAGGTGAGAGAAAAGAGTATGTGGGCTATTTAGGAGAAAAGAGAAGGTTGGTAATAACTTTGATGGGAACTGAAATAAGTCATCAATTAGGAGAAAATAAAAATATTGCCTTAAAGGGATCTGGGCTCACATAGTTCTTTTCATATTTGCTATCTTTTGTGACTTTGGGCAAATTATTTAATCTCTCTTGATCCCAGCTGCCTCATCTATGAAATAAAAGGGTTGAACTAAATGATTCTGAGATCCTTCAAACTTTAACTTTGATTATATGATAATCTGATATTATCTCCCTAAAGTCTATCTCTGATCCTACAGTTATTTACTTGGATAACCCATAGTAAGCCAATGAACTATAGCTGAGCTTCATTTCTAAAGGGAAAAAATACTTAGAGTAAACTGATGAGACAAGTGGGTCCATGTTTCTATTTGATTTGTAAAGTGTTCCAGCTAGAAAAATCTACAGTAAGAGACAGAACAGGGCATCAGTTAGACTAGATGGCCTTTAAACTCTCTCAAAGTCTGAAAATTCTATGAGACTTTTGGAGAGACTTTTGCTCCTTTTAAATTTGCTTTCTAGTCATCATCATGGAGCTAGAGGAGACCTGGAGCCCTATGAGGTTTTCTAATTACATCATTGTGGGCCTTTACTCCACAGCATTATTTTTTCACTCTGTTATATATTATATAAGGTCAGCAAGATGGATTGAGATCCCCAGCTTAATGTATTCACCCATCAGAAACATGTTTCTGTTCTGAGATATCCACTTACTTGACTCCTTACCTGCTGCCTCCATAACACCAGGAGAATACAAAATGCTCTTTTTTTTCTCAGGGCATGTGGGATGAAAAGCCCTGAGCTACTCTCATACCTATTTTTCTTCTGTTGCAACTGAGAAAAAGGTGTTTATTGAGTATCTACCACATATTTAGCCCCATCCTTGGTACTCTGACATGTAGAGTTCCTGTTCTCAAGGACAGAAAATGTAAAACAGATAATTTGATCAAACAAGAATTTATTCAATACCTACTATGTTCAAGGTTCTCACTGTGCTATGCATTGGGGGTGTGAAGAAAAGAATGAATCATTTCTTACCCTTAAGAAGTTTACATTCTACTGGGAGTGTATAATGCACAAGAACAAATAAATGTATATACAAAGTAAACATAAGTAATTTCAAGAGTCAGAGAATACTGATTGCTGAGAAGAATCAAAAGGGCCTCCTATAGGACTGATGAAAAATGATAGAGACATTGATTGTAGATTGCTAGAAGGTAGACCTGGAGGCATAGGAAGATGTTTCTTTCTCAGTTCAAATCTATCCTCAGATATTTAATAGCTTTGTGACCCTGGGTAAGTCTCTTAATCCTATTTGCCTGAGTTTTCTGACCTGTAATATAAGCTGGAGAAGGAAATGGCAAACCATTCCAGTATCTTAGTGAAGAAAACCCCAAATGGGGTCATGAAGAGGTGGACACAAATGAAAAATTACTCAACAAAACAAACACTAAAAATGAAACAAAATAATAAAGAATAAAGAATAAAATAAACAATAAAAGGGATGCTGAAAATTATAGGTAAGGAGGGCGCTCATTTCAGGCAAGTGAAATAGTTTGTGCAAAAGTCACAGTGATGAGAGACGAGAGCAGCAAACAAGGTAAATATCTAGAGTGCCATTTGTCACTGGAATGAAGCATATGTGAAAAGGAGCAGTATGAACCAAAATGGAAATAAAGGTAGAAGCTAGATTGTATAAAGCTTTTATGCCAGAATATAGACTCTGCTTGAAAATTCAAAGGCAATAGGGAGCCACTGAAGATTTTTAAATTTGAAGAAAATTTGTGGCAGCCCTTTTTGTAGTGGCTAGAAACTGGAAACTGAAGGGATGCCCATCAATTGGAGAGTGGCTGAATAAATTATGGTATATGAATATTATGGAATATCATTGCTCTGTAAGAAACGACCAGCAGGACGATTTCAGAGAGGCCTGGAGGGACTTGCATGAACTGATGCTAAGTGAAACGAGCAGAATCAGGAGATCATCATACACAGCAACAACAGTATTACATGATGATCAATTCTGATGGACATGGCTCTCTGCAGCAAAGAATTGTCTCAAACCAGTTCCAATTGTTCACTGAAGAAAACCATATACACCCAGAGAGAGGGAAATGAAATATGGACCACAATGTAACATTTTCATGATCTCGATTGACATTTGCTTGCATTGTGTTGCCTTTCTCTGATTCTTTTTTTTTCTTGTAGATAGGATTTTTCTTGCATAACTTCTCAAGCATTTCAACATTATTAACATGTAGTGGACTTTCTGCCATCTAGGGGAGGGGAGGAGATTGGGGGTAAAATTTGTAATGGAAAGCTTTGTAAAGATCATTGTTGGGGAACTACCCATACATATGTTATACAAATAAAAAGCTTTAATAAAAAAAGGAAAACAAACCATATAGAAACATTAAAATATATAATGCCTAGGAAGGATCTAATTTGGTAAATAGTAGGTATTTAGTAAATGCTTAATAATTAATTCATTATGATGTTCTATATGCTGCTGCTCTGGAAAGACATGGGACCTAACTGATAAGAAGAGTTACAGATGATTTACTGGAGGAAGTAAGGGTTGAGCTCAATCTTGAAGAGTAACAATGATTTGGGAAATGAGAGAATTTTAGGTAAGAGGAAAAAGCATAAAAAAAAGATTAATTGTTGGGAATAAATAATTTGTGCTCAGGTACGTGTGGAGACTGGCCTGAGGAGAACATTTGAGGGGGTTGATAAAAAAAGACAGGTTAGTCTGGATGCAGAGAGTGAGGCCAGATTAATAATAAGTAGGTTATTTTGTACCCAAGGTACCCAAATTGACCATATGTTACATATAAGGAGTAAAGCTATCTGCATCCAGAGAAAAAACTGATAAACAGAAGCATGTATAAAATAATTGTAATATATGTATATATATGCACATATATATATGTATATATACTTTTTGTGTGTCTAATGGTGGCCATTTTTGGGGTGGAGAGAGGGGAGAAAAAAAGGAGAAAAAAAGGGAAATTTATATGATGGTTTTATTACGTGTTTGAAGGGATTAACAGGTGGTGCATGATAGATTTGCTATTTCATGCATAATCATCTTTTTAATTGTCATGTGTTGTGGAAATGCTTATTTTATTCCATAAATTAAAAATAAAAAATATGTGTTATTTAAATGACTAACTGTTTTTTAAGCATTCTACGTACATTATCTCATATGGGCTCTATGACAACCCTCTTGTGTAAATCGATGGGCTTTATTACCTCCATTTTTTGGATGAGAAAAATGATCACAAAGGTTATGTGATTTGTACTCAGTTACAAAGCTAGGAGTATCAGCTCTTCTTCAGGTACAAAGCTCTATTTACCCTACAACTTGTCTTATTAAGAGGGAGAGAGGGGCAACCAGCTATTGTACACTGTTGTATAGCACCTTTCCTATACAATTCCAAAGCAATTATCACCATCTGGGAAATCTGCCAGTCTTCTTCTAAAGCTACTTGATTCAGTGATTTTGAGCTTCCAATACAGCTCGTGGGAATTTTTGTTCTTTTTATGACACTTAACTACCAGATTTCATCCATTAAAAGTATCAGTAATTATAATTTTTACTTTTTTATAATCATAAAATATCTCACATGTATCTTTATTTTTTGCAAAATATTTTATAATCATTTCATTTGATCCTCTTGAAAAATCTTTGAGTTCACTTGTACAAATAAATAGCAATAGCCAAATTTTTACATGGTGGTCTAAGGTTTGCAAAGATTTTTATACTTATTATTACCTCACTTGATTTTCAAAACAATTTTGGGAGATAGATCAACCCTTATTTTACAGATGAGAAAACTGAGGCAGGAAGAGATAAAAGGATTTCTCAGGATCACATACCAAGTAAAAGTCTCTGTCTCAGATCTTCCTGAATCCAATTTTGGTTTTCTATCCTCCAAACCACCCATGTGCTTAAAGAAATTCAGTTTTTTAAAGAGTTTTAGTGGCTTTCCCAAGGTCACTCAGCTAGCAAAAAATGAATCCAGGACTCCAAACAAATGAATTTTAGTTCTAAAGATAGTCTTCATCCCCCTTTGCATGGTACTTTCTGGCTAAACATTGTTGCAATTTCCATTAACAGCAAGATTTGAAGGCAAAACATCCCCCCAAAACCCACCTTAGAAGAGATAAAAAACATTTTAAAAATTATCTCCTCCTTGTATCAGTCGGTTTTTTGTACTAAAGGTCCTTCTCTGTCCCATTTTATACATAATCACAGAATTTAAGAGTTAGAAGGAGCTTCAATATAGATCATGTCCAAATTCTACCTGAAAACCTCAATAGTATCCTTGCCAGGTAATCATTCAGCCCTTACGTGAAGAAATGCTGGCCTGAAGGCTGGCCTTTTCACTTTAGGATTGCTATTATATCAATCCAAAATGCATCTCTTCATAATTTTTATCCAGTACTTTCACTTCTGCTATTTAAAGAATACCAGAGGAAGTAATGAGTCAGCTGGTTGGGCAATAGACACAGTTTGGGACTGCAAGACAAGAAAATAGACCTGAATTTGAATCCTGGATCAAATGCTTCCTTTTGAGTATGTGTGTGTGTGTGTGTGTGTGTGTGTGTGTGTGTGTGTGGTACTTTGAAAATATTAAATTCTAGCTATTATTAATTCTAATTTCTCTTTCTTAGAAACAATCCCTCAAATACTTAAAGATTTATCATTCCTCCTTGATTTTTTTCTTCTTTTTAATTTTTATTCTTATATTTTCATTTGATTATTTTTTCAATTTATGAACATTTATCTACCTCCTCCTCCACATCAACAAATAAGCACAGATAGAAAATTGAGTATGGGGAACAGCAAGCAGGACCGTTTTGTTTCAATATAAAATAGAAGCAGGGGTAATATCAGAATAGTCTGGAAAAATAGACTTTTAAGTTAGCAAATTCATTTTCCTTCAAATGTCTAGAAAAAAAGATTCCATAATCTACTCTTGTTCTATCCTTCAAGTCCAAGTCACTGATATTTCCTAAATAGTTTAAAAAATAGGTCAAGTATGTATAATAGGAAATAATTTTTGCATGTATATATATCATATATACACATGCATATATACATTTATATATGCAAATATAGTACTGAACAAGTATAAATACATATATTCATACAAATATATATATATATATATATATTGTATATGTACACATGCACAAACACACAGAAAATAGTTTGAAGCATTCTTTTATCTACACTTTAGCGTTCTCTGCTTCTCCCCCAATGCAGTTTTAACTATCAACTCTGATCCTAATTTTGAGCAGTATTGCTCTTTTTCCACATTGTAATCATCTTACTTAAAGTCTACTATGTGTCAGGCATTATGCTAAGCACTGAAGAAACAAATATAAAAATGACATAGTCCCTGTCTCCAGGGTTTATATTCTATGGTAAGTGAGTTTTAAAGTAGCATGCTCAAAATACAAATAGAATATATATAAGATAATATATATGCATATATACACATTTATACATGTATGTATTTATATTTGTGTATATTCACATGTGTATATGTACATATATATATATATATATATATATATATGAACTACATCCCTATCAAGTTTTGCTTTCAGGATGAAAGGATCAAATATGTAATTACATTCTGATACCAAATCATCTCTTCCCTTTGCAACTCTATCACTCATACAGCTTGACATTTTATATTAAACAAGAAACAATGAATTTTAAAAGTCATATCATGGTTATAGTAGTGGTGGTGATGGTGATGACACTTTTAGTGAGCCTAACAGATGAGTTTATATACCAGTACTAATATTCAACCACAAAAAACAGGTATTTTATCTACTTATGGTATTCTACAGAATATTAAATATATTTACAATAATAGCTTTTTACGTTTTAAAATATATGCAAAAATAATTTTCAGTATTCACCTTTGTAAAACTTTGTGTTCCAAATGTTTCTTCCTCCCCCCACCAAGACAGCAAGCAAACCTATATAAGTTAAACATGCAATTCTTTTAAATATGGTGTATAAGAAAAATCAGATCAAAAGGGAGAAAAATGGGACAGAAAAAAAGCAAAGAACAACAATATACAACACTGTGTTGAAATTCACATTCATTCCCTCTCTGGATGCAGATGGCTCTGTCATCCTCAAGACTATTGGAATTGGCTTAAATTACCTTATTGTTGGACAGAACCATGTCCATCAGAATTGATCATCATATAGTATTGTTGTGTATAATGTTCTCCTGGTTCAGCTCATTTCGCTCAGCATCAGTTCATGCAAGTCTCTCCAGTCCTCTCTGAAATCCTCCTGTTGGTCGTTTCTTACAGAGCAATAATATTCCATAACATTCATATACCATAATTTATTCAGCCACTCTCCAATTGATGGGCATCCCTTCAGTTTCCAGTTTCTAGCCACTACAAAAAGGGCTGCCACAAACATTCTTGCATATGTGGGGCCCTTTCCCTTTTTTTATGATTTCTTTCGTATTCAGACACAGTAGAAACACTGCTAGATAAAAGAGTATGCAGTTTGTTAGACCCTTGGGTGTATGAAGAACATTAAATATTAGAGAAGGAAAGGGTATAATATAGTTAAACTATTTATGAAAAAGGTGAAGAGAAAGAGTAGAAGGGAACATTGATAAAGAAGATGATAAAGATGAAGGAGATGGAGGAAAAGGAGGAAGAGGAAAAGGGGAAGGAAGAGGAGGAGGAGAAGGAGGAAGAGGAGTACAAAGAAAAGAAAAGGAGGAGGAGGAGAAAAAGCCTAATACCACCAACAATATTAATTCCCACTTCATAACTCTAAAGTTATAGGACACTTGCACATGTTTTTCTGATCTGCGCCATGACCCCTTGATGTAGGTAGAACAAATACTGCTATTACCATTTTACAATCAAGGAAACACTCTTGGGAGATTAAGTAGCCTGCCTTGTTGTGACACTGTTACTAAGAAGAAGAGCTGGTTCAGGACTCAGACCCAAGGCTTCTGACTCCCTGTTGAGCCCCCTTCCCACTATTCCAGGAGTTTGTTAAACCCTTCCTGTATCGGATATTTTGCCACATTCTAACTTGTTACCCATTCCACTTCAAATTATTGGAATCAATTTATTGTAGTGCCATTAGCTGTTTTGGAGATAGAATCACTTTTAATGCAGCAAAGATTCATGTTCTTTGAGAATCATAAAAAAGTGGGAATGATGTTTCTTCAGAGAGGGGGGCACAATCTTAGGGAAACAAACAAAGATGTGGTTGTGCTTTACAGGGAGAATAATCCACGTTGGTTAAAAATAATACAGTTTGATGACTTGGCTGTTTGTCATGCAGCCTTCTGTCAGCTAAAGCAGAATCCATCTATTTTACTGCTCTGTCAAGCAAGAAGCCAGCCTGCACCATTCTGAAAGTTGATAGGATGAAACTTTTCCCATCTGCCAATTATGATGACCTTGGAAAGGCAATGGACTATATCTTGCACTTGCTAACTATTTAATCACCAGGTATGTTTATAAAAAGATGTGCATGATAAAAAGATTTATTCCATGCAAATATTTTCCCCATTTAAAATAAGATAGAAAGCAAGTGCACATGTGCAATATTATCAGTCTGAAATGAGTAAAAGATGTAGAAAGTTTTATCCATCCCAGAAAATGAATATAGACAGAAATAAAAAAGCTGGCAGGTACTACATGAGGGTTACTTTAATCACAGAATTCACAGAATAACAACGAATCATGGAATGACAATCACAAAATCATGGACTCATGGAATGATCACAGAATCACAGAATTTCAGATTTGAAAGGAACTCTACTGGCTTTCTAATCTAATTACACCTCATAGAAATCCCCATGATAACCATACCAAAGAAATCATCATCCAAATCTCTGTTTGAAGATGAGAACCTTTTATTTCTGATGGTCCCTCATTCCACTAATAGATATCTCCAATTATTAGGAAGAGGCTCCTGACATCCAACCCAAATGGGCTATTTTGTAATTTCTGTCATTATTCTTGGTTCTGTCCACTGGATCTAAACAGAGCAAATCTCATCCTTTCTCTTTATCACAATCCTTCAAATACTTGAATGCAACATGTCCCTTATGAGACATCTTTTCTCTGGATAAAAAAAAAAAGCTTTTCATGACATGGACTTAAGGCTTTTCACCATTGGACATTCTCTAGCTTATCAACATCCTTTTTAAATTGGAGCACTCAGAATGAAATGAAATATTCAATATTTTCTCTGATTAGGAAGGAATACAGAGGGACTACCACATCACCATTCTGTTTCGTCATTATCTTAATAATCTTATCCAAGATTGTAATTTTCAAAAACGTTGCATATTCTTCATGGATTGTCTTGACTGAAACAATTTTTGATGAAGCACAAGTGTAATTACACCTATTTTGTAGAGAGAAAAATGAGGGTCAGAGAAGTAAAATGACCTTCCTACAATAACATGAAGGGGAAAGCAAGGAACTGAAGTCCATGTGTTTGGATTGCACTGCATCATTCACATAGATATAGAGATTAGCCCTGTAGAATAGGGTTTTCTAAATCTTTGATCTTGTTCCATGTATTTATACCTGGCTAAGAATGGAAGTCCATTGGGAAGGTAGTTTTTTTCAGACATTAAGAGTAAATCTGCCTCTTTTCAATTCACAATTTTATTGTAATTGTTCCTAATTCTATTCTCTGAAGTCATACAGAAAAAAGTATATACCATTATTGTGCTGTTAAAAATAATTATTACATTCCTTCGCCTAGGTCTTCAAAAGAGCATCCTCAAAAGACAGTATGATTATCAAGCTTTTACTATAAAACAATTGTTTCAAAGAAGTTCAAATTTCTAGTAGAATATTTCATTCACTTGACAGCTTTTATTAATGTGACAAATATTCAATAAAATGGTATAATATACTGGAACCAAGATTAAATATTATTTTATTGCATGTGAACCCAAACAATGATATATTTTTCACTAAGAAAATGGTATAGGATCATAGATTTAGGGCAAGACAATCTCTTAGAGTCCATTAAGTTGGTCAGCATTTATTCAGTGCCTATTTTGTGGCAGACACGGCTAAGCTTTGGGGATAGAGAGAAAGGTAAAAGAGCTCACAGTCAGAAAAGGACTCCCAGAAAAGGGGAGCAAAGGACTATGTACAAATAAACTATGGGAAGCCAAGAGACAAAGATGAGGAATGAAAGTTCCATGCACAGGGGACAATCAGTGAAAATGCATGGAGTTTTTGGTTCAAGGTGCAACAAGGAAGTCAGTGTCATTGGATTGAAAAGTGGGGGAAGAGAGATGGGTTATGAAGCTTTGAATGTCAAATAGAAGACAATATTTGAACCTGGAGGCTATAGGGAGCTACTGGAGGTTATTGAGAAGAAGTGATACAATCAGATCTGTGCTTTAAGATCAATTTGACATCTGAATGGAAAGGAAGGTAGAATGGAATGGGGAGAGTGTTGTGGTCAGGAAAAGAACAGCAAGGTATTTTAATAGTCTAGGTATGAATTGATGAGGACTGACACCAAACTTCTCTTTTTACAGATGAGGAAATTTGTGCTAGAGTGGGTAAATGTATTGTTCAGGGTCACATAGTAAATATCTAATAGGATTTGAATCCACTTATTCCTGATTCCAAACCAAAGACTCTTAATATTACATCATGCTGCCATTCTCATTTAATTTTTTAAAAATTTATTTAATTTTTAATTTATGGGATAAAACTAGTCTAATAAAAAAAGATGATTGCACATGAAGCTGCAAATCTACTGTGTACAATTTGTTTCTTCTTTTGGTTGTTGCCCTTCATTCTCAAAATGGACCAAAATTGACATTATTATGTGAGAGTTGAATTACAGTGAGTCTGACTGACTGATCAGACCAATATGAGCTTGGAATGCTCTTCCATAAGTCAGACACAAATAGTCCCTATGAATATTTGGGGTGGACTCTCTAACTCTGAGCATCTCACATTTTTTCTGAGCTAATTAAATTCTGCTCTGCTCATAGAGCACAGCACCTTCTCTGATGAGGGTATGCCATGCTGGATGGTCAATGTCTCTCTCCCATGTCATACAATCAAATGTAAAATGCTTAAGAGAGACTTTGAGAATGTCCTTGTATCCCTTTTTTGAGCACCTTGTGAGTGCTTGCCTTTTGTAAGTGCTCCATAAAATAATGTTTTTGGCAAACGTGCATTTGGCATTTGAACAATGTGGCCAGCCCAACAGATTTGTGTTCTCTGCAGCAGAATGGGAATATTTGAGAAAGGACCCTCTCTGGTATCTTATCCTGCCAGGTGATCTTCAGAATCTTCCTAAGACAATTCAGACATATAATAAAGTTATCATGTATATTTTTCCTCCTGATTTAATTAAAACTAGTATATTTTCATGAATCAAGTCCTAACGAGGCTGACATGATCATTTTGTCATTGATTATTTCAGTTCCCTTGAGTAAGGAATCAATTAAGAAATATTAATTTATTTGCCAAAATCATGTAATAAACATATTTAGCATAGTTCATTGAGCTAAACTGCACCAACAAGAGTTATAATAAAATTAGACTTTGCCCCAGACAAACCACAAATAGAGCATGTTTCCCTTCTTGCAACTGCATTGAGGAAAGATGCTAAAAAGTTGGATGATCTTATTCATATTTTACCTGGATGGCAAAGGGTATTGAGAATTTACCACATGAGAAAGTAGGAAGACTAGTACATGGTACATAGAAGATTAGAGGGAAGGATGAGTATCATAAGTGTCCTCAGGTTTTGTAGAAAAGTAGTTTGTTCTTGAGCTCAGAGGGCCAATATAGGTACAATGGATAAAACTGGTAAAGGGTAAAATTTAGATTTGGTGGAAAGAAAAGGTTCCTAATAATTAAAAGCTCTCCAGATGCAGAATGAGCCACCTCAGGAGGGAGTGACTTCTTCAGAAATGAAGAGTTTAAGCAAAGGCTGGATGATCATCTTTTAGTAGTTTCGACTAATTGGCCACTCTGAGATTCTCATTAAGTGAAAGTGCAAGAAAGAGCAACTAAAATAATCAAGAAAATGGCTAGGATGTTACCAAGTGAACATTTATGTAACATTTTAAGGTTTGCAAAGCACTCATTTGATTCTCATTATAATTCTATGACACAAGTGCTATTATTCTGTCCATTTTACAGATGAAGAAACTAAGTCAGAGGGAAGTTAAATTACTTTCCCAGAAACCAAAGATAGATTTGAATTCAGGTCATCCTAACTTCAAATCTATTCCTCTATCCACTATGCCCTCTAGAAAAGAAATGAGTAATTCCTGGAAACTTGAGAGAAGTTTGGGTCCATAATAAGAAATATTCCTTTGTACAAAGGATACTAAACTTAAGATCGCTCTAAAAACCATCCAATTTATCTTTCTATTTTTTTTTAGAATTCCAACCTTCCAATTTACCCTTTCCATTTCCCAACACATAATTTTTTCTATGTCTTTGTTTAGCTCAGATGCTTTCAATGCCTCTCCACTATTTATCAAATCATCTTCAACAAAGCTTTTCTATAACATTCCTCCAATTTTTCTTTCTAGTCTTATCTTGCTACTCTCCTTCACATACCCTACTCTATAACCAAATCATTTTCCAGGAACACCCCCTGATGTCCCACCTCTGAGCCTTTGCCCATACTATTGCATATATTTAGAATATTAGCTCTTTTTTCTCCACTTTATTGAAATTCTACTTATTGTTCACAGCTTAGTCCAAATATAACCTCCTCATTGAAATTCTCCATGGTTCCCTACTCTTCACTTCTCCTCCCCCATCCCACTGAATGAGAAAATACATTTTCTCATTTCTAAATTCATGGAGGATTTATCCTTTTTCTTGTGTATTCATCACACTATAATATATTCATGTATATGTATACACATAAGTTTACACACATATAATGTCAAATATATGAAATTCCCCTATTTAACTGTATGGTCCTTGACTTCTAGCTTATCCATCTTTCCCCACTTCAGTACCTGACACAATGCTTTCTATATTGAATGCTCAATAAATAAATGTCTGTTAAATGAATGACAGGATGACAATATGAACAAATTCAACCAGGGTTTGACTAAAGGAAGGAGTTCTGCAGTGGTTTCAGGGAAGCTAGCATATTTTAGGCTTTTTTGGAGGTTGATAGTAGGAAAGAAAGCTTTATCTCTTACAAAATGTTCTTAGAGAAGCCACAACCACCCTGGACTTCAGTTTCTTCATCTGTTAAATGGATCACATATATAGCATTTTGGAGGGAGAGCAACAGTGTCATGGTCATCATTCCTATTTTATACATGGCCCAAATAAGAATCAGAGAGATTGAGTACTGCTTAACTGTAGTTACTCAGATAAAGAGTAATCCAATTCTTTGGACTCCAAATCCATTGTTTCTTCCATTTCATCACGTAATTTTTCCAACATTGAACTGAATGATTAATAAAGCTTCTTCCAACATTCTGTAGCAACCACGTGCTGTAGGGGCCAGATGGTTGGATGTGGGAGTCAGGAAAATCAGAATTTGAACAAACTGTGACCATGACTAAGTCTCTCTAAGCCTCTCTTTTCTTATCTGGCAAGTGGGGATAATGAAATCTGTTGTAAAGTCTACCACAGAGAGATATAAGAATATAGGTTCTAGCTAGTGTGTAACAGTTCCCACTATTGGAGAGGGTAAAGCTGGTAAATGGATTGAGCTCAGGACCTCAGAGTTGCAGTGGGGCTAAGTCTGTCAGATGTCTAGCACCAATATGATGAGTCTCTGGGTCATCAGGCAGTCAAAGGAAGGGTAAATTGACTAAAGCAAGGTAAAGCTTTCATACTGATCAGCAGTGGAAAAGGACCCATGAGTGGTTGCTCTAGCTGGATTATATAAGGAGATCCAGTTTAATTTAAGAAAAAAAAATAAGCTCCATGAAAGCAGGAATTGTTTCCTCCTTATTTTTCTATTCTAAGCATTGAGAACAGAACCTGGGATCTTATAAATGCTTAATAAAAGATTATTAATTGATTGATTTTAAGATTCAAGTAAGATGATGAATTTAAAGTATTTTACAGATATCAAAGTGCTCCATATATACCCATTGCTTCAAATCTCATTAATACTTTAGAGTCACTATATATATATATACATATTTCATATGTGCATACACACATGTATATATAAATGTACATGCATGCATATGTGTGTATGTATGTATGTGGATATATACATATACATATATATCCTACTTAAGCCTCACAAATATCCTACATGAAAGGTAAGATCTATTAATGTTTCCCTTTTACTGGTGGAAATAAATGAGTCTCAAGGACTTAAAATGACTTTCTCATTGACACACATCCAGTATCAAGGGAAGAATTTGGACCCACATTTTCTTGATTGCAAGTCTAGGATTCCATCCACTATGCCATCACCGAATAGCAGTTGGTAAACTCTTATGCTTCCTAATTCTCTTCTTCTACTTATAAAGCAATCATAATAAGGTCTAAATATGAATACAATGGGGGCAGCTAGTAGAGAGTAGACAGAGTACCTGGCCTGGAGTCAAGAAGACTCATTTTCCTGAGTTCAAATCTGGCCCAGGACACTTACTACTTGTATAATCTTGGGCACGTTACCCAAACATTTTGCCTCAGTTTCCTCATCTGAAAAATGAAGTGGAGAAAGTAATGACAAATCCCTTCAGTATCTTTGTCAAGAAAACATCAAATGGGGTCACAAAGAGTCAGACATGATTGAAAAGACTGAACAAGAACATGAATGCAATGAACACTGAGATCATAAACATATTTTTCAGCAAAATTTAAGACAAAAGCTCCAGTCTGCCAATTAGGACACAAAATAATTTTTCAGCTCAGTTACCCAGTTGTAAAAAAAGACATTTTCAATGTTTTTCTTTCTAGATTTGAAAGTTAAGGCTGTTTATCAGACTGCCTGGAACAATAAGGCTTTTAAGTGAAAGAGGAGAGGTTGAGAAGGTAAGTGGGACAATGGAAACACACCTCCAGAATGGTATTATTATATTTTGTTTTCTTTGTTCACTGGGACTTCCTAATTGGTGTTCCCACTAATGGTTTGCTTGTTTCAGTTCTAAAGGAAAACAAACAACTGAAAACAGACAGCTACACTGAAAAACCTGTCTGGAGATGCAGACAGCAGCTTACTCTAGGGAGAGATACTCAGGCAGATGTCACTGTGGAAAAGCAGTTGTCAGTGCTTCTTGTGAGAAATGGATTAAGTATTTAGCAAGAACAAAACTAGTCCTTTATGGAAAATGTCTTTAAAAATTGATTAGACAGTGTTCATATAATTATCATTGTTAAATCTCACATTTGGCTCATCAGAAGTCAGCAGTATATGTTATTATTCAGTCATTTTCAGTTGTGTTCAATGCCCTTGACCCCTCAGGGTTTTCTTGACAAAGAGAGGTGGTTTTCCATTTCCTTCTTCAGCTTATTTTTGAGGCAAATGGCATTAATGACATATCCAGGGTCTCATAGTTAGTAAATGTCGGAGGCTACATTTAAACTAAGGAAGACAAATCTTCCTGACTCCAGTCTGATGCTCTGTGCAATGTGGAGTGGCAGTAGCTACCCCAGTAGTAGATATGTGATGCCATTTGCTAGGATTCTACTACAATGGACACATAGCTTGGTTTTTAGGAAAATATTAAAGGAAGATTATAGAGCTTATTTAAATCTTTACTGATAGATTCTTAATCTCTATGGATCCACAAGCTTATATAGCCATTGTCATTTGTATTTTATATTTTATGTGTATGTAATATGTTTATATAAATATATGTGTGGGTTTGTGTGTGTAATGGTCTATATAATACACACACATATATATATGTGTATATATATGTATATATGTATGTATACATATATTCACACACATGTATATGTGTATATAGGGCAGCTAGGTGGAGAAATGATAGGTTGGATAAATCAATAGCTGGAAATAAGATTGCTGGGAGAAAGATCAACAATTCCTGGAAAATAGAGGAAGAAGAAGTAGAAGTAGTGTCAGACTTTATATTCTTGGGCTCGAAGATCTCTGAAGATGACAAATACAGCCATGAAATTAAAAGATATTTGCTCCTTGGAAGGAAAGCTATAACAAATCTCTACAGCATACTAAAGAAGCAGAAACATCACCTTGCCAACTCCATGTAGCCAAAGCTGGATTTTTATCAGTGTTTGACTGTGAGAGATGGACTACAAGGAAAGCTGAGTGCTACAATATCAGAACTTTTGAAGGAGACTTTTGAGAACTACTTGGACAGAATGGAGATCAAATTAGTCAATATTCTAAAAAAGTAATTGAAGCTATTTACTGAATACCGAATAAAATATTGAAGTTGAAGCTGATAAATTTTGGTTTTGTAATGAGAAGAGAAGATTCATTGGAAAAATTTTTGATGTGGGAAAGATTGAAGGCAAAAGGAAAAGGGGGTGGCAGAGCATAAGCAATGAACGTGAACTTGGTCAGACTTTGAGAAAGTTTAAAGAGACTGCTATGCTGTGGTCCATTGGGTCACAAAAAGTCAGATATTATTAAATGACTGAACAACAACAAAATATACATGCATACATACACATTCACATATATACAAACACAAATAAAGAAATAAATATGTATGTGTGTATTCATAAACTTTATTCCAGTCAGACTAATCATAGCCAATGTGGAAATTTGTTTTTGTGGATAATGTGTTTGTAATGGGTTCATTTTTCTTGTGTTCTTATTTAGGGTTGAGATGTAAAATTGAGAAGTTAAGGAAGGTGGATCTTGACTGATTAAATTTTTTTAAGAGAAGGGAATTATGGACTGATAATATACAACAAATGTATATATTGATATGGAGAGGGGGGGCTTCATTAATAGGTTCTCAATCTTTTTGGGTCCACAACTCTGTTTAGTATTATATGTACATATACTTATGTATATATTGAATATTATTATATATGTAAGTATATGTGTATATGTACTTGTGTGTGCAATAGTCTATATATGTACACACATATGCATATAGGGCCGCTAGGTGGAGAGATGTTAGGCTGGATAAAACAAAAACTGGAATTAAGGTTGCTTCCTCTCTCTCTTTCCCAAATACATTCCTAGTCCAATTTCTCCAAATCCTTCCACTCTCTTAATAAAGGTAAAAAAAAGAATATTCTCATTCATAGATTCAAGGAATCCTTTAGATTGCTCTTCCTGAATGATGATAAATTCTAAATTATTGAAATTAGAATATTTGTTGCCTATATAGGGAGGCAATGAGGCAGCATGCCTTAGTGAAGAGAGGGCAGGACTTGGAGGCAAGGAGATTTATGTCCATGCATACCTCTTACACATCTTAATTATATGGCAATGGTAAAGTTACAAAATCTCTCAGTGTCTCATGCAATTTCCCTAGACTTTAAGTTACATATGACTTGAAGATGTAGAACAGATGGAAAGAAACAAAGAGAAAGAGAGGGAAGACAAGGAAGAAAAGAAAAAAAGAGAGAGAAAAGAAGGAAAGGAAAGGAAGGAAGAAGTGAAGGAAGAACAAAGAAAGGAATGAGTGAAGGAGGGAAGGAAGGAAGGTGAAGAGGAAAAAAGAAAGACTGAAAAGAGTAGAGAGATATAGAGAGATATAGATACACATAGAGAAAACAAAGAAATCAAGAGAGAAACTAAGAAAGGAAGAAAAGTACCCATATATTACACCCCAATGAGCCCTGAACTTGGAGTTTCTGACAGAAGAAAAACAGAGGATAAATCACTTAAGCTATCTGAGCTGCCTTATTTGTAAAATGTGTTTTACAATGCTCATCCTACCTCACAGGATTATATAGAGGTTTACTATTGATGTAGTTGGTGGTTGTTGTCTTTATCAGTGAATCTTGAGGATGGTATTTTAGTTTATTTCAGGGGTAAAACAAAATCGAGTCCTAAGAAATTTAATAGCAGACAGATTAAGAAAACTACATGAAGAATTCATCTATGAACAGGAAATTCAACACTTGAGTTGTTTTCTCAGTCCTGTGACATGCCAGCTGAGTGACTTTGAACACCTTACTAAATCCCTCTGGATTCAGTTTCATGCCCTTTTAAAGGAGAAAGTTAGGCTAGAGTATCAGGAATTCTTTATCTTTTTTATATCATGGCTCCTGTTGATAATCTGGTAAATTCTATCAAGTCCTTCTCAGAATATTGTTTCAAATTCATAAACAAAGCATATAACAAAGGAAAACAAATTATATTGGAATATAATGACCATTTTTTAAAATTGATGGCCCCTACATTAAAAATCCTTGGACTAGATGGCACATTTCAACTTTTAAATGGATAATATATGATAATAATTATATAATAATAATAATAATAATAATAATCAGAGCAAGGAAATATTTAATGGAAAAGAGCACTGTATTTGGAGTCATAGACTTAAGATTGGATTCCTGTCTCTTGCTTTCTATGTTATCTTAGGTAAGTAAAGGATGGGTCTCAGGTTCATCATAAAAGGGAGGTAGCAGTTGAATGAGATATTCTCAGAAGTTCTCTTCCACAAATCACGATCCTTTACCAATTCGAGCTTTGATTTTTTAAAATTGAAATGAACTAATTAATGAATTAATGAACTCTGGTTGTTCCTCTAGGATTCCATACCACAAGTGGCAAAAGGTTTTTTGGCAAGCTTTTGCAAGTCGATTAGGCTGGGGAGGTTTCAAATATAAGTTTAGTGAAGTCCTATGTATCCATCATCATTCATGGACCAGACTGGCTTAGTTCAAAGAAGTTCAAAACCAAGTTAGCTGGGGGGAGATGGTGATTACATTACAGCACTTTACAAAGACTCTTTTTAGTCAAGGACATACACAAAATAATAGAATCATAGAGCCTTGAAATGTTATAATAGCAAACACAAGCTATTTTTAAATAAATATTTTTATGGATCACTTTTGTTTTTACACAACCTAAATTTTCTCCTCTATTCTTCTTACCCCTTCCCTAAAAGTCATCCCTTCCAACAAATCTTTTTTTTTAAAGAAAATAAAAGAGGAATAAAATGAGGAAAAACTGATCAAGACATTAAAAAAAGAATTGGAAAATATATGCAGTATCTTCAATCCTATAAAGGAGTAGGGAGAGCAGATGCTAGTGTGAGTATGTAAACAGTACCTCTAAAATATAAACTACCATATGACTCTTTGTTAAATCTCAGATAAAAGAGACTCTTTTTAAACAGGTTTTAATTTTTACTTTCATAACATTTATAGAGGAGCTGATGTTACTCAGTAATTCTTGAAAACTCCCAGAGAAGAAAGATATTCAGTCCCTATATTTTCAGGAAGGGAGATTTTCCTTTTGGTAACTTCATATGTTTATGCATGTATGTGTTTGTGTGTGTATGTTACAAGCAGAGTGGAAGAACTGAGAGGTTCATAAAGTGGAAATTGGTTTTTAGTCAAATGCTTTTGTTGAGTACATAATTGCATTTGATTCTCTAATTTTAGTCAAATAAATTGAATTGTATGGGAAGCATGATATGGGTTTAATTTTTCCTGGTCTTATAAATGTGTGTTTTTATTTCTTTTTCTTCTTGTCTATGGTTTGAAATAACATTTCTCAGACACTATAGGAAAGTGGAAAGAAATTTATTGAGCAGCATCAGGTCACAGATGGGAAGAAACATGGGACTTGTGTAAATGGTAAGGTGATCTTTTCTTTTCCGTGAGTCACTGCCATCCTGGTGAGAAAGAACAGCAGGGAAATATTTGCTCTGAGAGGAGATTGGCAGATAGGACCAATCTGCCCCACATAATTATGAAGCTAATCCTCATGTATCCACTCTCACCCCTTTCCAATCCAGCTATCATGCACACCTTTACCAAGCCCATTTCAAGAAGGTTTTTCATGATTTGCAATTATTTCTACTTCAAATAAGCTCTGACTACCATTATATCTTATAACAAAGTTAAGAATCATTTAAAAAAAAAAGAACTGGGTCTAACAGTGTTTGTAGCATCCTGTATCAGTAGTCAACCACCTCCTATTGAGATATTTCAAAAAGCAATCCTCTAGTCAAAATTGGTCCTTATATTAATCCCAATTCTGATGTCTTTTAGGGCTGTTTTCCTTTACATTTTGATGGTTTATTACATGCTGTTTTCCCTTTTGCATTCTAGAGAATAATCTTCTTGCTGTTACTCACACAATTTTCCATCTTTTTTTTTCTCTATCTCTGCCTTTACACACAATCCCCCATGCTCACAATCCATTCCATCTTTACCTCTATCTCTTAGAAACAATACTTTCCTTCAGAGTACAACTCAAAAGGCTCCTCTCACAAGCAGCCTTTCTTGGTCTTGCAACTGCTAATGTTTTCCCTGACCCTCAAGTTACTATGTGTGTGTGTGTGTGTGTGTGTGTGTGTGTGTGTGTGTGTGTGTATAGTTATTTGTGCACATTCCATTTACCATGATAAAATAGAAACACTTTGCAGGCAGGGAAGTTTCTTTGTTTTTAATTTTGTATCACCAGAAACTACAGTACTATGGGGCTTTCTGACTACTTCATATTTTTTGCTTTTTATCTGCCAACTTAATCCTCCTGCTCAAACATCTATAGTAATTCCCTTTAACCTATTAGGGAAAATTTACAAACTTTTCCTTATGGTTCTTTGTTATCTTCCTCACATCACTCTAACCAGTGCAACTTATTTCCAATTACTTTCCAATGCTTAATCAATCAATCATTCTTTATTAAGTGCCTACTATGTGCTAAGTACATAGTAGGAGATACAAGAAGATGCAAAAGATAGCTCCTGCCTTTAAGGAGCTCATAATCTAATGGGGGAGAATACAAACAAATATATACAAACAAGTTTTGGACAAGATGAACGAGAAATATTGAACAGAGGGAAGGTATTAGAATTAAGAGCAGTTGGGAAAGGCTTCTTGTAGAAAGTAAGGCATTATTTGGGACTTAAAGGAAGCCAGTAAGTAAAGAGATAGAGGGAGAACATTTTACATATGAAGTTCGTCCAGAGGAACTGCTCCGAACCAAGAGATGGAGTATCTTATTTGGGGAGTAACAAGGAGATCACTGTCACTGAAAAAAAAGAATATGTTGTGGGGAACAAGGTAAGACATTAAGTGGAAAGGATTGTGTTTGTTTCTGAAGGAGAAAAAGAAGCTGTTGGAATTGATTGAGTAGGGAGGTGATATGGTTGGACTTGGAATTCAGTAAAATGACTTTGTGGCTGAATGTAGAATATATTGTAGAGGGAAACAACTCAAGACAACAGATCTACCTGCAAGTTATTGTAATAGTACAGGTATGAGGTGAAGAGGGGCTATCCCAGACTGGTGGTTCTCAGAGGAAAGAAAAGGGGTATTTGAGAAATATTGCAAAAGTGAAATCAATAGATATTGGCAAGAGGTTGGATATTATTTGGAACTGAGGAAATCACCAAGTGGGACATCTCTGTTGTGATCTTTATAAGGATTCAGCAAGGAAGATTGAAAAGGATCAGTTAGAACCAAGAGAATGGGGTTCAATTATACTAATATGTATCAATCATGTGCCAGGCATTAAGCTAAGCATTTGACAAATATTATCTCATTTGATCCTCACAACTGAGAGGTAAAGGCTATTATCACTCCTATTTTAAAGTTAAAGGAACTGAAGCATTTTCCTTCCTCTTTCTCCTCCTCTTTCTTCTCTCTCTTCTTCTGTTCTTCTTTCTCTTTCTCTCCTCAATATTTTTATAAACACTTCTTTTTCTTTTGCTCTCTCTCTCCAAATTTGAAAGAAAAGAGTAAAAAAGAAAAAAAAGCTCTTGTCATAACTATGTAGAGTTAAACAAAAAAAAATTACAAATTGGTCATTTCCAAAAGAATTTTCTTCTTCTGCATCTTGAGTTCAATACCCTTTCTGGCATTGTACTTCATCAGTGGCCCTCCAAAATTATGCTTAATTATTGCATCAATAAGAGTTCTTAAGTCTTTCCGGGCAGCTAGAGAACCAACCCTGAAGTGAGGAGGACCTGAGTTCAAATCCAGCATCAGACACTTAACACTTCCTAGTTGTGTGACCCTGGGCAAGCCATTTAATCCCAAATGTCTCAGCAAAAACAAACAAACAAAAATTAGTTCTTAAGTCTTTCAAAGTTAATTTTATTTGTAGTTTTATTGAGACTTTTGACAATATCATTGTAGTCCTATTCACTTTACTCTGCAACAGTTCATATATAAATCTTGCAAAGTTTCTCTGAAACTATTAATTTCATGATTTCTTATAGCACAATAATGTGATATTTAGATTCCAAGATGTGTCCAGTTCTTATCCAATTGATAGGTAGCCTCTTATTTTTTTCAGTTTTTTGCCACTACAAAAATGTTATACATACAGAATAAAGATTTAGTAGGACACTTCTGACACCAATTCTATGGCTATTGACTTAAGCCTGATTTAATATCAAAGGTAGAAGAAGAGTTTAATGGCAGGAAAGAACTAAGCAAAACGACAAATATTCTATAGGTGATAGAGGAATAGAGTTAACTCCAAGAACATTTTTTAAAGTTATAGCACTAACCTTTTTAATCCTATACTTCATTCATGTTCCATTTTAATACCTCAGAGTTAGTATTAGGGAACAGGCCAGGAGAAGAATAAAGAAAATCTTTACTTTTCAGTGATGGATCTTTGGAAGACCCTATTAAGGAAGAGGTAGAAAACAACTGAGCTGGCATTGAGTTGAGTTAAGTGGCTCTGGGCAAAGTCTGTAGGGCAATCTCCTGAAGTCTTATTTTTCTCATCCATGAAATGCTGTTTAGATTAGATCACATCTAAATTTTTTCCAGTTCTAAAATTGTTATTTAACAATAAGAAAATAGATGATCCTGGTGACTCATCCACAACAATTTTATTTAAGAGGAGGAAATAATATGTGATGCTAAAGAAATCATAACTTCATAGATGTTTCGTTTTCTTACCTTAAAAAATAGATTTAACTGAACTATCTATCTTCCTCATGGAAAGGCTATGGCTATGTCATTGGTGGACTTAGTGAATCATTTGGGATATTCTTCTGAAAAATATCTGTTTTATCCTGGCATTTCTTTTGGTCTTTTGGGTTAAAATGTGTTTCCACTTAATCTTATTCATTGAATTATGACATAAACCCTCCTCTCCCCCCATTCCCAATCCTGTTAAAAATTCTGAAAAGCTCCAAAGAGAACTCCCTATCAGAGTTTTAGTAATCTCATAGGCTTCTACCTTCTCCATTCCTCTGCCATCCCTAGTCTGTCACTGTCTCCCAGCAGAGTAAAAAGAAGATTAATGTCTGTTACTGTCAGGCTCCAAAGCTCATTGTGTTCACTGTAGTATGGAAGAAATAAGGGAAAGCAATCTGAAGTCCTGCTTCAGTCACATCTGACCTCAGCAGAACAAATAGAGATTCATTTCAGGCTCTGAGAGTTTTGAAAAGATTTTCAACATTAAGAAGGTGGGGCTTTTTCTGAGAAACAGGAGTCTAGCATCCATGGTCAAGTGCAAATGCAATCAAATCAGAAGATGGAAAATAACTTAAAAACGTAAATGGATTGAAAAAGACTGAGTGGATTTGAGGATACTCCTAATATTCAGAAATCAAGGAATATGAGACAAAAATATTGACCATTGTTTATTAAGAGCTCTTAGGGGGTTGGGGACTTCCACAATAATCTGCAAATACCCAGAATGTAAAAAAAGAGAATCAAGGTAAATGTATACAAATTCTTATTCCTTAAATCACAATTCTTTTTTTTTCCATTTTGAGGAGCTGACTGCTAAGAAATTAAACCTAAGTACTGCCACTGAAGGCTTGCAGACCTAATAAATCTCCCTCTCCTATTATTAAAGTCTCATGGTGAGCTGTCTATGAAATGAACAGATTGAATATGTGGGGGATAAACTATGGTTCTTTAATCCTGTTCTCTCTCATAAAGAGAGATGTGCTTCTGAAAGGCAAAGAATTAAACACACAGGCAGTTGGGAACTTGGGAATACTTATTTAAAAAGTTCTGTTGAATTAAGTCCTTTAGGTTTTTTGAGTGGCACAATGGCAACTTTTGGTTATTTTATAATAGCTGTAGAATTAGAAAAGGAAAGCAGGCTATATCAGGAGACAGTGGTGTTAGGATGAAGTGGTCACTTGAACCATGTATCATAAGGAGAATTCTAGGATAGATCAGGTCACATAAGGATAAAGATGATATGGATGGGTGTGTCTGGAGCAGGAAGTGACATTCTCAATGTTTGGGCTTATAAAACTTGGTAGTTCTCCTGATGATTCAAATGGACATTTCCCTTTCACTTGTGTGTGAGGGAAAAGTACCCACTATCTCATTTTCCATGATTCTTGCAGAAAATTTCCATTTAGATTAGATCACATCTAAATTTCTTCCAGTTCTAAAATTGTTATTTAACAATAAGGAAATAGATGAACCTGGTGACTCATACACAATAATTTTATTTAAGAGGAGGAAATAATGTGATGCTAAAGAAATCATAACTTCATCTTTTCAGCATTTCTTGACTCTACATAAATTCTAGGATTAGTGGGAACTTTAGAGATCATTTAGTTCACTCTTCAATTTTCTTTACACATCCTTAGCTCCACACTTTCCCCCATGCCATCCTCCCTGCTGGTACACCCTTTCTCTTCTCCACAGCCTAGATTCCTATTCCTTCTTCAAAATTTTGTTTTGAGTCCTAGGTAAAGTCCTCCAAGAAGTCTTTTTGACCACTTCGGTTGATTGGGATATCTCTTCTCTAAATTGATGTGCTTAGCATCTATACCACTCTTCTATTCATCTTCTTGTACAAAGACTGTGTTCCATTCCTGTGTCTTGGGATCTTTAATTTCTTTTAAGATTTAGCTTAAATGATGCTTCTTTAAACAGAATTTTACTGATTTATCCACTTGTTTATATCTACACTCCCATTTTTCTTCATTTTTATTTTGTGTATTCATTAATTGACTATCCAGACCTTTCTTCCTCCTAGTTAACCTTCTAACTATCTCTTCCCTTCCAAGAAACTGAATTCTGAGTCTCTACTCCCCTTATTAGTGACTTTATTTAGACCATTTTTTTCAGGATGGAATCCAACTGTCCATTTTTCTCACTACTTTTCTTTGAATTGGATTATTATTTATCTTTGATTCATAGAAGATGAGTCTCCTCTCTCCAAACAGATCATTACCTTTTAAGTCCAAATCTCTCCAGTTCTATCTGTCGGTCTCTGTCTTCTCTCTATTTTTTTTTCTACCCAGTAAAATGGAAGTCCCTTAAAAACAGGGACTGTTTCTTTTTTGAATTCGTATCCTCTGAATTTAGTTCAATGCCTAGTATCGATGTATCTATGTATCTATCTAATCTATTCTATCTATCCATCTATCTATCTTTATACATCTGCATTTAATCTACAGTTATATATGTGCATATATATATTATGATTTCATCCACATATGGGGTTCTCTTGTGTAAGGAGTTCCACACAGATTATCCCCTACTCTACAACCCATAATATCAGATAGTTGTCCAGGGAACTAGAAATTTAAATGACTTACCAGGGCTCACAAAAGCAGTATGAGCAGCAGTGTTTGAACCCACATTCCTTCTTCTGATGATTTTGTCTTAATCATTGCTTGCCCAATTGAGTTGATTTGGATTAGTATTTATCTTTGATTTGTGGTGGGTAAGTATCCTCTCTCTAAAATTTTTAAATCCAAGTCTCATGCTTTAACCTCACTGAAAGAGCCTCACCTAGTAATATGCTCTTTCTAGGTCCTCAATATGTACTGATTGATTGATTCTTGTCAGCTTTCTTTCAATTTTAATGGCAAGGTACCACTACACACCTGTCAGATTGGCTAAAATGACAGGAAAAGTTAATGATGAATGTTGGAGGGGATGTGGGAAAACTGGGACACTGCTACATTGTTGGTGGAACTGTGAATAGATCCAGCCATTCTGGAGAGCAATTAGGAATTATGCTCAAAAAGTTATCAAACTGTGCATACCCTTTGACCCAGCAGCATTTCTGTTGGGCTTGTATCCCAAAGAGGTCATAAAGGAAGAAAAGGGACTCACATGTGCAAGAATGTTTGTGGCAGCCCTTTTTGTAGTGGCTAGAAACTGGAAACTGAATAGATGCCCATCAATTGGAGATTGGCTGAATAAATTATGGTATATGAATGTTATGGAATATTATTGTTCTGTAAGAAACGACCAGCAGGACGATTTCAGAGAGGCCTGGAGAGACTTGCATGAACTGATGCTGAGTGAAATGAGCAGAACCAGGAGATCATTATACACAGCAACAACAAGACTATATGACGATCAATTCTGATGGACATGGGTCTCTTGAACAATGAAATGCTTCAAACCACCTCCAATTGTTCACTGAAGAAAGCAATATACACCCAGAGAGGGGGATGTGAAATGTGGACCACAACATAACATTCTCATACTCTTGATTGATGTTTGCTTACATTGTGTTTCCTTTATCTGATATGTCTTTTGTGTAGATACGATTTTTCTTGAACAACAATGATAAACTTGGAAATATGTATACATATATTCTATTTGCCAAGTATTTTAACATAATTAACATGTAATGGATATCCTGCCATCTAGGGGAGGGGTAGGGAGTTGGGGGGAAAATTTGTAACAGAAAGCTATGTAAGGGTTAATGTTGAGGAACTACCCACACATATGTTATACAAATAAAATAAAATAAAAATCTTAATGGCAAGAATCTTGGATTTATAAGACTTGGACCCAAATTCTGGAACTCAATCAGTTTGATCATAGGTAAGTCACTCTGGGCTTTAGATTTCCCA
The DNA here is from genome assembly GCA_023553655.1 of Myrmecobius fasciatus. Classification (NCBI taxonomy): domain Eukaryota; kingdom Metazoa; phylum Chordata; class Mammalia; order Dasyuromorphia; family Myrmecobiidae; genus Myrmecobius; species Myrmecobius fasciatus. The sequence continues at coordinate 247,505 of JAJPUD010001005.1, read as the reverse complement.
TCTGTAAAATGAATAGGTTGATCATCTGATTCTTGAGGTTTCTTCTCATAGTTCTAAATGCTTGTGACCCAGCTCTAATTTTTATTCTCTAATAAATTTTTTAGCCAACTGAAGAGACTGACATCTCAAATTCCTCTCAGAACAAAGACTCTGTAATATAAAGAATACATTCCCTGGGCATTCAGGTCAAATAGTCTGTTTAAACATTCAGAGGTAAGGAGATATATTTCTGTTTAAACAATAAGTGTCAATAAGGTCAATAGAAAAAAGGCAATTACTGGACATGATCCATTTGGTTTACTCCATCATATTGGTTCATGATTGGTTCATGGTCTAATTGAATTGTCTTTAGAGTAGTAATAGAGAAAGGAGGCACTTGAGTCCTTGAACTCTAGTTCATTTTTTTTTTTTTTGCATGAGAAAATTGTGGTTCCACAGAGAGTTACTGGCAATGAAAGAAATTGAACCCAAGAATAGTACTTCTCTCACCTTCATTATATAACACTGTTTCATATAAAGGACAGTAAAGAGACCCAAACCAAGAGCCAAGGATTCCAAGGTACTGTTCCTGAAGGAGTAAGTCAATGTTTTCGGGAAAAGTCAATAAAATGGGCCACTGTCCCTCGACCAAAGAAAATACATGATTTCATATATAAGAGTTTAGATCCTTTGCTCTCTTTGGACCTTTCTCATTGAATTCCTCTTCTCTTCATATTTTTCTCATCTGTCAAGACCCACTTCAAATTTCACCTCCTCAATGAAGTATTCCCTCATCAAATACAATCACAAAGATGATTTCTGACTCTGAACATCTCTCTCACAATAAAAATATATTTTAATTATTTCTTTCATAATATACTAAATTAAATTTTAAGAAGCTAAGGACATTATCTGTTATTAAATTTAGAATGAACTTAAAGCCATAACTTTTAATGAAATCAAATGCACTGCTTTTCTCTTATTTCAATATTTTTCACATTTTACTATGTAGCTCATGGCTTTAATAGTTTATTAATTTTTAATTTTCCTTCATTATAATGTACTTTTTTTATAAGATTCATGAAAAAAACTTCTTTTCCAGGTAAGTATTTTATAACAACACAGATTACTTATGTCCTTCATTTCCTCACTGTCAAAGACCCATTATATTGTATTTTCGTATTCAAGTCTTGTCTTCCTAATAAGATTATAAATCCCTTAAGGGTAGGAGCTTAATTTTATATTTTTTCATATTGGCAAAAATGTCCTGCACTTTGTAGGCATTCAAATAATATTGGCTCCCTGAAAGATTACTAGAATGGGTAGACACTTAATAGTAGAACTATAACTAGGAAAAAGCCACTGGGCCTTTGTCTTAGGGCAGACATTTTTGAATGTTATGACAGCACTATGGGGATTTACTTCACACAGCAACCCCCAAGTCCAGATCCAATTTAGATAAAGGCATGCTTATTGCTCCCAGAAATGGTAACCTCTCTCTCCTCAGAAGTGTAGAAACTATTTGTGGTCCAGCACAATTCTCCTGTACCCCAGGGACCACACCCCAGCTCAAATGGTCAGGACCATTGATTAAATATGGTTGCTTTAGTTTAAGTCATAAACATTATTTTGCATATGTCTCTAAAATTAGACAGCTAGGTGGTACAATGAATAGAGCACTGGGTCTAAGTCTGAAAATTCCTCTATAGGAGTTCAAATTTGGCCTCAGACACTTAAAAGCTGTGTGACTCTAAGCAAATCATTTAATTCTGTCTACCTCCTTTCTTTATCTATAAAATGAGCTGAAGAAGAAATGGCAAAGCACTGTAATATTTTTGCTAAGAAAACTCCAAACGAGGTCACAAAAAGTCATACATGACTGAAAAGTAATTCAACTCAATTTATTTATTATTATTATTATTATTATTTTGCTGAGGCAGTTGGGGTAAGTGATTTGCCCAAGGTCACACACCTAAATTTGAATTCAGGCCCTCCTGATTTCAGGGTTGGTGCTCTATCCACTCTGCTACCTAGCTGCCCCTAAATTTAAAGTTATTAAAGGAAAGCATTTTTTATTATTTTGTTTGGTCAGGATGCCTTTGAAAGTCTCAGGAACTGATTTTCTAGTTCTCCTTCCTTTTGGCCTGGAAACCACATGAAGGGAATTGTTCCATTCTCAGAAGAGTAGGTCATTCACACCTTTTCTTCATGCCAACAGATAAACCTACTTTGAGTTTTGAAGGAAAATGAAAGTTAATGATTTCATACTCTATGTTTTAATTATTTCTTTCATATGATACCAAATTAAATTTTAAGAAACCAAGGATATTGTTATTGAATTTAAAGTAGTCTTAAATCCATAACTTTTAATGAAATATAATGCATACTTTCTTATTACTTCAATATTTTCCCACATCTTACTGTGTAGCTTATGATTTTAAAAGATAATTAATTTTAAGTTTTCCTTTATTTTAATGTCATTTTCATAAGTCATAACAAAAACCCCTTCTCTTCTATTCAGATATTTTCTAACAACACAGACTGCTAAGATCCTTCATTTCCCCACTGGCAAACTTCATATACAGTGATAATGACTCTATCTCTAAAATATTTTCTCCCTTTTAAAATAGCTACAGTATTGATATACCTTAAAAAAATCTTAAAGGCACATTCAAAAAAGCCAATTCATTTGTACTACCTCAAATGCCGTATAATTTATCCTTGCCTTTATTTTCTCCCCATATAGAATAGCAGGACTAGGTAATTCCTAATAAATCCATAGACAATTTCAGTGGTACAAGAGACTGAGAGACATTAATTGTTTTCATTATTTCTTTCTAACTTAACTTTGATATTCTTATCCTGATGCTACCAACCTAGGTTCAAGAGAAAGAGAGAAATGATATAGATATCTATGAATATAGATGAAGATTAGATAGAGATAGAGATCATATTTATGGACATACATGCATATGTCCATAGAGATGGAGAGTAGGTATAGATATTTATATATAATATATATATGGATGCAGATGTAAATATAGATTATATAGATAAAGAAGGTAGACAGATAATACTATTTCAATATCCCTGATGTCCTTTATAATCCTTTGTATTTTATTTCATAAATTTAAAAGCTTTATTCTGAGAAGCAGTTCTTGGCTTTACAAAACTGCTAAAGCTTAAAAATCCCTCGTCTTATTCAACTATAATAGAGTGAAGTGAGAACACTAATACCCAATGAGTTACTTTGATTCTTTGATAGATCATTGATATATGTGCTCTTTTTGATCAGATAGGACACAACCCACCCTTGTCTTCTCATTCCATCTGCCTCTTATCCATATCAGCTGATAAATACTATGAAATTTTAAAAAGTCTGAGAGACATAATTACTAGGAAAATAAATAATGTTATCATTTTGATAAAAGAGGTCAGTGGCACTTTTGACTGCCAAAGAACTTCATGGAAATGGGTTCAAGGCTTATATGGCCTTGGAAAGGTAAATATTCCAAAGAGTGGCAATTAGCTCTGATTTGTTAATAAGTGATGAAAAAGAATATTACTACTGGAAATATATTCTAGTGAATTTTGGTTACGCTATTCACAATCCTCTCTCCTCCCCTCCCCCAACAAATCTAAATCTAAACAAATTTCAACAAAGAATCTACGGTCCCCATCTAAGCCTGAGCAAAAGATAATGGGCCAGAGTTTCACCTTAGTTAGAAGTCTGAACAATAACCAGAATGAGGAGAATATTAATCCTATCTTTCATCATATTTGTCCTTGAGAGATTGGATAGGAAATAGCAGAGGGACAAAAAACTTGTCTCCTGAATTTCAATAATTGGCTATTAATATAAGAGAGAAATAATAATTTCTCTCAATCCTCTATCAATTTCCTCCCAGAATGCCCTCAGACTTACTTCCTCTATTTCCCTTGATATTGCATGGATCCAATTGGTCACTCTTAATCTCATCATAAATAATCTGCTTTCTTTGTTTCGTGGCAATTTATGACAGTTCTGAAAACTAGAATTACTAAAAGGCTGAAGGCAAAAGAAACAAGAAGAGATGGGTTTTCAAGAGAGCAAAATTGCAGAAATGTAGATATCTGTCTCAATCAGTGATTGAATATGATAAATTTGGCTCTTACAATTTTACAAATTTCATTTCAATATCTTTATTTTCTTTCTCTTTTCTAAAAGGACTGAAAATGGAGCATGATTTCATGTGAGGACTACCTAGTGTCTTTTACCAATCCCATTGCTAATCACTTCATCATTAGGTTTTTTATTTTCTCTTAGAATTGAGTCCCTTATTAAAACAGAGTTATCCCTGGAAAGTATTAAACTTTCCAGGTTAAATTTACTGCATTAAATCAGCAGCCCATGGGAAGAATTGCCTGCTGGGCTAGCAAAGAGATGATTATTTATCAAATGATAAGACAACAAGGGCTGTAGAAGTTCTAAGGAGAAAAAGGTTCTAGTGCATTACTATCTTTTCCCATTTTTAATCTTCTCTGTTCCTTGAATTTTGATGATGAGCTCAACAGGCAGAGAATGTACCTAATTGATTACATTCATAAAATAATGATGATGAAGATAATAATCTAATCTTGACTTCATAGGCAATGAAACAGTAAATGGAAATGTGGAATTAGCAAGAGTCAGAGAGAATGATAAAGGGAAAGTAATCAGATGAAAATGACATCAAATAGAACCAAAAAGTAAAAGGACTGTTTGGCAATGGTTTAAGTGATGTTGGCAGCCAATCCAATGAATACAGATATTGAATATGGTCAATTCAACAGCCAAAGCAAAGAGTGTGACCAATAAAATTCTGCCAACTGCTTGTCATTCACATGGAAAATTTTGAGCAAAAACACAGAGGTTATCTTCAATTTTTGAATTAAAGATTCATTCAGCATCTCTTCATTAAGGATGATGATTGAGTAAATATCATGATGCAAAGTACCAGAGGGATACTGGAAGGTAGCAGAATATAGGATAAAAAATCCGGATTTAACCTATGACTCAGTGGGTGAGTGAAAGGAGAATGCTGGATTTGGAGTCAGAAGATTTGAATTAAAATTTTATTTCTGCCACTTGCCATCTGATAGATCTTAGCAAGTCATATAACAGCTAGGGCTTCACTTTCCTCATTTATAGAATAAAAGTGATGGACTATCAGGGTTTCATAAACTTTTTCCACTCACTATCCCTTTTCACCCCAGAAACTTTTACATGACCCTAGGTATATAAAATAGGTATACAAATCAAACATTTACTGATAATAAATCAGGAGAGAGAGGAAAAGGAGTGCTGATTGTGAGGAATAGTAGGACAGCCAATTTGGTCTGACCATATTGTGTGCAGGAAAGAATAGCAAAGGTAGATGGGGCCAGAATGTAAAGTCTTTTAAAAGTTAAACAGAAATCTGTATTTTATCCCAGAGGCAATAGGGAGCAGCTGTAGATTAATTAGTGTGAGAGTGATATGTTCAGATCTGCACTTTAAGGAAGAACACTTTGGCAGCAGAATGAAGGATGGATTAGAGTAAGAAGACACTTAGTTTAGTCAAGAACTGGTTATGTTCTGAACTAAAGTGGTAACTTGATGAGTAGTGACATGCATGAGATATGCAGATAGAAATAGAAGAAACAACAAACTTATTTCCAATTGGTTCAATATGTGGAATGAGATACAAAGGAATCAATAATACTGAGATTATGACCCTGAAGAATTGAAAGGATGGTGAAAACCTTTGCAAGAATATGGAAGTTCAGAAGAGGGGTGAATTTTAGGGGGTGGATTTATTTAGTTTTGCATGTCTTAAGTTTAAGATGTCTTGGGGACATTTAATTTGTAATATCCAATAATTGATGAATAAGACTAAAGACTAGAACTGGAAAGAGATGCATTTATTTGAATGATATGAAGAAGGAAGAAAATGATAACTTATAATTGCTGAAGAAGTTATAAAATGAGAGAGTATATAGAAAAAAAGTTATTAGCTAGTTATTAGTGGGAGATGATAATATGTATGATGAGACAGCACAGTTAATGAAGAAGGAATGGTTTGACAGAGAACTAAGAGACAGAAGTATCTTAAAGCCCAGAGAACAGAGAGCATCCAGCGGGAAAGTGTGGTCAACAATATTAGGTGCCACAGAAGCCAAAAAGAATGACTAAGAGAAAATCATCTGACTTTTCAGTTAAAAGACCCTTGTAGATTTGAAGGGAGCAGCTCCAGTTGAGTGATGAGGTTGTAAGCCATATCATAAGGGATGAGAAAGAAATAAGAAGAAAGCAAATGAGATAGAGTGAATGAAGTTTTTTCTAAGAGTTCCAGTGTGCTCAGCATATTTAGAGAAAAGTAAATAAGTGAACCCAATGGGCCAGACTGAAAGATTTGATTAAGGAAGTAGCAGGAAAAAAAAAGGTTAGAAAAGCAGGTTGAGGCAGGAAAGCTATTATGAAAATATTCCTAAAAAATTTTATGCAAAGTAAACATTTATATATTTCTAGATTACTTTTCCATATATCTATATATTTATAGACTATATAAATATGTGCATTATTTATAGAATATAGAAATAAATGTTATTATATACAAACATTTGTTTTTCATTTAACATCTTTCTATTGTTGAAAAGGTGGCTCCTTGATTGATTCCATCCTGATTATCTTCTGCAGAAAAGTGGCAGTCTTAATTCTTAAATGTAGATGTGTGTGTGTGGCTAGAGGTAATACCCAAATTATAACATGTGTTATTAGCAAAATAGTTTCTTAAATAAACCTTTGAGTTCTATTTCCTATGACTCGTCACCTTCAGTGGAGCCTGTGTTCATCTAATAAGAATTAAATATATTGTGCTCTGTCCAGCTGCCATAAGCCACTTTGACCTTGTCCATTTCTGTAGATCCTCAGGTCACTTTCCTGGTAGACATTAAAGTCTGTGACTAAATCTGGATCAAAATACTCTCATGGATAGCCTGTCTTAAGTACATATTTCTGCAGGTGGAATAGGCTGATAAAAGGTATTGTAATACATCAATCTACCTGGTCAAGCACCTTTCCAAAGCTTAGATGCTCTTTTATGGATGGCTCTAGTTGTCACCTCTGGAGGGGATGGCTTTCCTATCTGGGTTTCCAGGCCCAAATCTCTCTTAAGTTTCAGGACCACCTTTCCAAATATGTACTGATCCTTTCTGCCAGAACATTGGGCAAAAATTTCAACAACAATTTGTCTCAAGTTTAATTAGCCATCTTCTCCTAAAAGCCTGAGTTTGAATCCTGCCTCAGATGATCACAAGTTGAGTCATATAAGTTCTTTGTGACTCAGTTTCCTCAGCTATAGAATAGTGGAGTTAAGTTTGATGACCTCTAAGATCCCACTCCAATTATAAATTTAGTGCCTTTTGATTTTATGAACTCTGAAATTCCCCTCCCTTCAACACCCAACTTTCCTATTCCTGATACTATCCTCATTATGCTTTCCAGTTATATAAGCTAAAAACCTTGAAAATCATCTGAATGTTTCTATTTGAGCTCCCACCATTCCACATCTTTTTCTCCAAAGTATTTCTTTCATGTCTCTGTTTTCCTATTGTTATTGCCACTACCCTCATTCAGGTGCTTATCACTTCTCAGGGTTATTATAATAGCTTCCCAACTGATCTCCTGGCCTTCAGTTTCTCCAATTTATCTTTCCTCCTGTTGCCAAGGTAATCAACGGGTGGGGGCTCAGAGAATATTTCTGACATCTCTGAGTTGTATTGGATTTTTAAGTGAGAAAACTGGCCCCAAATCAGCCTGCGATGCCTAGATGCCTAAATGCCTATTTGGAATGGAATCATCTTATTTGTTGCATAGGTATGCTTAAACTACTCTGAGAATGAAATCTGTCTATTTATGAGTATATCCTACTGCTTACCTTGGACCCTGGAAATTTTCTGTCATGGATACAGTCTCATAGGATTCTCTTAAGGCTCATAACATATCTAGAACTGGAAGGTATCAGAGGTTATCCCCTCATTTTGCAGATTTGTAAACTGAAACTCAGGGAAATTGTGTTTCCAATGATAGAAACATCAGAGGGAGCAAACCTGAGCCTTTGGGCTCCAGAGCTCTTACCATTATATCATTTGACTTTCCCTTGCTCTTGTCCCCTGGTCCAAAATCCAACAATCAGCTGTGGGGAGTTTTCTTATTGTTGTATCACTATTTTCTGTTTGTGGGGGCCAGATCTCAGTTTCATATCTTTTTTTCTATTAAAGCTTTTTATTTGTATAACATATGTATGGGTAGTTCCCCAGCATTGATCTTTACAGAGCTTTCCATTACAAATTTTACCCCCAGTCCTCTCCCCTCCCCTAGAAGGCAGGAAGTCCACTAGATGTTAATAATGTTGAAATGCTTGACAAGTTATGCAAGAAAAATCCCATCTACAAGAAAAAAAAAAGAAAATCAGAGAAAGGCAACACAATGCAAGCAAATATCAATAGAGATCATGAAAATGTTACGTTGTGGTCCGTATTCCATATCCCTCTCTCTAGGTGTATATGGTTTTCTTCAGTGAACAATTGGAACTGGTTTGAGACAATTCTTTGTTGCAGAATTGATCATCATGTAATACTGTTGTTGCTGTGTATGATGATCTCCTGGTTCTGCTTGTTTCACTCAGCATCAGTTCATGCAAGTCTTTCCAGGCCTCTCCGAGATCGTCCTGCTGGTCGTTTCTTACAGAGCAATAATATTCCATAACATTCATGTACCATAATTTATTCAGCCACTCTCCAATTGATGGGCATCCCTTCAGTTTCCAGTTTCTAGCCACTACAAAAAGGGCTGCCACAAACATTCTTGCACATGTGGGTCCCTTTCCCTCCTCTAAGATCTCTTTGGGATATAGGCCCAGTAGAAACACTGCTGGGTCAAAGGGTATGCACAGTTTGACAACTTTTTGAGCATAGCTCCAAATTGCTCTTCAGAATGGTTGGATCCGTTCACAGTTCCACCAACAATGTATTAGTGTCCCAGTTTTCCCACATCCCCTCCAACATTCATTGTTATCTTTTCCTGTCATTTTTCAGTTTCATATCTTTAAGGAATTGTCAAGATAAAACTTAGAGATTCTCTGGATCCTCCACAGAATGCCAAAAAAACCCCAAAACTAAACAAACAAACAAACAAAAACCTGGGATCCTGAGAATTATTGAATTTACAGTTTTTCAATTATTTTGGTAAGAAGCTGGGGAACCAGATACCAATATTCAAGTGACTAAAACATCACATGCTAATAACCCTAATAACTAACATTTATATAATGCTTACTCTGTAATAGCCCCTGTGCTGAGTATTTTACAATTATTATCTCGTTTGATCCTTACAACAACTTTGGGAGATAAGTGTTATAAAAAACACCTATTTTACAGATGAGGAAGCTGAGACAAACAGCAGTTAAGCAACTTAATGTCAAGCAGCTAATATGTGTCTGAAGCTACATTTAAATTCAAATCTTCCTAACTCTAGGCCCTGTATTCTATCCACTGTACCACCTAGCTGCTTGTAAAGACAATTACTTATAATTCTGAGATTCCATGAATCTGTAATACCCACCTCGCTTCATTCCAAACTTCTTCCCTTTTTGAGCACTCCACATTCTAGCCTAATTGTATTATTTTCTATTCATGGAGATAGTCCTGCCCTCTGATTTCTAGGGGTTTGCCCACACCCTCTTTCTCACTTATACATTTCCCACAATTCTGTTTTTGGAATACTTTCCTTAGTTTGTTTAAATTGTCATTTTTATTAGTAATAATAGTATTAGTATTCATTGCATAGAAATAATAGTAATAGTGGTAATAGTGGTAGTGATAGTTGCAGTGGCAGTAGGAGGAGGAATAATTTTGGTAATGGTAATACTAGTAATCCTGACAGTAGTAGTAGTTGTAGTAATAGTAATAGTAGTAGAAGAAGTAGTAATAATAATAGTAGCAGTAGTAGTAATAGTAGAAGAAGTAATATTAATAATAGTAGTAGTAGAAGTAACAGTAGTAATACTAATAGTCATAATAGAAATAGTAGTAGTAGTAATAGTAGTAGTAGTTGTAGTAGAAGTAGTAGTAATAATAACA
>JAJPUD010001005.1:226471-237376 GCA_023553655.1 Myrmecobius fasciatus | reverse complement strand
AGTAATAGTAATAGTAGTCATAATAGAAGTAGTAGTAATAGTAATAGAAGTAGTAGTAGTAGTAGTAATAATAATGTAGCAGTAGTAGTAATAGTAGTAGTAGAAGTAATAGTAGTAATAGTAATAGTAGTAGAACTGGTAGTAATAGAACTAGTACTAGTAGTAGACATAGTAATAATAATAGTAGTAGTAGTAGTAGTAGTAGTAGTAGTAGTAGTAGTAGTAGAAATACTAATAATAGCATTAGTAGTAGTAGTAATAGTAGTAGTAGAAGTAATAGTAGTAGTAGCAATAGTAGAAGAAGTGAAGAGCAACCCTTTTATTTTCCCTTGTTTTACAGAAGAGAAAACTGAAAATAAGGGAAGCAAAATGATTTGCTCAGGGTCATACAGTTAGAAAGGATCTCAGGTAAGTTTCCCAATTTCCTGATTCCAAGTGAAGCATATAATCCACTTTGGCACAGATTTGTCTTGTTATTAACTAGCCATATATTAGTTTCAAAGTCTTATACACATTTCTAGGTGGTAGGCACTTTGAAGCAGAGGTTGCCATTCTTTTCTTTTTGGTAGTTCCCCTTCCTAGTATGGAGCCTTTTATAAAATAGAATATAATAAATATTGATTATACTAACACTCTCTAAAGAACAATATTGTTGAGGGGCACTTGCCCAGGATCATACAGGATGCTACTTCCTGTTTGTCATAGGAACTTTTGTAAATCTCTCTCTTTTTCATTGACTTGTAATCAAAACATTCATTATCCTGGTCTAAAGATTCCATGAAATCACCTCTGAAATGTTATGCATTTTCATGCTTGGAAACCCCATCTAATTGAGTTCCATTCTGCTGCTTATAACTTGTTCTGAAGATCTCATTGTATTTGATTTTTGTTCTGGAAATCTAAGATGGCCTTTGCTTAAAAGCATTGACCTGAGCTGGACTTGAGTCTCTTTTCCCCTTGATTTCCATTTTGAACTCAGAAATGTTTTCCCAAGGAAAATAATTGGCCCCTTAAACAAAAATTCTAGCTTTCTCATCAAGAAACATTCTGTACATTACTTTCTCCTATATAAACTGTGTAAAAAGTCAGTTAAATGGACAATGGAGACACTGGCATTTCAATTTCATCCAGTATGAATATTCTTAGATTAAAATGCCTTCCTTAGCTAATTCCCATTTCTTTGAGCATTTCCCCTTCTTCCACATAAAGGAGAGGATAAACAATTCTGCTCTTCTTCCATATATTTAAAAAACATTCCCTAATTGGAAAGATCCCATAAAAAGAACCTTTTCTAATGTTTTTGTACAATAAGTTAAAACTTTCCTTCAAAAGAGCTGGACCATTTAGCTTCTGTCTAGCTTTAAATTTTATTTCATTGCATACCTATGTAGTTCCCAATGAAAAAGTGTCACTGTTTCAAAATTTGACTCTAGTTAAGGTTTCCAGATTTTGGAGGACTAATTAATAACAAAGAGATTTTTAAGACCATTCATTGGTACTGACAGTCACCACTGGGAGAAATCACAGCAGTTCAGCTATACTGGCTTTTGTAGAAATCTATTAACAGCTTTAAAATCTACAAATCAGTGTTGTATGTAATTAAATGCTGTTAAAAAATAAGTGACTAGTACAGAAAAATTGGAATTTTAAGAAACATGAATAATCGTAGTTCATATTTTTGAAGTCCCTTGCTTTTGTTGTTCAGATGAATCTTGCAACAACCCTAAACTAGTATTTATTAAGGTTTGCAATGTGCTTTAAAAATAATTTTTTTCCTCTCAACAAACCTGGAAGTTAAATCCTATAGTTATTATTGTTAATAATATCTAGCATTTATACTTTAAAGTTTGCAAAGCATGTTACAAATATTATCTCATTCATTTTGTCTTCTCAACAACTCTCAAGTGCTACTATTATGTCGATTTGACAAAATTGAGGCAGTCAGAGGATAAAGTAACATATTGTTCAATAAACTTGAAAGAGTCATTTAGTCACTTAATTCACTCAAGGTCTTAAACAGTTTGGCACCCTTAAAAACCTATAGTCTTTTTGGAAATTTGGGGATCACTTATTTTAGGGTTTTCTTGGAGATGGGGTAGGCCAGGCACTTCATAAGCTGCTGTCATCCATTTTTTTGTTGTTATATTGAAAGATTACATTTAAAGCACTCAAGGGCTTTTCAGTTTTCATTTTTCAAAGGTAATTTTACACTTGGAACCACAGAGATTTAGATCTCACACTGTCCAAAGACCACAGAAAGTCTTTTTCACTGATGGTTGAATTGGTTTAAGAATATTTCAGTCTCTCTCAGTGTAAGATACGATGAGCTTCCAAAGATCATTTAGGTCTTTCGCTTATTCTGGTAATTATGATATCTTATCTTTTTTTAAAAATAAACTTGATAATGGGGTATAATGAATTGGAATGAGAGCAACTGAGTTGAAATCAACTTTTGAATGTTAGAGAATTATTAAAGTTCTTTGGGATTCATCTCAAATGAGAGGCTAAGGCATTCTGAAGGCTCTTCCAAGTTTGGATACAATTGCTTTGTTTTGGCTTGGTGTCTATTCTTTCAGTGGGTCAACTATAATTATGGTTGTATTATAACTACCCAGCTAATATTGGCTAATAGCCTTATGTGAAAGGCAGCTAGCATAAAAGATAGAAAGCCCACTTTTGAGTCAGGAAGATGTCAGCTTATGATCTACCTGATTATATATATATATATATATATATATATATATATATATATATATGAAGAGAGAGAGAGAGAGAGAGAGAGAGACTCTTAACTTCAGAAAATCATTCACCCTTAAAGAAAACATGCCAAGAGGATTGGTGGATGAAGTGTCCTCAACAGGAATTCTCTAAATGAATGCCTTTTTCCATTGATAGTATTATATGGATTCTATTCCTACTTTTTCCCCATAGCGCATCCTATTTCCCACAACCAATCAAAACATAAAGCTAATATTAATATTATTAACCCATAACATTAATTCTTGATATGATTTTAAAGACATATTATTGAAAAGTTCATATAATACTAGAAAAAAATTTTCCCTAGTTATCACAGACTCCAATCTTCTCACTTTAGAGATAAGAAAACTGAGGACCCTGACTCTAGAGCCAATTCTTCTGTGCCATACTGACCTCCCTCCCTCCCTCCCTTCCTTCTTTCCTTCTATGCTTCCTTGCTTCCTTCCTTCCTTCCTTCCTTTCTTTCTCTCTCTTTTAAAAATGATTTTTTGTTCTTTTAAATTACATTTCCCTTTTTGCTTTGACACTGATTTTTCCAAGGTTATACTAACAATAAGTGTCAAAATCAGGCTTTGCTTCCAAGTCCTATTTTTCCTATACATGATATCCTTGCCTCACTTCCTCCTGCCTCCTACATGCTCACTGTGATATCAAAATTTTTTTTTGTTATCATCTTTGTACCTTTGTGTTTAGCATATGTTTTGAACATAGTAACTGTGTCATCAATTCTGGTTGAACATAATAAAATTATCAACTCCACATTCCACACAGAATTGATCATATTGCAATTTGAGAGTCTAAAGAGATCATTTTGACTCATCTCATTTGTCCTTTTGAGTATCTGTGATCAATAAGACAGACAGAAGCTCAACAGGCATTACATGAATTTGGAAACCAATAAGTATCTAGAGAAACTTGCAGGGGATTCTTGTGCAAGTTGTTCCCTTACCCTAATTCTATGAAAGAGCACTGGTGATGGCTGCCTTGCCACTGATTCAGTGGACATTGTCTAGGAGACAGTTAAGAAGTGCTTTAAAATCCTTTACAAGCCAGCTATCAGCGAGAGTACAAATGTATACAACTGTCAGCTCACATCCCATTAGATGAAGTGTGTTACTTGGTCTAGGAGCCAGACAACCTTGTACTACAGTAATGTTGCTGGATTTTTTTTTACTCTCAATGAACAGTCTTTGAAAAAAAAAAGGTTCAGGCTGAGATAGCCAAATGGGCGAAGCAAATGTTTTAATACAAGAACCTATTACCGACTTATGAGGTGTAAGTGCTTTCCATCTAAACACTGGCAAACACTATCACATTTTCAGGACAACGGTGTGTGAAATGATGGTCCTTGTTAAAATAGCTGAACCAAGGAAGCACAGGATTCAATGGAAACACTTATTACAAATGTACACGCCTTAATCCTTGTATCCCATAGGCGCGAGGGCTGTAGCTATCTGGAAGCTGGGGCCATGGCACCATAGTCACACATTCTCCATTTTTCTATTGTGCTGACAAAGTGGAAAAGGGGAATTGCATATGGAATGGCATATTATCCACATCCAATCCTGCAATATGTCTCTTTCAACAAGTTCTTAAAGGTACTTAGTAGCAGAGTAGCAGAAACCTCCAATTCTTTCAGTATCCAAAGATGGAGGTCATCTGGGCTCAATGACAATAAGTTGGAAGAAAAGAACTGTCACATTTCTTCTCCCTTAAGTTGGGTATTATCTCTCAGGAACTATGGAGTCAGAAGATCATAATTATTGGTAAAAAACAAAGCAAGAATTGAGAACTTTTGGAGCAGATGAGAATTTATCCCAATTCATCCATTTCATAGATGAGGAAACTGAGGTTCAATGTGGTCAAGTGATGTACAGAACAACAGATATAGAGCTGAAAGGAATCTTAAAGGTCACTTGAGCCAAACACAATTATTTTAAAGATGGAAGAACCCAGACCAATGTGCTCAAGAGAGGTGGAGTGACTTGCCAGTAGTAAGCAACAGTGGCAAGGTTGGCAGCCAAGTATCAATGTTCTTTTCACTACATCACATCCCTCTCTTTATCTTTATCATTTACTATTGATGTCACTTCTGTCAGAATTTTGGAGCTCCTGACAAAATACTTTCAAACCATGCATATTTGCTCTTATTTATTTACCCTTGATTCTAACCAAATGACATTTAAAAAAACACACACACACTTGGTTGATGAGTTCTCAGGGCATTCATTCTTGCATCGTTAAGTAGGACTTTTCTTCTAATCAGAATTGTTCATGTTTGTGTCATCAGAATATCACTTATGTGAGCTTCTCATTTTTCTTCAGATGATTTCACCTATATATTTTTAGACAATCCATAGGAACTTTCTCTGAAATCTTTGAGATCTACTTGCTTAAGAGGTAAGATGAGGGCTAGATTAAATTTTGATTCTTTCCTTATTTAGAATTATAAAATATAATTGTAACTTATTTCCAAAATTCCAATCATTACTACTTCCCATGAAACTACATGAGTATATTTACCCTCTCTTCCCTTCCAGGGAAATATACCAAGTTCCTTCAAATAATTTTCTCTGGTCTGAACTTAAAGAGTCCAGGTAAACATTTTTCTCGCCTGGCCTTTGCTAGATGAACTTCATCACTGGTCAAAGGACTATCAGTTCTATTAAAGAATCAAGAAAGAGCTCCTGTAAAAACATCGGGCTTAATCTGAACTTCACAAGTGGCTAGGATGTCGCAGAGAAGAACTTGGATTTCTGGACTACATATATACATCCACACACATATATTTATTTGTGTATACATTGTGTTTCTTAACATAATGTAAGCTTTTTGAAGGCAGGACCCGTTTCATTTTTCTCTGTAGCATTAGAACAGGCACGATATCTAACATATAAATAGGCACTTAATAAATATTTTTTGATTGATTTCTTTTCTTACCCAGATATTCATTTTCCAAAATATGTTTCTTTCTTTGGAAATCTCTATCTTTAATCAGAAGCAATGAAAGGTATCACCAACTACACATTATCCTTTTCAGTTTTGAATTTAAAACTCAGTTATACCATTTTTTTTCAGGCAAAATATTTCTATATACAAGAATCACCAGAAATCAGCAATGGTTGTTAGGTTTGACAAGTTTGGGAAAGTTTTTTTTCACCAACTAGATATATTTATGTATAATATGTATGTGTGTATGTATATGTGTGTATGTATGTATATCAGGAAGAACACATGCCATATTGATCATGTCAGGTCAATATATCTCCACTTCAGGACCCTTCAGCTAGGAATCACCAACTGCCATGACTTTTCTATCTTTAACCAATGGTGACAATGTTTCTCCTGGTGCCATCTTGTGGTTCTGGTCATTAGTACTTCCGTGCTTCAACAGAAATTACCTTTTCATAAGAAGGTTACCATGTTGGAAGAATCTCACTTCTGTTACAAAATTATAAAAGGTTTTCTTACTCCCTTTCATTCTTCTTATTCAGATCTCCTACACTTCTTCAGGTTTTGTTTTTTTCTTTATTTTTCCTGTGGAGCATTTTCCCCTGCTTTAATCCAAGTCTGAGGTGGTTTGGGCATAGGATAGCTATATGATAATAAAACCATTAGTTCAATGGCAGCCAGTTTATCACAAAAATCATCCTTTATATTAGTAAAAGGAGATATGGCTATTAGAGCCTTTGATATCTTAAATTTGGAAATTAATACAGATGGGAGAAAGGGATCAATTTCTATTTCAATTATTTCCTATGGACCACCCCCAACCTTACTTCCAATACTAAATTATTTGACAACTAGTTGGCTGGATTTGAGTTTATGAAGATCTGAGTTCAAATCTAGTGTCCCACACAATAGCTTTATGACAGTCAGCAAGTCACTTTACCTCTTCCAGGTTTTATAACACCATCTTTAAAATGAGGATAATAATAGCACCTACTTTGTGGGGTTCATATAAAGATAATTTTAAAATATATAATACACTGTCATCATGTTATTATATATTATATTGTTATCTATTTATTTTAGCATATATACATATATATATGTATATACATATATACATATATATATATATATATATATATATTTTCTGAGGCAATTAGAGTTAAGTGACTTGCCCAGGGTCACACAAGAAGTATAAGTGTCTGAGATCACCTTTGAACTCAGGTCCTCCTGACTTCAGGGCTGGTGCTCTATCTACTGTGCCAACTAGCCCCACCCCACATATATATATTTTTAACTGTTCAGTTGTTTCAGTATTGCCATTTTTGGGGGGAGATTTTACTGGCAAATACTGGAGTAGTTTGCCATTTCTTTCTCCATCTCATTTTACAGATGAGAAAACTGAGGTAAGCAGGGTTAAGTGACTTTCCCAGGGTCACACAGTTAGTAAGTGTCTGAGGCTGGATTTGATCTCAGGAATATGAGTCTTTCTCACTCCAGACCCACCACACTATACACTACACCATGTAGTTGCCCCATTTGTATCTCTTTCTCTCTCTTTTTCAATATGTATTTGCTTCTACATCCATATCCAGATCTGCATCTGTACTTATAACCACACACATACATATATACATATACACACGCACATACATATACAGACATATGTACATACATATATACACATGTACATATATATACATGCATATGTATGTATATATATGTGTGTGTATACATATATATATATATATGCAAGTGAATTGGATTTAAATGAGAGAATGCAAAGTAACCAGCTCCCTTTCTCCTCCAGAACCATCTGCGTCCAGTGGCTAGATATAGATCAGGAAAACTGGAGTTAATCCTGGATGTAGTGGGAGACCTTGGCCTTTTTAAGCTAAACAGGTCTCAGTATAACGAGGTCTCACCCATTCAGTGATTAAGGCTAGGTAAAAAATGAAGTAGAAAATGGTATTTTTACCTAGTCAAAAAAAAAAAAAAAAAGGGAATCCATTTGGAAATGGGTTTCTGGCCAAAACAGCAACAATTACTATGTGCATTCATTCTGAAGCAATCAGGGTCAGAACTAAGCATCTGTATTTACATCCAGACAGTCAGACAGACAGACAGACACACACACACACACACACACACACACACACACACACACACATGCATCCCTACACACCTGAATGGCTTCTATTTGAATTGTCTTGGGAAGATGCTGAAGATCACCTGGGCAGCATAAGATAATAGATACTGGGCTCCTTTTTCAAAGCCAACTGTCAAGCATTCCAACTCCATGGCAGAAAGCAGAACTCCGTTGGATTGACCAAACTGTTCGAATACCAAATATATGCTTGCCAAGAAATAAATATATTTTTTGGAGAATTCACACAGGGCAAGCACTCACAGGGTGGTCAGAAGAAGCAATGCAAGGACACTCTCAAGGTCTCTCTTAAGAACTTTAGAACTGATTGTTTGACATGGAGACATGGGCACAGGATGCCCAGCATGGTGTGCCCTCATCAGGGAATGTGCTGTGCCTTATGAGCACAGCATAATGAAATGTGATATACATAAAGTTAGAGAAGCTACCCCAAAAGTTCATAATAACTATTTGTGTTCTACCTGTGGCAGCGCATTCTGAGCTCATCTTGGTCTGATCAGCCTCAGCTGGACATTCTTGTCTCTAGCAGAGGGATGTCATTTTGTTCTTCTTTGAGAAGGAAGAAACAACCAACTGTATCTGTATATCTGAATCTAGAGAAAAGACCGTATAAAGCTTAAATCACTATATAAGTGCTAGTTATTATTATGATCATTAACACTATCATTATCACCAACATTATTTGATAGTAGCTTATAGAACATTTATAAAGTCATTTCTTTATGCCATCCAAGACTTCATTTGTTGGCAGCTTCTATGTGAAGTCTTAGCTTCCATGTATTATTTTTTCTGCCTTTTCTTGCAGTCTGTGGGTAGTTCAGGCACCTTTCTGTGCTCTTTAATTAGTAGATTCAGGGCAAAGAACCAGAAGGTGCCCTCTGTGGTAGCCTGAGAAGGGCTTAAGTAGAAATCTACCTTTCAGTCACTCCTCTCCCAATTCCTTTCTCTGACTGGCCCCAGTTCAGATGCCTCCTTTTTCTGCCTCTTCATTCTCTCAGCCCCTTCTTGTTTGCTGGAGAACCCATAGAGTGAGCTGTAATAGTTACTGGTCCACCTTTGCAATTGCAATAGTCAGAAATCACATTAAAGAGCCAGCCACTAATCATTTCTAGTGCTTCTACGTTGTCCCTGAAGTGCCACACCAAATAGGAAACTATGCACTATGGCTACTATGGGAAACAATGAGAGCAATCATGTACATTTTACTTACAGAGTTGAAAGCAATTCCCTTTATATAGCTTTGCAATTGGTTCTTGGACCATTTGAACCCTATTTGCCACTTAAGCTATTTCTCTTGCATGATAGTTTGACTACTTTGAAATAAAATCAACGCTATGATTTCTCTTTGACCTCTTTATTTTTTTTTTCAGAAAGGAAGGAGAAGGGCAAACAGGAAAGAAGCATGGATAAGACAAAGGGCTTGCCTTTTTCCTCTGCCCTGAGAGTGTCTCCTGTGCCTAGAACACACTCCCTTCTCATCACTGAGTCTCAGAATTCCAAACTTCGTCCAATGCTTATCTCAAATACCAAAAAGGCCGTTCTTGATTCCCAGTTATCAGCAAATTTACATATAACATTTTTAGTCATACACAGACATTTTGTGGCCCTCAACAGCCACTAACAAATATAAATATAAATTTTCTATCTACATGTAGATATTTTGTTTCTCTCAAGAGAATGTGAAGTCCTTGAAGTCAGGGATTATTTCATTTTTATCTTTGAATCTCCTAAAAAGGCCTTTCTTGATTCCCAGCTACAAGAAAATATGCATATAACATTTTTAGTCATACACAGACATTAGTCTCTACAATAGTCCTCAATAGTCACTACAAATATAAATATGAAATTTCTATATACATGTAGATATTTTGTCTCCCTCAAGAGAATGCAAACTCCTTGAAGATAGGAAGTATTTCATTTTTATCTTTGAATCTCAGAATCTTACACAGTTCCCATTATGCAATAAGAGTTTAGTGACACCTTACTGGGGATACAAGCCAACAATAAAATTATTTTTGTCCTTATGGATTAACATAGCTAAGACTGAGGAAAAACAACCTATACACCAATTTCTAAGATATCATTGGTTTATACATCTAGAAGCGACCTTAGAAAACAACTAATCCAAGTCTTTTTTTTTTAAACAAATGAAGAAATTGAGACTCAAAAGGATTAAGTGACTTTTTCAAAGTCACATCGGTAATAAGAGTTAAATAGAAGATTTTAATTCAGGACTACTGATTCAACAATTATTATCCTTCCTTTGGTATCATACTGCCTTCTGCAAATTCATGAAAGTAGTCCTGAGAAGATAATAATAGGGTCCACTCCTTGGCAAGTCCCCAAAGGCCTTCAAGCTTCTAAGGAACTTACAATGGATATGTTATCTTGACATAGCCTTTGAGAATCCAAAGTCACCTCATGCCAGAATGAGGCACCAAACTAGACTTAAGTGAAGATATGCTTTTGAAATCTATTCATATCTTATAGGTACAGCTTTAATTATTTTTAAAAATATTTATTTATTTTAGCTTTAATTCTAAATATTACAGAAGAGCATGGAGTCTATATTCCCTGACCTCATATAAATTGAAATAAAATAAATTAAAGATAAGTGGAAGGGTTTTTTTTCTCTTTGTGTATGTATGTTAATGTATGTGTGTTTGAAAGAAAGAGACAGACAGAAAGAAAGAAAAACAAAGAGAGGGAAAGGCAAGGAGAGATGAAGAAGAGACAGAAGAGGGGAGAGAAAAAGATAGAATCACACAAAAAGAAGAGAGACATTGTGTGGCCCTCAACAGTCAATAACAAATATCAATATAAAATTTCTATCTACATGTAGATAGAAAAGAGAAGAAGAGAAAAAGACAGAAAGACAATAGAGAGACATAGAAGAGAGAGAGAGAGAAAAGGAGAGAGAAAAAGAGAAAAAGGAGAGAGAAAAGAGAGAGAAGAGAGAGGAAGGAGAAAGAAAGAGAAAGAGAGAGAGAGAGAGAGAGAGAGAGAGAGAGAGAGAGAGAGAGAGA
>JAJPUD010001005.1:207664-226371 GCA_023553655.1 Myrmecobius fasciatus | reverse complement strand
ATAGAGAGACATAGAAGAGAGAGAGAGAGAAAAGGAGAGAGAAAAAGGAGAGAGAAAAGAGAGAGAAGAGAGAGGAAGGAGAAAGAAAGAGAAAGAGAGAGAGAGAGAGAGAGAGAGAGAGAGAGAGAGAGAGAGAGAGAGAGAGAGAGAGAGGAATGCCCTCAAACAAGTCTTGCTTTATTTATTAAATCAGATCTGCTTTGGTCTTTGTACTTCAAACAGGTCAGTGGCCACCAGACAAGTTACCCCATATAAGAAGGGAAAATTCAAACGGGGGCCAGAAACAATCCAGAATAATAAAAACATCTTCTCTATATTATTTCTGCATAGGAGTTGAGTCAACAACTATTTTTACCGAGTTTGAATTCCCTAATTATTACACCCTCTGAGTCATTGGTGGACTTGGATACTCTCAGCAGTTTTCTGAATCTAGCTTTAGTGTAGTGGGAGAGACATTACATCTAAACTTTTATCCTGCTATATCCCTGAATACAAAGGATGGATGGCATCTCTGGCCAGGCTGCATAGCCAGGAAAACCTACTTGGTATATTTCAGGGGTCAGGAAAACTTCCCTTATTCTTATTAGCTCCTTTTAGTTTTAGCGATTCTAGGGCTACAAACTTTGGAGCCATATGACCCACAATTTCATTGGACCATTATAAAAATCCCCATCAACTCAAAATAATGCCTTAAACCATTTGCATGGCAGCATCACCAGCCTCCACTGAACCTCAAGCCTCTGCTAGTTGTAATTGTCCCATCTCTGTACCATATTTTTATTTTGATAATTGAAGCTAAATAATCAATGAATAAGAAGGAATTGAAGATGAGAGAGAGTAGTGGAAGGAAGGGCACTGGCTCTGAAAGCCCTACTTATGTCACTTATTACCTGGGTAACTTTGCGTAGAACATTTAACCCCTCTGGGGTTTAGGTTCTAATTTAGAAATTAAGGAGGTTGGACTAGATGGCCTCTAAGATGCACTATAGCTCTAAGTTTATGATAGGAACTAAAATAAGAAATTATATATCATTTCCCTTGACATTACTTTGATAAAAGAGAGGAAGCTTTGGATAATGGTTAAAAAGCTAACCAGGAAAACCAGTGTCCAAGTTGTTGCACTACTCTGTGTATCTTTTCAATGTTTTGAGTCATTCTATAAGATTATATTGTTGAGAAGGTAATGGCCTGCATTTGTGAAGGGTTAGATAGACTCCTGATCTCTGGATATTCAGGGATATTTAAAGCATAGGTGTGTATTAGTTTGCAAATATATCTCTCCTTCTGTCTCCTACATCTGGTTATAACCTTGAGGACAATTCTACTAGAATCATCAGATTGGAAAATATACAATATAAGGCCAAAAATAATCCAGAGGAATTAAGGATGTGGATTCATTTTCACTGAAATTTATAATTTCTAAGCCTATATTTTCACTGGTAAAAGGACCTCCTGGTAAGGAAACTCCCTTTCCCAATGCAAACTGGCAAATATGTGCAATTTATTATACTTATTTAACATATTTATTCTTAAAGTTATCTCCATTTTTAATAGACATTTTATAACAAAAATAGTAGCTGCATGTGGGAGTAAGGTAGCAAGATAGAAGACATGGTAAATTGCTCTCGTTATTGATTTTGATGACTGAAGAACAAGAACAACTCTAGCTTGGGACATAAGAAATCTAAGAATATTTGTAAGAAGTCTTCTTTACTCTTCCATTTTATTAAATAGAACTATTTCTTCATCTAATTACTCATAATAAGCTTTTTTTGCCACTTTCAGCTATTTTAGACAACCACCATGATTCATCATGGGAAAATATATGAGGTGATGAGGACATAACATGTGTTTTCTCTTAATGATTTGTGACCATAAAATATATGAAGAGGGGAAAACTAGATTTTTTTTTTTTTGCTTTTTTGCTGAGGCAATTGGGGTTAAGTGACTTGCCCAAGGTCACACAGCTAGGACGTGTTAAGTGTCTGAAACCAAATTTGAACCCAGTTCTTCCTGACTTCAGGGCTGGTGCCCTATCCACTGCACCACCTAGCTGCCCCTCTAGATTTGTTTTTTAAACAAAATTCATCTGATGGCAAGAAAAAGATGAGGGGAATCTGGTAGAATTTTGGCAAGAACCAGAGACAGCATCTCCAAAATGGGAGTAATAAGGTGGGGGAGACAAGAAATGTGTGTGGGAGCACAAAAAGAAAAGTTTTAAAGTGGACATGGAAGACTTTCTGGACACCTAATGAAAACTAGATTTGAACTCAGCACTTAAACTCTAAATATAATGTTATTTCTTTCCATTGCACCATACTCTGTTTTTTTCTTGTTCTGGCTTTCAATTTAAAAGCCTGTCAATAAGACCATTTGAAATCTATTGATGCAGCTAGAGCATTCCTGAAAATAGATCCAATTTGCTAAGAATTGACCATTAAAACTACCACTCTATGCAACTATTGTTGTTTTTTCTTCCTAGCTTTGCTTTTTTTTTGACCAAGTGACAAATGAATATGGAAAGAAAAGAATTGGATGGGTCTCACTGCTCTGTAAAGACATCTTTAAAATTGATTGGAAGTTAGAGGAAGTCTAAAGCAATTCCTCTCTTGTTGAAATTTTGACTATTGTGGTTTTCTTTTTTTTAAGTTTTATTGATGGCTTTTGTTTTTAAGCCAAATGTATTTCCCATTAAAATATCCCATCCTTCCTTCCCATTACCCCCTCCTCATGCAAAAGAAAAACATTTAAATCAAAGAAAGAGTGACAGGGACTTGATCTGTCAAGGTATATATCCCACCATAACCACTGCTCCCTTTCTTTCTACTGAGAGGAGGGAGATGGCTTTCATCAATACTCTTGGACCAAGACCAATCATTAAATGACTCAGAGTTCCAGGATCTTCCAGTAGTATTTTCATTGACAATAGTGTAGATACTCAATCAGCCAACAAGCATTTATTAAGTGCATATGATACATCAAGAATTGTAAAAAGTACTGATGATACAGAGAAAGAAAAAAGAAAGCATGGCTCCTGCCTTAGGGAGCTCACATTCTAATGGGAGAAATTTGAGGAAATAGGAAAGTAATAGCACCTGTCTCACAGGATTGTTGTGAGAATCATTGAATAATAAATTTCAAAGGCTTTGTAAACTTTTAACACTATATAAAAATCCTTGTTTTTATTATTCCGATCATATGTGAGTACTGTTCTCCAAATTCTGCATCCAATCATAAAAGTCAATTCATGTTTCCCTGAATTGCTCATATTGTTTGAATAGCCTATTACATTAATAATCCCACAATTTGTTCATCTATTCCTGTTACCGAGCAGCAGCCCTCCAAGGCAAATGGATAACAATTTTAAAGTTCCCTTTCTCCCAGCTAGCCTGGGATTACAGTACTTATTTCAGTTTAGCCAAGGCTCCTCAAGAGACACACAACAGTCAGAAGGGAGTGGTTGGACTTTCTTTAGCTTTCTAACAGAACTTGACTCAAACCACTTAGATGTCTAGAGAACTTGGCCAGTTTTATGAGGAAAAGGATGTTTTTTCTTGGCTTTATTAGCTTCCCCTCCTACTAAAAAAATATAGAGTTTATTTCAAGTCAATAAAGGACCAAGATTTTTTTAAAAGCCATGAATATTTGAAATTTTTATATCCAACTTACTATATACCATTGTGTCCCAAAGTTGTATTTACTTATCTATCTATTTATTTTTTCAATTTTAAGCTTTAATTGATTTAATAGCTTGAAACTGCCCTAAAACTTTGGGGGCAGCTAGATACTTAAAAGGAAAAGCAGGTTGAATATAAAGAAATTCACACCTTGATATAAAATCTTCTGCACTATGCTGTACATAGAATTATTCTTTTTTAATTTGCTCAAATTAAGTATTTGTTAAGTACTCACTGTGTACCAATCAAGGGCAGCTAAGTGGTGCTGTGGATAGACTATCAGATCTGGAATCAGGAAGAATCATCTTCCTAATTTCAAATTTGGCCTCAGGTACTTATTATGTATGACCTTGGGCACACTTAACCCTGCCTGTATGCCCAAGTTTCCTCATCTACAAAACAAGAAGGAAATGACAAACTGCTCTAGTATCTTTGCCAGGAAAACTTCAAATGTTATCAAGACTGAAAATGACTGAACAACAATAGAACCTGTGGCAATTAAGTTCAGAATAAAATAAAATCATTAATTAAAAAATTAATGAATTAATAAACACAATCAGTTGATTTCAGTCTGACTTTAAAAAGACAAAAAATTAATGCATTAACTTGAAAGAATACATGAAAATTGATTGATTAGGAAATTGTAGCTTCCAGATAATTATTTTTCATCAATCAATAAGATGATAAATACTTATTAAGTGCCTTCTTCCTACTAGGCACTATGCTAGTCTTTGGTAATGGAAAGACAAAAGAAAAACAGTTCTTATGCTCAATGAGCTTGCATTCTATCTATATATTTGCAAAATATACAATTAATGTGTAATAAAGATAAATAAATATATAAAAGTAAATAATCTGTAATAAAGTAATAATAAAATCTTTTTATATTAACTATATGATAATGTTCACCTGTAGAGTGCCCTTTTGAGGTGTTGGAAAATTGCTTGTTATGATCAGCAAGCTATCTGACTAAAGCTCTATTAATTTCTACCCTGCTTCATTTTGTACTTAAAGGCTAAACTTTCTTGTTATCCCAATTATTTTCTAACTTTACTATTTTAACATTCCAATGAATATGACATTTTTTGGGGGGGAGAGGGTGTTGTTTCCTTTTTAATATATTCCAAAGATAAAGAAGAATATAAGAAGGAAAACGTTTGTCTGATGGGCCTTTACAAATAGCTGAGGAAAAAAGAAAAGGGAAAAGGAAAGGAGAAAGGGGACACTATTTTCAACTGAACACAGAATTCCAGAGAATAGCAAGGAGAGATAAAAAGTTTTCTTAAATGAGCAATGCAAAAAATAGAAGACAACAATGGAAGAGGAAAGACAACAGATTTCTTCAACAAAATTAGAGATATCAAGGGAAAGTTTTATGCAAAAATAGATATGATAAAAGACAAAAAAATCTAAAGGTTTAACAGAATCAGAAGAGATGCTATACACAAAAGAACTATACAAGAAAGATTTTAACATCACCAATAACTAATTACCTCTATGGTTTGTTCTCCAGACATACTGATCATTAACCAAAGTCAAATTAATTTGGAAAGCATTGCTAACAAAAAGACTAGTGGAGGTGGGCTACTTAAAATTCTCAAAGATATGTTGTTAAAGTGTTGTATTCAATATGCCAGCAAATTTGAAAAACACAACAGGGGCTATTGGATTGGAAATGATCACTTTATGTACTGATCCTAAAGAAAGGCAATGAAAAGTAATGTTCAAATTACCAAACAGTTGCATTCATTTCACATGCCAGCAAGCTTATGCTTAAGATTCTGCAAGGTAGGCTCCAGCAAAATGTAAATCAAGGATTATCAGAAAAGCAGGTTTTCAAAGACAGAAGAACTAGAGACAAAATTGCATTGAATTATTGTGAAAGCAAAGGATCTCCAGGGAAAAAAAATCTACTCTGCTTCATTGACCACATTAAAACCTTTGTGTGGATCACAATAAAATGTGGCAAATCCTTAAAGAAATGGGAGCACCTAATCATCTTAGTTATCTTCTGAGGAACCTGTATATGGGCTAAGAAGCAATAAGTACAATTAAACATGGAACAATTGATTGTTAAGATTAGAAAAGGATTATAATAATATATGTTGTCACCTTATTTATGCAAAGTACATTATAAGAACTACCAGGCTGAATGAATGAAAAGTTGTAATTAACAATGCTGGGAGAAATATCAACAATCTCAGATATGCAGATGATGCAATTCTGCTGGTAGAAAGTGATGAATTAAGAAGGCTTTTGATGAGGGTGAAAGAAGAGAATATAAAATCTGACTTGAGACTTAACATCAAAAATCTAAAGTGTTGGCAACTGGTCCCATCACTTCCTGACAAATAGAAAAGGAAGAAATGGAAGCAACATCAGATTTTATGTTCTTCAGCACAGAGATCACTGCAGACTGAGGCTATAGCCATGGAATTAAAAGACATTTGCTCCTTGGAAGGAAAACTATGGCAAATATGAACAGCATACTAAAAGGCAGAGACATCACCTTCCTGAAAAAGGTCCATCCAGTCAAAGCTAATTTTATTCCAGCAATGTATGACTATGAGAGTTGGAATAGAAGGAAATCCAAGTATCACAGAATCATTAATTTTAAACCACGATGCAGGAGTAGATTTTTTTTGTCCCTTGCATAACAAGGAGGTCAAATAGATTGATACTTAAAGAAATTAATTCAGGTTGTTCACTGGAAAGTCAAATATTGAAGCTGAAGCTTAAATACTTTGGCCACATTACAAGAAGATGAGATTCATTGGGAAAAAATATGAATCTTGGGAAGTATTGAAGGAAAAAGGAAAATAAAATCAATAAAGAGTATTGTGGAAGCAATGAATTTGAACTTGGACAGATTTTGGAGAGATAGTGGAGTATAGAAGGGTCTGGTATGCTATGGACCATGGAGTCATAAAAAGTCATACATGACTGGACATCTGGACAATAGCAACATATATGTATGTGTTTGCATATATACACACATATAGGTAGGCAGATACAAAATCTCTATCATGAGGAGGGACTAACATCAGAGGGTATTCTCTAGCTCTTGAGCCCAGAGCTGAAGCAACAACAGGCTTCTAAGAGGAATAGCTGAGCAGGCAATGGATTCCTGGCAGAGTGGACAGTCTAAAACTCCACAGAGAAAAGAAATGGAGTCCAGTGTATCTGAGGATCAATAAGGAAACCAGACTGATTGGACTCTAGAAAACATGAAGGGAAATGATGAGTAATAAGTCGGAGATTTAGATGTTGTGAAAGATTTTAAATTCAAAACAGAAGAGTTTATATTTGTTCTCAATATCAATAAGGATCCACTAGAACTTATTGACTTGGAAAGTGGGGCAGTGGGAAAAAAGTATGCCATGGTTATTTTAGTAAAACCACTTTGGCAACTGTATGGACAATGGCTTGCTATGGGTGGGATGAGATTTGCTAGAGATAGATAATTTTTACATGTACATATGTATAAGCTCCCCTTCCTGTTTTGGACAATCTAAATGATCTTCACAATATCTCCTGGAAAATTCAAAAAGAAATTCTACCATGCAGGGGGGAATAGACTCTGGTAAACATGTTAGCTAAGGCTTTTCCTGCCTATAATAAAGCAAAATTTTAAAGGCCCTAAATGGTACCTCTATTTAAAGAACAATCATTAGTTCCTTAGAGCTTTGTACCAGACATCTCCTTTAGGTTTCTTTTTTTTCTAATTTGCATTATGTGAGTCTGTTAACATGGTAAATCTCATTTGTAGAAAGCATGATCCTTGAAGACAGGGAACTATGTATTTTCATCTTTGTATTCCAAGCACTTTTCTACTACATATCCAATTTTTGTCTTATACCTGTCATTTCATTGATGTAAGGAACTTTAAATGAGATACTTATACCTATCAACATCTGTTGGAAACTTCTGCAATTTGTTATTATTAATCATTATTATTATTATTATTCTGCAATTTCTAGGGCACTGAAAGGTTAAGCACCTTGTATAAGATCATGAAACAGTATGTGTCTGAGATTGGACTTGAATCCAGGTTTTCTTACCTCCAAGGCAGGCTATCATGCAACTTCTCAAAATTGCACATAGTAGGCAATTAATGGTTATTGCAATTTAATTGTTCTTCTTGAACAAGAGATTCAGAGAAAGAATATGAGATTCAAGATATTGTGGAGTCAGTACAAGGGAACTGCTTGAGCCAGCTCATATAAACAGCAAGACTCTAGCATTATTTTTTTAGCATGAGAAGTTACATGTAGGAAAATGGCAAATTCTTCAAAACAGGGTTTCACCTATTATTTTTATGATTGACTAGCTTTAACAAGGTGATAGAACAAATATGAACAATGCATGTTAAACTTTAAAATCTACAGTATATACATTTTCCCCAGAGAATTGCTTGTTAAACATTAAACATTAAAATACGATTGGTCAGCACCTACTTAAACATCTGTGAAATAAAAATACAATAGGAATAAAAATTCCTAATATGCCTGTCTCACATGGCATTTGAGAATATCAAAAAAGAACAGTTTTATTTACCAATGAGAAAATTCATTTAGTGTTAAATGATTTGTTTAAAGTCAAATCTCAAAATGCCATTTATTGTCATCATTATCATTCTTTATTATTATTGAACAGCACCCAATTTTAATCAGTTAATCATCATTTATTAAACACCTACTATGGGGCAGACATTGTCCTAAGGCTGGGAATACAGAAGGAGGAGAAAGATTGTTTCTGCCCTTAATAAAATGGAGAAGACAACATGCAAATAAATAAATACAAAATAGACAGGTTAAGTAAGAAATAATTAAAAAAGAGACAAAGTGCTGGAATTAAGTGGGGTTAGGGAAAGCTTCATGTAGAAGATAGGATTTTAGGAGGAAATTAAAAAAGTGAGGGGAAAAAGTTTATTCTGCAGAAAAAAGTGTTTTGATTTATACAATTCAGACTGGAAATCTTTGTTGTTTAATTACTATATTGACTGCACTCCATATGACCTACATATTGTATCTTCCTAGTGAGATATATGCTTCTTAAGGGGAGAGGCTATTTTGCTTTATCTTTTTATCATTGGCACCTAGCCCAAAGCAGGTACTTAAGAAATGTTGAATTGAATTAACTATATATTTGGAAAATTGAAACTATATTGTCCAAAGAAAATATAAAGAGGCAAAAGGTATGGGATAGTCAAACTTTCTCTAAATTTATTGTCAGAATTAGTCAAATTCTAAAAAAAATGAAAAGAAAAGAAAAAGAAATAGAGAAAGAAACAAATAAAGAAAAAGGAAAAACTAAATCAAAGATTAGACTGTGCCACTCACTTGCTCAAGAAACTTTAATTGCTGCCATTTGCTTGCAGGATAAAATAAAAACTCCTTTCTTTGGAATTCAAATTTATTGACAGTTTGATTCCAATTTACCTTGTCAGATTCATTTTATATAATATAAATTCCTCTCCCTCACAAACTATGTTTCAGTCAAATTGATCCCCTTGTTCTTTTTTGTTCATGATATTCTATGCCCTTTCTCTTGGGCTTTTTATCAAACTGTTCTCACATGACTAGAATATTTCTCTTCTCATCCTGGCCTTTTGAAAGCCCTGACTCCCTTCATCTCATGTACTACCTTCTACAGGAGGCCCTTCCTGTTTCCTCCAATTGTCATGCTATTATTACCTATGTCATGCCCAAAACTTTGTGCATACTGTTTTTTAGTTCCTTCAGTTTTGTATTTATGTCTCTAGGTTCATGAAGTAGAAAGTATGCAGATCTTGGAATCAGGGACCCTGTGGTTGAATTCCAGGTGTATCACATGTTATGTGGGTGACCTTCTCATAGTTTCTTCAACTGTAAAATAATAGAATTGAATTAGTCATCCTCTGAATTTGTTTGAACTTCTTAACACATGATCCCTGTAATCCTATATTGTTTTCCCAGAGTGGCATGTGAGTTCCTATAGAACAAAGACTACTTCATTTTTGTCTTTGTATAACCAGTGCCTGATGCATAGTAGGGGATTAGTAAATACTCATTGAATTGAGTGAAAATACCAGGCCAATTATTTTTTGACTCTTTGCTTGTTGAGTGTAGTCTTATCTTTCTTTTTTATTTCTTTTTAAGGAAAGGAAGAACAAAGTTAGATACTAGTCTTAGAGACAGTTTATAATGCTATACATGGAAAGTAAGTAGAATTGGAATTTCTCTAAATAATACCAAGAATTTTATGGTATTATTATTCAATTATTCATTAAGCTCAATGGATGAAACAAAATCAAGAAACCCAAAGTAATGGTCCACTAATGTCATCTACTCTTGAACTTACATCTTAACCTTATGACTAGAAAGATGACCCCAGTGATTAGGCAATATAACTGTAGATCTTAGATAGAATGGAAACAGCTGCTGCCAACATTCATTTGGCCATGCAATGCTGCAATGCAACTCTTGCATGACCTTGATCAATGAATAAGATGGGTAACTTGATTAGTGCATAGCTTGTTTTTTAGTCAGTTTTCAGTTGTGTCTGACTCATCAAGATCCCTTTTGGAATTTTTTTGGCAAAGGTAAGAGAATGGTTTTCCATTTCCTTCTTTAGATAATTTTACAGATGATGAAACTGAGACAAACAGGATTAAGTGATTTGTCCAGGGTCATCCATATAGTAAGTGTCTGAGGACAAATCTGAACTCAGGAAGATGAGTCTTCCTGACTCTAGGCCTGGCACTTTATCCTCTGTATTGCTTAGCTGTACTGCATCACTTGTGTTTGTTGATTTTATAACATAATAGCTCTTGTACATTTCGGTTTCAGTATAGAAAAGAAGAAAGAGCTTAAGAAGGAATGAAGGAAAAAAGGAAGGAAGGAAGGAAGGAAGGAAGGAAGGAAGGAAGGAAGGAAGGAAGGAAGGAAGGAAGGAAGGAAGGAATGGAAGGAATGGAAGAAATGAAGAGGGACAGAGAAAAACTGAGATTTGCATGAAGTACAAACTACCTAGCCAGAGTTTTCACAGTATATAAGTAATCATAGTTGTATCGTATAATGTACAAAATTCTGTATTTGGAATCAAGAAGACATGAGTTCAAATCCTATTGAAAACATTCATCAGTTCTGTAAGTTCAGGCAAGTAATTTAACTGCTCTGAACATCTGTTATCTCATCTATAAAAGTTAAGATCTTATGACCTGATGTGGCAAATATCTTGTCTTACTGCTTTAAGTCCAATTTGTGGCCCTATGATTCCAAGCATCCAGCTATTAGGAATAAAAATATATATATATATATATATATATATATATATATATATATATAAACATATATAGCTGTTAACTATTTACATATGATTTTTTTTCCTTTTTCTGATATTCTAAGTATGTCACCTCAATTCCATTTCCTAACCAACCTACTTCCTCTCACCATAATCCTTCCTTCTTCAATATGACAGATAAATGCAAACTGTAACAGAAATGCTCCTGGAGCACAGCACTAAAAATGAGAATAATCGAGATAACAGAATCTTGGCAGCAAAAGGCAAGAAATAAAATGCCCCCTCCCCAATTTCTCTACATAGTTGGTTTCAAACTCCATAGAAATGAAATGAAAATAGGAAAGCTTCTCTGTCTAGTAAATGACTCTAGAATGTAGCCTGCCCCCAGTTTGGCTTCTGGAAGATGGCTCCTCAAACCAATTAATACTAAAGGAAAGGCTTTGCAAATGTTCTCCCAACTTGGCTAGTCTATGGACATAAAAGTAGAGGTACATTTGTGAAATAGACCTTTTGGGTTTAGTTCTAAGAGCTGAGGGTAAAATATTAATCTCTAGATACTATTCTGAATTTTTTTTTTTTGTCATAGACACTGAATCTGGAAAGATTAGGATTTCTGATTTTTACTAGCATTTTTCCTCTTTGCAATAAAAAGTATCAAGAACAGAATCCTCTGATTTTTGTATGTATATGGTCAAGGAAAAGGCTTGATGAGGTGTAATTCACTCCTTTAAAGAACTGAAAATATGATAGATACTAAAAGAAAAGATGGAGATTCAGAAGTTGGGGCTGTCCATTATCTAAATGTGAAAGCTGTGCTGATAGAAGCAGCTGGGTCTTTAAAATATATCTGAATATTCATAACAATAACTTTCTATTTTTATGTCTTCAATATTTTTCTGTAAGGCCACTACTTCTAAAAGCTAGTGATTAATATTATAGGAGTGAGATAAAACAGAATAGAAATACTAGTATTTTTGCCTATCTAGGTACTGTCACTGTTTGGAACAGATAAGGCCTAAAATTCAATTTGGTTCAATTTGAAAAACATTTAAGTTCCAGTTATGTCTCAGGGAATAGGCTAAGCACTGAGAATACAAAGGTAACAATGAAAGCTGTCCCTACATCAAGGCATTTGTATTCTACTTGTCAATAGGATAGATTAATATCATATAGCACCCTGTAGTGGTAGTTCTCCAAATTATACTTAAACTGGTATACTGAGTCCCAGCGAGTGGCTGACTACTATTATTTAGTTTTCTGTGGTATTCCTGAGGTGTTTGGCTTCTAGTTCTATTATTTATGAGCCTCTATTGATGTCCTCCCATTTATCAAACAACTGAACTCTTTTACCTTATAGAAATGGAAGTTATTGCAAAGTATAGTAGATAGAATACATTATCCACAAACATGGACCACATATCATCCTTAGGAGAATGGGCTTAAATTTAAAGTACAAATCAGGAGGCATATATGTAGAGAAGATGTGGAAAAGCAGTTAAAATTTTTTGGTTCCTGGAATTCCTTCCCTCCACCCTCACCTTCCTCTTCATGGTTTCCACATGAAGTTCCCTTTAGGTGAAACTTTCTTCTGGATTCTGAGGGTTGATGCCTTTTTTACAGTGAAAAAACTAGCATCTTCTCTACTATAAATGTTGATTCTGTGATACTACTTCATACCTCAGGTAGTTAACCTTATGTGTCTGTCTTTTGCTACTTCAGACTAAATATATTATTCACTGTTGGTATAGTTTCTCCAATAACAGTCAATGAGGGGTGTGATAGTGATGATGCAGACAGAGAACATAATGCTCTCATCAGGCTTATGACTCTCATTCTCTTTCTGCCCTCTAGAATAAGCAAAAGACTTTACCTCCCCAAGGCACTCTTGTCTAATAATTTAAAGTCCCTAGAGGCATAGTTAGCTGGTTTATCTAGCCAATCAGCTATTGTTTTCTTCATCCAATCAGAGGGGTTTTTGCCTCATAAAGAGATTGTAGGGTATGAACCTTAAAGTTTACAAATTCTGATTATACTATATTAATTGACTAAATGCCCCCTTGAAATAAAATATATACAAAGGAGATCCCAAAACATTTGAAAGCACATGATATGCTAACCATTGGAAGGATCAAGATCAGCCTCTTGTAGGAAGAGGCAGTTGATCTGAGTTTTTATGGAAGCTAGTAATTCCAAAAGTAAATGATGAGAAAGAAAAAATTAAAATTATGCTTTGAAAAAACCAGGTCACAAATATATAAGGAGAAAAAACACAGACCAGTTTGGCAGGAGTGAAGAGATCATGAAGATCAGGAATAGGAAATTAATCTGAAAAAACAGATTGAAGTCAGACTTTAACTATAAAAGACAAAAGTTTTTTAGTCACTGAGTCTTCTTGAGCAGAGTAGTATCATATGCTTAAAAATAACAAATTGGCTACTTTGTGGAAGATGGATCAGGAAAGAAAGACTAGCAAATCATATCAAAGAAATTCATTTCAATTTTATTAAAATTTAAAAAAAAATGTTCATTCTATCTAATATGTACCAGCATCATCCTAGACTTTTTATAGAAAACAAAAAAAAAATCCCTGACCTCATGGAACTTATATTCTATTAGGAGATTTTATATATATATATATATATATATATATATATAATTCCAAAAAAAAGATAATCCTAATGACTGGAGGACAGCAGGATAGGCCTTGGCAACTGAGCTGGCTGTAATTTGAAGATAGGCAAGGATGTTTGGAAGTGGAGTTGAGGAGGAAGCACATTCTAGAAATGACCTATCATCCAAGGGAAGACACAGTATATAGGAAATGAATGTCATGGGTAGAAAACTGAAAGACAGTTTGACTGACTAAACTGAGGAATTCATGAGGAGTTATTATGAAATCAATCAATACATTTATCTATGTCCAGTGTCAGGCACTATGCCAGGTGATTTAAATACAAAGAAAAAAGACACATTTCATGCCCTTGAGGAGTTTAAATTGAAATAAGAAATATAATAAGTACACACACAAAATCAATATAAGGTAGCTGTCTGAAAAGGCACCTGTACCTGGGGGAACAAGAAAAGTCTCATGCAGAAAGTATTACTTAAAATGAATTGAAACTCAACCTGTATTCTTAGAAACAGACATTCTTGTTGTTTATCCTACATTTTCAAGAAGACCAAAATAGACCAATCATAAGCATGATGTCTTGATTTGTGCCAGAATTGGATTTAAGTAAGGCAGAGCTACACAAGTCATTGGTTTCATTCTCTCTTCCAATGTCCAGTAACAAGACAAAAATTAAGGCAGCTGACCCCCAGAGACTAGCTCATCGCCTAACACATAGTAGAAATCATATTTATTGATTCAAGACAAGGAAATCTGTTATATATTGCTTTCATGTACATCAAAACATCCAATAAATGAATACTTAGGGATCTAGAAAAATATGAAGAGGGAAAACATTTTAGGAATAGAAAGCATCCAATACAAAGGCATGGAGGTGGGAGATACAGAGCTGTGTGTGATCAGCAGGACAAAGAGACATAGAAAGATAGTTAACGTATAGTAAGTGCTTAATTGTATGATTATAAGGTGATAGATGAAGCTGGAAGAGATTTTAGAGCTCATTTAGTCTAATCTCTTTTTACAAAGGAAGAAACTAAGATTATGAAAAGTTAAATGCAAGTAATAGAAACATGACTAGAATCCAAGTTTGTTGATGTTAATTTCAATACTCTCCACTTTAGTCTAAGAAATGAATTTTGATCAATTGATCAATTAATTGGGTGAAGGAGGGAATGAGTATAAGTTAGTGTGTGGACTTCAAATGCCAAGTTAAAGATGTTCAGTTTTTATTCTAGAGAAAATAGGAAGCCACTGAATATATTTGAGGAGGAGAATAATATCATCTGATTTGGGAAATGACATTAAATCAAAGATATATTTAGATTCACAAATAAATATAACGAAATCATATGTCTTATATAAGATTCAAATGGAACTATTGTGGTTTACTTCAATTCTTCAAAATATTCATAATTTTGTCAAAAGTTAAATAGTGACTATTGGAATAGTACAGGGGGAAAAAAGCTTCCTCAGGATGTTTTCCCCTTAATCAATTAATTTTTGTTTCAAATATTTTTGTATAATTTGAAATTGAGATCATGAGATTTAGACCTTCAGGGAACTTTAAAATGCTTTTGTCTAATTCTCTTATTTTGTGATGAGGAAAATGAGTCCCAGAGAATTTAAGTGAAGGCTGCCTGATCATGAGAGCATAGATCTAAAGCTAAAGGCCTTCTAATTCAATCAAGTGAGGAAACTGAGTCACAAGGAATTTAAGTAATTTTTCTAAGGTCACACAGTTAATAAATATTAGTGATGAATTCCAAATTTCCTTTATGCTATATGCTCTCCTGATTGAAAATAATAAAGAATTTAGGTATGATTGAATATCATCCTATAATACTGTTTTTGGAGAGGAAAAAATCATTATGCTACTAACTCTGACTCTGAAAGTAGACCTATTCTTGTTAGCCTTAAACATTACTTAATAGATTTCTAGGACCATATTAAGAAAAGTACATATCCTATTGTTTCAGAATTCAAAGTCTGATTTTGGCAGTCTATGAACTTGAATAAGAAAAGAAAACAATCTTTATTTTTATGTAATGTTAACTTATATTTAATATTTCCTTTAATTATGAATGTCTACAATAGACATTCTTCCAAGGAGGATTCCAAAGGAAGCAGTTAGGTAGCTTAGTAGTTACATGGCTTGGTAATTATGTGGCTTAATAATTAAGAGTGCTGGGTCTAGAGTCAGGAAGACCTGAGTTTAAATCTCATCTCAGATACTTACTATGACTCTGGGCAAATTACTTAGCCCTTTTTTGCTTTAATACATTGGATAAGAAAATGACCAACCATTTTAGTATCTCTGCCAAGAAAACCTCATTCTGACACAACTGAATGATTGAACAATGACCAATAGGCTTCATCAAATTAAGAAAAAGATCCATGGCAAAAAGAAAATTAACAATAATAGCAACAGCAAAAACAACTCCTATATATTCTAATTAGAATTATCTAAAAAAGTATTTTTTTGTATAAAATGCTTATTCAAGACCATGCAATAGAATGGTTTGAAATTAAACTCTCTCTCACATATATTGATCATCAGTGAAACATGACTTGGCAAGAGATTAACAATATTAAATACTGAGCCATTGTGGCTCAGTACACACAGGGCTTACAGTACAGCCATTGTGATACTCAGGGGGAAAATGTAGGAATTCCATTAACTTTGAATCAGTAATTGTTTGACATAATTTTCTACAATGAAAACCACA
The DNA here is from genome assembly GCA_023553655.1 of Myrmecobius fasciatus. NCBI lineage: Eukaryota > Metazoa > Chordata > Mammalia > Dasyuromorphia > Myrmecobiidae > Myrmecobius > Myrmecobius fasciatus. Next base: position 210,055 of record JAJPUD010001005.1, on the reverse strand, counting down.
CTGCAACATCATGAGGCTGTGGAATCAAAGCTTTCCATCAATTTGATTTGATCCCTGGAAATCAAGGGAATCAAAGAATCAAATCAATAATCAAAGAAACTTATATATTAGTTGCTAATATCATATATAAATATATACACATATATATTTAATATCATATATAAATATATAGGTATATATATATACATACACACATATAATCTCAGATATTTATGTGTGTGTTCATGTACATAACTGTAGCTAATACATGACTTCAAATATTCAAAACCTCCTTGCTCTATTATGCATTAATATGTACATAATGCAATAAGTATATTGTGTACTCAAATTCTTTAAAATAGTTATAATTTTATCATAAGTCAAATGGTGGCCAACTGAGAAGCATGAAAAACTATCTTTAGGCATAGTATTTTGCTTTGGTTTGGCTTTTAATATTTTATTTAAATCTTCAGTTTTCATATATTTTCATATAACTTGGTTTTAAGATCATAGGATTTAGGATGAGGAATGTAGAAATCTCCTTCACTGTATTATAGATGAGGAAAAGGAGGCCCAGAAAAGCTTATCCAATATCAAATGAGTAATTAATATCATTTCAATCAAATCTGATATTCTTCCATTATGCCATACTACTTGCCTCTTTAAAAAAAATTAAAAGATTCAGGTATCATTGAATATTCATTTTCTAATGATAGTTACTACTCTGGAAAAAATAAACTATTTCAATATTGGTGTCTATTATTTGGACAGAAGTTTCAGAAATATTGCTCTCAGTAGATTGAACTTCTTGGGGAAGAGATGTGAATAATTTGCCATTAATGAGATCATTATTCTATTTGTTACAGCACAATCAGTTGCAACAGCACTGCATCATAAACAAAACAGTCAAAATGAAAATGAAAATCTTTTTTCTTCCCTTTAAAGGAAACTCTTCAGCTTCCCACCTTTATTTTACTTTAATTCTTTTTAATCTAATTTAATTACTTTAATGTCATTCTATACAGTTTTCATTATCTCTTATTTTCTTTTAAAGTTTATATAGTTTGAAGTAATAGAAAAGGTAGCAAGCATTAAAAAGTTTAATTATTATTGTGAGGTAAGGATTTTAAAGGGTTCCCCTTTCCCCTACTCTATTATAAATTATTTGGAGACTGATTTATGGTATCACCCTGGAAGTACATTCCAATATTTATTTGCTTTTTGATCTTTATTTTCATCTAAACTTACTGCCATCTAATAAAGTAATGATCTATTTCTTTGTGTGTGTATGTGTGGGGCTCAGATGTCTCCATGACAAAATATAAGTATCAAAATAAGAGAAATGGGGGACAAGTGGTATTTAAATATTACATTTCCATGTGCTGCACATGTGAGGTGATAAACTAAATGAATGAACAGTTATTATTTCTGATTTCTGATTTATCTTTGAGTGTATTTTGAGATATGATTAATGGTTTTTATACATAGTTGTTTAATTCTTCTCATACCAATGAAGGGTTTCAGATTAATTTACTATATGACACTCCTTGCTTAATGGTTTTTTGACAACTGGAACAACAAATCAATCCCCACCAGATGAAAATCTTTAAAATGTGATACATACTTTTGAATCCAAGAAGGAAGCATCATGCTATATGATACATGCTGCTGCTAAGTGCTTTGGCAAGCATTGATTTTAACGAGAAAAGTTACATGATCATTTCAAGTTATTTGTACTTTTGACTAGCAAAAAAAAAAGAACTATATCTGTGTCTATCTGTGTCTCTCTTAGAAACCAATATTCTTGGACTTATGTGAAAATGATCTGAGACTATTAGTGGACTGAAACATTCCATGAGTCAACAATATGTCACAGGAGCAGAAATGTGCTACTTCATGGCTTATAGTTATAGAGGATGATTTGTTAGGATATGCTCTAGTCCAACCAACAACTGGAAATACAATATTTATATACTACTTGTCCCCCATTTCTCTATTTGAAACTCCTTGCTTAATGGCTTTTTTGATAGCTGGAATAACAAATCAATTCCTAACAGATGAAAATCTCTAAAATGTGATACATACTTTTGAATCCAAGGAGTTTTTAAATCTTAAAGCACTAATACTTTTGGGAAACTATATACTAAGTAGAGGAAATTACATAAACAAAAACTACTGTATGAAACACCCCATAATAAATGCATTAAGAATAATGCTAAGGAAATTCACTAACAGAACAATCTGACTTGTACAGGAAAAGATTCTAGGTAATATTAGAACTGGACAGAAATTTGATAGGTTGGGTAAAGCCCAGGTATAGAAATGAATAACAAATATTCAGTCTTTCTGGTTCAAGTTGGCTGGAATAATAATAATAATAATAATAATAATAATAATAATAATAATAATAAT
>JAJPUD010001005.1:100321-207654 GCA_023553655.1 Myrmecobius fasciatus | reverse complement strand
ATAATAATAATAATAATAATAATAATAATAATAATAATAATAATAATTGACATTTTATGCATTATTTCATTTGAACATCATAACAAGGTATCATTGTTACTTCCTTTCTCCCCCTCTCCTTTCCTCCTTCCCTCCCTCTCTTCTTCCTTCCCTTTTTCCCTCCCTCCCTTCCTCTCTCCTTTCCTATCTACCTTCCTTTTTTCCTTTTTTCTTTCCTTCCCTTCCTCCTTTCTTCCCTCCTTCCCTCTCTCATTCACTCCCTCCCTCTTCTCTTCCTCCATTCCTTCCTCCTTTCTTCCCTTCCTTCTTTTCTTTCTCCTTCCCTCCTTCCCTCCCTCCCTTCTTTCTTCCCTTCTTTCCTTCCTTCCTTTCTTCTTTGTCAATTAGATATGCAGGATTAGGAAAAGAGTGAGTCAATGCCCTTTTTTCACCTCCATCCTAGTATTTATATAGTTGGGTAAATAGAAGACTAATATCAACATTCACAGAAAGATGGAAGATAGGAAGAGCAAGGGACGGGTGGTGATGATGAGAGAATGATCTTGTGTTTAGGCAAGTTGAGAGTATCTTAAGAAGTAGAGTTACTGGAGAAGGTCAAGGGTGATGAGGGATGACAAGAGACTTAGCAACAGCCATTAGATTATTAGTTCTGACTGATGATCATCATGATGTGTTTACAGGATCACAAACCTGGACTTGGAAAGGCCTTTTGACACTATTTAGTTCAACTCACTCATTTTACACTGAGGAGACTGAGATTAAGAAATAAGTGACTTGTTCAAAGTCTCCTGAATAAAATGTCTCAGAAACTGAATTTGAACATGTCTTTAAGGACATGTAAGCAGCAAATTAAGATTTGCATAATCAAGCAATCTATAAACATTTATTAAGGTTCTATTATGTGCTGGGAACACAGACAGAAAATGAGAGTCCTTGTCTCACAGTAAATTATGTCATATATATATATACATATATATATATATATATAAAATTATATATAAATATATGTATATAAAATAGAGTTAATGTTATTGGGAATATGAATAGCTGTGAGAATTAGGAAGGATCTCATGTTGAAAGATGATGATTGAATTGGTCTTTGAAGAGGCAGAGGATAAGTGTGAGTTTATAGCAGCCATGGAGAATGTCCAATACAAAGAAAAGAAATGAGATAGGAACAGCAAGAAGACCAGTTTGGCTGGGCCATGGGGTGCCTGAAAGAGAGTAACATATAATAAGTTGAAAAGTTGGAGCCAAGGTGGGAAGGGCTTAAAATGCAATGGGGAATTTAAGTTGCATCTTGGAGATAATAAGGACCCTGTAGAGTTTGCTGAACAAGAGCCTGACAAAGTCAGACCTATGTCCTAGGAATATCACTTTGGCAGTTGTATGGTCTTTGGATTGTAGGAAGCAATGGTAAGGAGATTATCTTGTTTAGAGCACTATAGTGTTGATGAAGAGGATAGGAAATGAAGAAAGATGAGGAGAGGCAACAAATATCTGAGTAAATGTTTGAAATATAAAAATATTTCCTATATACTTTCCAAGATAGTAAAATAAAGGAGACGATTCACAAACTTATGACATACTCTCATATTTGTATGAAGTCAAGGAATAGATGCCCTTATAAATAAAAAGAAAAATTTGCAAGAAAAAGAAGATGGGGAAGAATTCAAACTGAACTGCCTTTATCCCAATGGACTCATTTAGCTGCATTTCTAAAGGATTCTTGGAAAACAGAAAGAATAAATGTACCAGCAAGAAAATAGGCTAACATTCACCATTCCAAAGAAGAAAATAAAACAGATCAAATCACTTGTTTCGCACAACAACCAAATTACTTGAAATACATGGACTTTACAATCAAACTAAAGAGAGACATAATTCAAAGGTGGGAGAAAGGATAATGGAAAAGAAAAAAAGAGAATCTGTAAAGACTGATCTCTATTCTCCCTGGCACAGAAGACCTGTAACTTTGTAGTCAAGGCTGTTAAAATGCTGAGTGAGGCTGATGCTCTGAATCCTCAGAGCCTGTAGCCTGAATTTATTGGGATGCAGGGCACCTAACTGAATGCAGCCACCTAGATGGATTGTTAAGGTAAGCTGATTGAACAGCTAGGTTGTTTACTGGTGTGACAATGGACTGGGTCTAAGTCTTTCTAGGCAGTAAGAAGTAAAAAGAGGGATATTTAGATTTTAGGCCATTTTGAGTAGGGCACCATTAATAACTGACATTTATCCAGTGTTTAAAGATTTACAAAGCACTCTTTGTACATGATTTCAATGGCAGCTTCCAACAATCTAATGAAATGCTTCAAGTATTATCATCCTTCTACATATTAGAAAACTGAGACTGAGAGATGAAAAGACTTGCCTAGAAACACACTAAAAGTAAGAATCTGAAGGAGGGTGAGGACTTCAATAAATTTCTCCCTCAAGGTGAGAAATACTTAAAATATTAAACTACTGGAAGTTGAGAGATAAGATTGTAAAATAAGGGGGTGGATTAAATGAGATCCACCTCATCTAACTTTAACATTCTATGATTGAAAACAACAATTTTTACCAAGCAATCATAAGTATTAGTTATAGACTCATTTTGTTGGTATGGGAAATAGCCAATGTGGAAACTCCCTCTACCAATGTAGATTAAGAACATGTAGACTCCCATTAATAGATGCAACTAGGACATTGGAAAGTTAAGTGGCTGCTCAAGGTCACATGGCCAACATAAATATAGAGAAAGACCTTGAATCTAGATCTTCTTGCTTCCAAGACCAACTGATTACCTCTTATACCATCCTACCTCATGCGAACTTAAATTTTTCCACAGCAGCAGATGTAAATTTAGTATCTAAAGAATGGATGATACAATGAATATCTTATCATATAATTTTAGTTTCATAATGTACTTTGGGGAAAACATTTTGGATAGGTAGGGAAAACCAACCCTATCCTTCCAAACATTTAGAAGTTCTTGAAAATGAATATGTGGAAGAAAAGATCATCTAAATTCCATATTGAAAGGAATAACAGGAAATGCTTTTCCCTTTCCAAGATCAGAATTACAGGATCAAAGAATGTGAAAATTGGAAGGAATCCCAGAGTTCATGCAGTCTGATTGGTATCATGTACCTTTATTACCTATTAAGCAAGGAGGTTTGGGGAATAGCTAATACTGAAAGTTCCCATGGCAACTGAAAATTGAAATAGAAAAGAAGCTAGAACATGATCTAAGCCTAAAGCCAGAGCCTTTGAGATGATGAGACTGGGGCTTTGCCTTATAGGAATAAAATTTGGAAAGAGTTGATATCACTATCCAGAGAGTTTTTCCATCCCCTAATAGCAGTTCCACCAGCCTTTCTCCTTCCCATGCAGTAGTAAGTTCTACACTTATGCAGAAATCTCACAATATTTAAAAGGTAAAATTCAAGTTCCCCCTCCATGGCCATACCCAGATGAATGTCCTTGCCACAGCTTCTCTCTATTATTCATCACCTTCCCCATCCTCATTCACAGGATTAAAAACTCCTATTTACAGCTCTGCAGCCATTTCTAAATATTTAATTTCTGCTCTATGATGCCCTATATTGGCTCACTCTGCTCAGAATGTTGATTTCTTCTTCATTTAATCATTATGGTATTCTATACATTGATATTTAATAGATCATGGCATGATATCTGTAGGAATCATTGGAAATATTTAAGTGCTTCCAAAAAACTATATGATGTCTGGTCTCTACTCCCACATCTCAATTCTCTCTCCTCTGCCCTCCCATCTTCATTTCCTTGACTTCTAGGCATCCCTATTACACTACCCAAAATTCCTAACCATGATTTGGCACACTGTGTGAAATTTCACTAATAAGTCATCCATTTGAGCTAACAAGCTTCTTCTTGTAAAAGAAAGATAGCATTAGGAGAATTAAGGGACTGTCCATTACTGTGAAATTCTCAGTGTGAATTAGTTTAATCAGAATTCTTTCTTCTTAACAGATCAAGAAATCTGATAAAATAGAGTTTCGTGGAGAGTAAAGTTAGATAGTATTGAATCATCAGATGATATTTCTTGGTAGACAGCCCCTAGAGAAGGGCATGCAGGGGACTCTGACAAACAGAGATTATAAGGGGATGGATACTAAGAGGAAGAAGTAGGTTACTGAAAATATTGTAATAAAGTGATAAAAATGTCATTCATTTTATAATGTGAAAAAAGCCAGGATTTTATACTGTTGCAACTAGGATAGGGGAAATCTGAGTTTCATCCCAGAATGCTAAAATATACAAGGCACTGATATTACATGTATTCCTTCAAGCCAAGCTATGGACTGATTCCACTGCCAGAAAAAGTGATTTCATAATATTCTGGGTTTTCTATTTTTCTCCTCATATCTTGTGAGCTGAGGTGAAAAGTTTCTTACTACTTGTCTTAGATGTTTTTTTGAGATGCTTTCTTCAAATACTAGAATTGCTAGTTACAATTCTAAGTTTTTATGACAATCCTGTGATAGGAAATAACCTAATATATCCAATTCAAAATTTATAGAAAAGCAATTACATCAGTTGCTTTTCACCAACCAATTTCCTGAGCTATGAAGCCAGGAACATTGAGGAACATTTTAATAAGACTCTGAAGCTGCTGTGTACTATGGCCCATGGCAAAATAGCAAGTTACATTCTCTGGGTACAGAAACTATAGGTAGGTACCATCCTTGTTGCCCCTAGGGGCCAAGAGCTGCTTTTAGAGAAAATGAACAGTGGTGACAGGAATGACACTAACCTTTTATTTCTTTTGGGAATAATAGCTTGTGGCTAGAATATCCTACAATGTGCTCAAAAACACAGAAAAAGATACTGCCACTGATGTCTTGATGTTCCTTCCCATGATGAAATGGCACGAGGAGGAAATCCTCACAGCAATCCTTAAATTTAGGAGTTTGTATGCAGCAGGGAGTCACAGTCCAGAGATTTTGGATGAATAAAGACCCCTCGGGGAGGGAAGAGTTTATGACTGGGAAGGATGTCATATCAATATCCTGAAAACATAATTTTCCAAATATAAATGTAAAAATAACAGTGCTTGGAAGCTCAATTATCCCCTTTGGACTAAGGGGAATACAGTATTACATTTTCATGGTGGGGAATTATAAAAACAACAGCTTCCCTGTTTTCCCAGATGAAACAAAGAGAATAATTTTCCCAGTTCTCTGGAATAAGTAGGGAATTGGTTCAGACTCAAGGGGGAGAGGAATTGGGTAAAAATACTCCAAACTTTTGCATTGCTTGTCCATAAAATAAGGTAGTTCATGGCATTATCTCTAAGTTACCTTTAAATCCGACATTCAGGTGCAAAAGTTCAGCTAGTTAGGCAGTGGATAGAATGGTCAGAAAGTCATTTGCCAGCTGTATAATTCTGGGTAAGTCACATATTCTGCCACAGTTTCCTGACCTGTAAAATAGAAATAATAATAGAACCTACCTCCCAGAATTATTTGAGGACAAGATGATAGCATTCTTGGAAAGTTCTTTGCAACTCTTAAAGTACTATATAAATGCCAATTTTTATTATTAGTAAATGCTATAAATGCTAGTTAAATTGAAACATTGGAGGAAAAAAAGCACTTATTTCCTACCCAGTCAATGAAATATTGATATAAAGAGTGAGGCAGTGATACAAAGACAAAATGAACCAGTGTGTACCCTCAAAAAGATTTTATAGAATCACAAGGAGATTCATGGGACATAAGTATACAAGTTAGTAAATACAAATCTATACAAAGAATTTCTGTTTAGACAGCTTGTGGAGTCAAGAAAGACTTCATAATAAAGTTGTCACATGAATTGAACTTTGATAAAGTCTTAATTTCTTAATTAAATAATTCAGTGCTATTTTTCTAATCTCTTTCAAATACAAACTATCCTAGCAGATGGGTTATGAAACTATGTAACATGATATAATAAAATTATTCATCTAGATAGTCATTTGGAAAATTAAATGCAGTTATTTCCAAAGATAAGAACTACAAAGATTCAGGATTACAGTAAGGATATAAGGAGCTAGATCTCAACTTGAGAATGAGAGCTACCAGATACAGTGTTGTGAAGTTGAGATACAAATATAAAGAAGGAAGTAAACTCTACTCATGAGTGTCCATTTTAAAGCTTGTACCTTGTCTCCCTAACCAACATGACATTCTGGCATCCTGGGATAATAGTTTGAGCTATTGGGTATAGGCTCACATATAGATTCATCGGACTAAAATCTATCCCAATGAAAATTTAGGTAGAGTGTTCTTTGTGATGTAATGATGTACTCCTCTGTAAGAACTATTTTTAATAAATATCTAGAAAGATAATGAAAATAGACAAATTTTGTTTTGGATTTATTTTTAAGTATTTTTAGAAAAAAAAGGAGAAAATTTGAGGAAGGTGTCCAATCAGAGAATATAGACTCCATACTTCAAAGCAAGTATGAAGGAAGGTGAAAGAAATTTAAGTACAACATTCTATGAAACAAGTGGAAGAACTAAATATATTCTTAGATATTTCTAGATATCATCATCTTCACAACACTGTATCTGGCACATTATTGACTCTTAATAGATCCTTATTAACTGACTGACAGTGGTGATAATTTAAGCAATGATGATTTATTTCTACTGTGGAAAGACCATCAATTCTGGGAATTAGAGTTGATAAAAATCTAGACTCTCATACTACCTATATGATTGTGGGCAAGTCACTTTCCTAGACCAACATTTTCATTATTTGTAAAATGAGAGCATAGTATAAACAGCCTATGAGGAGCCTGGATCTCTGATTCCATGATCTTCTTTATAAGGATAAGAGAAAGTTCCTAGTATAACACAAAGCATACAAGAAACATGGAATAGAGAAAGTTCTTTGCCCACTCGATAATCGGATATCTCTTAAACATGCTAAATCTAGACTTGCTATAAATTAAAAACATTATTGGTTATAGCCATTGTGTTTCCAGGTCAGTCTGTGAAGATCTTTTTGGTATATAATGACAATTAATGGTGTTAAAACCAAAGAGAAACAATGCTAGGAAGGGTAAGAGAAAAAAAAAAATGTGTCATAAGGATCCCTACAGGCTACATACTGACTTAGTTTAAAATGGAGGATTGCCTGTGTCTTATTGTATTTTTATTTATTTTGTTAAATATTTCCCAATTACATTTTAATCTGATTCATGCAGTACTCCCTTGGTTAGTTATTGCCCTTTGTTCTCCAAGAGGACCAAAATGGCAATACTCAAGAGTGTTGTGGGCTGTGTAGCTCAAGAATAAAATGTTTGACACTTTTGAAATAGCCAATTTAGAATGAGTGATATTTTTGACCTCAAGCCTTTCCCAGCCCAAATCTCTTTAAATCCTAAACCCTAAGCATCTTTGAGCACTGAACTTGAGTCCTTCTGAGCCTTCCCTAGCTGGTTAAAGTAACATATGGTAAGGACTTAGGGAAATAACTCCAACAGAAAAAGCACAAGAAAGATCCTATTTCTATTATTTACCTGTGTGGTCTTGGATGTGTCATTTAACACTCTTTGCACCTCAATGGCATCATCTGTAAAATGAGAAAAAATAATCCAGTTCCAAAGCTCTAGCCTTGTGGTCTACTAGACTAGAAGAAGCTCCTTCTTCTGTTAAAGAGATAAAAAAAAATTTGATGCACACAGAGGAGACATGCAAGGCATATTATGGCATGAAACACTCTGGTGTCAGTGAGGCATATTAATAGCAGTCATTAATATGTATTCTTCACGCCTGGACTCCTGCATCACTTTTTGAAATATACCCATATCAGCAAACCACACAATTATAAAGTTAATAATTTACCTAAGATCAATCATTATTATAATTAATTGAATGCTGCATAATGATAATCATTATATTGTAATGGAGTCAGCTTTGAAGTAAAGAAAACTAAGTTTTAAGTTCCTAAATTTGAACATTTTCTGAATGAATGACTCTCAGCAAGACATTTAACCTCTCAATGCCCTCAGATAACTTTTTAAAACTATAGGTTGTAGAATGTTCTAAATTGTATTGGTAGAGAAAGTGACCTGTTGGGAGAGTTTTCTAAGCCAATGAAGTCATAGGGGTGTATATATATATAATATTATATAATACATATGTTAAAATATATATACATATATAGATATAGATAGATAGATAGATAGATGGATAGATAGAAAAATAAACAGGCAGAGATTTCTATAAATATAGTAGCACTATAGAAAAGTAGTGGTCTTGTAGTAAAAAGGTAGGATACCACCAAACCCTTAAATCTAAGGTGTAATGTTCATCTTGGTTTGGAGACCAGAATTCCCAGAGAGAATAGGAGTTGGGAAAATGAATCCAGCTCTTCTATGTGCTATGCTTAAATTTCTGGAAAATTGAAACTAGAGTTACTAAAACTGGTCACTTTTATAGCTTTCTGGCAAAATATATTGCTTATTTAATCCATGCCTATGGATGCTACAAAACATAATAACAGACCTAGCAATTTGCTCCACAGTCTTGCATTTACCACATAGATCATAAATCAAAATGAAGAATGCCTGCTGTCTAAATTATGATTTGCAGTTAGAGAGCTGAACATAGTTAGATGCATAAGTGTACATATAATGCCTTAGAAAGACATTTCAGATGGACAATTAACTGGGCCCAGAATTGAAAAGATTAGCAGCATTTTTAATGCCCTCAAACTTCTTCCTGAAACCAGGTGCCACCTTTTAAATGCTAATTATTCTTTTCAAGTGTGGTAGCTATGAGTCAAGAAAAATCTTAGACTGGAATTAAAACTGAAGATCACTCAAGGTCATTGAGCAGTATATGGTGGGCAGGGGTAGGGAGCCACATGATATTAACAGCTAATTATTAAAATTCGGGAAACACCCAGCTATTTCCTTGTCCATTATCTCGAGGAAGGGCTGATGGAAGGATTAACACTCTCCTCATTCACTACTATTCCACCCAGTCAGCTCAGGGTTGGGTGGGAATATAGATTCTTATTTCTACATTGCCTGGTCTGGGTATAGAGATAGTTTCTCTGTCCAAGAGTGACGTGATGTCACTTTCAGTCACTCATTGGCTTGAGCTTACTTTTTTTTTTGTAATTAATTTTGTCTTTAATTATAAACCAATTACAGTTGATTACCACCCTCAGTTAACACCCCTCTTCCAATGTCATGTAAGCCATGAGCCTGCCCCCATGATTTTCTTTGGCATTCAAGAGTGCTACTGATCTTTTATTTAAAATGCTGGAATTTATTAATAAAATGTTTAATTACCCAGAAATTATGTATCTTGAACTTTTTAAATGTCACAATATCAACCAAGACTTGGCAAGAGAACTAAAATAAAGGTTGTCATCAGAGGAACGAATGAGTGGAAAAGAAGGCAGGGAAGTAGCAAATAGAGTTTGGGATAGAAAACCACTGGGAGATTTCTGTGCCCTAGCTATTCATTGAACAAGATTTTAAGTGCCTCAGTCACTATACTACTCATTAAGTAATTAAGTATTGCCTTTAGCATCAGATATAAAATCCTATTTGGTTTTTACAACCCTTCACAACCTGGGTCCAATTTATCTCCAGAAACTTATTTCCAATCTTCTGTGCAACTAGACTGGTCTTCTTGGTATTCCTCACACAGAAAATTTTCTGTTTTCTCTCTTTTCACTGGTCCTTTCCCATAATGCATTTCCTTCTTACCTTTGCCTCTAGAAGCCCTTCAAAATTCAGCTCAAATGATAACTTTTAAATGACGCCTTTCCTGTTGCCCCCACCTCCAACTTCCAGTGTCTTCTCCACCAAAATTACTTGTATTAATCTTGAATTTTTTTCATAATCATATAGAATATGTTAATATTCTACCCTATCTCATAGAATATAAACCCTTGAGGACTAAAATATTATTATTTTTAAAAAATTCTAGTCTTTATATTCCCAGTACATAACACCTTCTCTAGCATACATATGTGTGTGTGTGTGTGTGTGTGTGTGTTTAGCAGATGCTTATTGATTCATTGATTGACTGAGTGATTTGAGGTACGAATAACTGACCTATGATCTGGGTAGGAAAAAGCAAAAACTAAAGTCCTAGTTTTCATGAAGTTCTATTTACATTTATTTAATATCAAGAAAACTAAAAAAATACCTCTAATGGGTTGACTTTCCAGAAAGAATTTGCAGGGGGATATGGATGAAAACCAACTTGGATGGGCTGGCATTCAATTCAATAAATATTTATTATACATTTATGAAGTAACTACCATATGACAGGCAAGATTGAGTTGTGGACTCTATCACTGGATGAAATATCAATATCCATGAGTTCCCAGTTCCAGAAAAGTATTAGTTTATCAATATAATAAATACTTGATAATTTTTACCATTTTGATATTAAACCTTTGGAATAGTTTAAAATTACCTTCTCTGCTTTAGCAGAAAATTGCATTTTTCAACCCCCTTTCCTTCTACTTAATTTATAGAAGATTAATTGTCTATCATGTTTATGTAAGTAGGATCCCTAAGATTTCCATGAATATTCATTCATAAATTAACAACAGAGATTTGCACCAGTTATCTCTTTAAAAGTGAAATAGACCTTGACTGGATGTAATGAGGCATTTGTGTTCACTATAACTATAATTTACTATTGCCGTTTGAAAAACCATCATTTCTTGTTTAGTCTGTTAAGTGACAATAAGTGAGGCTAAAGTAAATCCTAATGAACACTCCTGGGTCACCTTACTGGATTTATGGGTCATACAATGGTATGATTTGAAACAACTGTAATTTTTGTTGTGACATGTAGTAGCAGGTGATGCCGGTTGGATTCTTCGGACTAAATAACTGCTGGGACTCAGTACATATGACTTCAGGAAGGATGGATGCAAGTCAAGTGCAGATTGTTTGTGAAGCTGCATGCAAGGTTATTCCATCACTGTGCCAGGCTATCTGATGAATGAAAAAATAATTCAGTGCTGTTTGAAGGGATTTTATTCTCAAATGGCAAATCTGAAGAAATTTAGCTGTGTAGATCTGTGTGTCCTTATGTGTGTGTGTATATATATCAGAGGTGTTTGTATATAAATATCTATATATACATGTATATTCCATATATCTATTAAATATGTCACATGCAAATATTTATGTATTTGTATATTATATGCATACATATTTGTACATATGTATTTATAGATATAGATACATACTGTGGTTCCAAGTTGAGATGGAAGGGAGACCTAATGAGATAATATGAACTTAGTATTTTATAATCTTTATAATAATACTATAAATGTAAATTATTATAATTGGATATTGCAAGAAGGCAGGAAGATTGTTTTTCAAACTTAGTCTCTTATACTTACCAAGTCTGCAAACTTGGACAAGTCACTTAAACTATATCTGCCTCAATTAATACCTTAGGATTTCTAAGTAGCAAATATTCTTTGAGCCTCTCTCCCAGATCCAGACCTTCTGCAACTCCCCTTCAGGTGCTAGGGTATCCTGGGAGGTTTATGGGAATATCTCTTTTCTATTGACTCAAGCCCCCATTGGCTATCATCACCTTCCCTCCATTTATAATGGGGCAGTTATTAATATTCTTATTCCAACAACAACAATAAAAAGCTAATTAAAGACATAATGAAAAACAAATTGACAAGTGTTTTTATTTATTTTTTTTAAATTTTTATTGTAGTGTTTATTCATTTTTAAAATACATTGCTTTATGAATCATGTTGGGACAGAAAAATTAGAACAAAAGGGAAAAACCAGGGGAGAGAAAAAAAAAAAAAAAACAGAAAAAAAAGTGAACATAGCATGAATTGATTTACATCCAGTCTCCTAAGTTCTTTTTTATACAGATGGCATTTTCTGTCCAAAGTCTATTGGGATTGCTTTGGATCACCAAACCACTAAATAAGAACCAAGAACCAACCCTTTCATAGTTGAGTATCTCACATTCTTGCTGCTATTGTGTACCATGTATTCCTGGTTCTGCTTGTTTCCCTCAGCATGAGTTCATGTAAATCTTTCCAGGTATTTCTAAAAGCAGCTTGTTCATCATTTTTTATAGAACAATAATATTCTATTACTTGTATGTACCACAACTTGTTCACCCATTCCCCAATTGACATTTTTCTTACAATTTCAAGGACATACTCTCTCTTATATCACCTAGGTCTCTGGGGAGGTGGGCTAAAACTTAGCTCAGCTTCTATATAACATTGATCTCATCAAGTCCACATCCAGATGAAGGTTGATTGTGGAATGATTCCTTCTACAGGGATTGGGATCCTAATGGTCTGAAGACCATTCCTTAGCTCTTGGGGCATTATTGAAATGCTGTTTGTAACACTTAGCCTGAATCCCAGTTGGAGGTTCCTAGATTTCTGGAGCTCATTCTCTCATGATGAGAAATTCCCCTTTCTGTATAGAAAGGAGAAAAACAAAGAAAAAGCCAAGAGTATGTCCTAGTTCTCTGGGGTTATGTGGCCTCAAGGGGCAAGCCATGAAGGCTTGGGTTCCCATTGATCATTGAGTTCCCTCAGAGGTACATAAAACAATGAGGTGGCCAAAAGTAGCCTCCTCTTTAAAGATTAAGACAGTTCTGGTTATGAATTGATTAAAAAATTTTCTCCTGACCATATAGCCGGAATACACATGTATGCATCATAGTTTCTTCGATGAATTTTTCTTGTACATTACCACAATTGTCCCAGAAATGTCTCCCTAATGTATTCTATAGGAAAAGACATAATATACTTTCTAGCATCCTCCACATAAAGATGCCATCTGAGGCACTCTGCATGTGTACCAGAAATTTCCACACCAGAAATTCCCCCAAAGTGTTCAATTACTGATTGATATGATTACAAATTACAATTACAGCTATTTACATTCAATTTGATTCAATCAGAGCCCAACAATAACTAAATGGGGTTTAGCCTAGGATCTACTGGTCATTGTTGGGTTTTGATTGACTCAGATTGAATGTAAATAGTTGTAATTGAGTAGTAATTTCAGCTTTGCCATTTAAAAATAACAGAAATAGTAATGCTTCCTTGTGCCAGGCACTGTTCTAAGTGCTTTACAAATTATTTTCATCTCATTTGACCCTCACAACAACTCAACAAAGTAGATGCTATTATTATATCGATTTTACATATGATGAAACTGAGGCAAAAAGAAATTAAATGATATGTCCAGGGTCACACATCTAGTATCTGAAGCCATATTTGAATCCAAGTGGAAGAATTCTGGTTTTTCTGACTCCTGCTTTCTATCCACTGTGCTATCTAGCTGCATTGCTGATCAGAAGACTATGAGAAAACTACTTGAGTTCTATGAACTGTAGGATTTCATTTAGAAACTGGGGAACTCAAAGGGAAGAAAGTACTTTGTGTATGATGATGTCTTCTTCTTTTACTTTTATTACCAATAAGATAAAGCTTTCAAAATGTATCATGAATAAATAAGGAATATAAAACCATAATAATATTCATGAGGTCCTTTTATATCTTTAGGATATCACAATAAACATCATACATAGATTTCTTTCTTTTTATCTTATTAAAATGTCCATGTTGGTTTCTCACTAAGCAATCAACTATTATGCTATTCTTTCCCAATTGCTTTTGTATCTTATTAAAATACCTGTCAGTCCCTCTTCTATCTCTGTGAAAGCTTTGTTAAATCATTTATTTGAAAACTTGTCTCTCTGTGCTTTGGTCAGTTCAGAGAAAGACTAAGCTCAGAATATTCTGAATTCCCATTTCATTTCTTCTAAGACCCTTGGGGCCTTGAAGTCAAATTAGGCTGTGTGAGCATCCATCTCTACATCTGTGATGCTGAACTATTCCTCATTATCTACTTGCTGGCAAGCTCTCTATCCTTAATGGTGGTAAAGAGCTCAAAGCATAAAACATGTGATAGAAATTCAAAGTATCAGGAAGGAGTTCCCCACTTAGTGGATGCCACAATACACCAAAAGAAACACTGGAAATGAACATAATGAAAAATGTTCATTTTCCACCCCAAACACACACCTAATTTTTAAATTGCTTCCTATATTTTGGAGTTTTTCTCTTGAAATATGTAGCTAATTCATTTGATTTTCAAAAGGTCATCATAATTCAACTAACTCTATTCTTTTCCAGTTAATTCTGGAAGGAAAAATTGGAAAATTTGCCTGAACTTAAAGAAAGTGAAACAATTCTTTTTGAATTTCCTTTCAGTGCTGAAACAGATTTCTTTTATGTCAATGGTAAAATTATCTGGAAAAGGATAACTATCATATGGTCATTCTTTGTTTTATTTCCCCATAATATTCAAAGAAAGTTTGAACCAGTTTGGAGACCCACTTGTTAGCCAAGAAAAAAAAAAAAAGAACTGCTTCTAATTGCAAGGTTTAGAAACCAATCGATCAACCAAAAATCACTTATTAAGCAACTACTACCTACTGGAAATATGGAATTAATATGTCTCTGAAACAGGATTTTAAATCTGTTTTTCCTTAGCCCTCTATTCCACTAAGCCAGTGGTAGCAAACTTAAAAAGAAATAGGTCCCTAAACTACGCTTAAGGATCCTTACAGGTTATATGCTGACTTTAAAAACTAAACATCAGCATATCTATATTCTATTGCATTTTTATTTTGATCAATATTTCTCAATTCCAGCTTAATATGGTTAGGGCTACACTGAGGCTGCAATGTGGCCCATAGGTCACACGTTTGATACCGTTACTCTAAGCCATAGTCTCATCTGTGAAATGAAAATAATAATGACTGCAGACTAAAGTTGGAGGATTATACTGATGATCAAATGAGATAGTGTAAGTAAAACATATTGAGAACTTTAAGATGCCATATAAAATGTTTATCAATATTGCCATCATTATGTGGTTACAGCACCCCTCCTTCCACTCCAAAATCATAACTAAATCTCATTCTTTCAATGCAAAGAGCACTGTACTTATGCAGAATCAGATTACCTGATGCATGAATGGGTGAGAGAACATGACTGACTATGACCTGCTTCTTTATTCCAATAAAACAAAATGAACCAATGAGCCAATGCTGGTTTGTTTGCTTGTGATGGAAGAGTCTATATGCCTTTCGCAGTGTTGATACTACTACTGCCAGAAGTCCCTACAAAGATGCAGGAGCTGGCAGATTACTGTCTCAGCTCACTGGATCCTTTTCAGACTAGTTCAATATTACAATACGGAAAGAAGATGAATGGAGTCCATCTTAGGACAGTTCATCTTTTCCCTTCATCCCTATGCACAGAATGTCTGCCATGCTGAGAATGTTCTAACTCCTGTCATATGGAATCTCTAACTCCCTTTGTGACTGCAGAGTCACAAAATATCTTTATTCTTTTATTTCTTAATGCCCCTTCAAATAATTCTCAAATTTGTATATACCTTATAATTATTTACACTATATTGTATCTTCCCAGCTTATCTTACATCTTTCCAGTAGATGGTAATCTCCTTGAAAATAAGGATAATGAATCAGTTAATCAACAGGTGTGTTTAAGCACTTACTATGTGCTTGCAGCATGTGAAATTCTGGATATATAACAAAAGGTAAATGTTTTCAAAGAGCTCAGTCTAAAGGGAATGACAACCTATGAACAACTATGAAGATACAAGGTACATTCAAGAGATGGGCTTCTCAAACTAAGATCCCTAGAATCCAAGTTCTAGAAAAAAATCTTTCTAATGAAAGAAAAAATCTTGTAATGGGATAAATTATTTCAGAATCATATCACAACCCACAATGATAGTCATCTCTGTAAATGTATCTTAGAAAGGTTGCATGATAGAAATGGAACCAAGAAGAACTTGTTCAGATTCTATTTCTGAGACTTATTAACTGAATGATCACAGGCAAGTCACCAAATATTTCAGTCTCAATTTCTTTCTCTGTAAAATGGTTATAACAGTAGCTACAATACTTTTCTCAATGGGTGATTGTGAGGCTAAACAAGACAATGTATCTAAAAGCATCTAAATGGACAGAATACTATTTATACTGAACAGCACAAAGGGCCCAGGGTCAGGAAGACCTGAATTCAAATCCAGATTCAGAGATTTAATCTCTGTGAGACTCTAGGCAAGTTATTTGTATGCTTAAATTTATTCATTTATAAAGTTGGAATAAAAATGTGAGGATAAACTGAGACAATATTTGTACAGTGCCTTGCAAATCTCAAAGTACTATATAATTGCTGTTATTATTAAACTTTAAAAGCTTTAAAATCCTATACCAGTTATTATTGTTGTTTTAATTATTGTTATTACTTTGATACAGAAAACACTTTTGAAGATTGGGGATGAGTTGCATTTTGAAAACAAAATCCATTTTTTTGAGATCTTCTTACATTTGCATCAATAGTTCATTAGACACCCTAATTAATTGTAAAGGAATTTTATTAAGATTGATTTGAATTTTCTACTTTGACTTGAAAGTTACATTTATCTTCAGAGGAATAATTTGAATAGCATGGTATTCAAGGAATGAATTTTCAGTGAAGAAGGTGGGGTGCAATGTCAGTTCTGCTATCTACTCCCTTTGTGTCCTTGGGCAAATGACCTTTCTAGGTCTCAGTTTCTTCATCTTGTGAAATACAGGATTTAGATTTAGATTATATAAGATAATATAATAGAATATTTAACATTTGAATGGGATTTTATTGTTTTCAAAAAATTTTATGTATATTACTATATTTTATTCTTGTAACCATTCTGGGAAGTAAGCACCCTTATTATCTCCACATTACAGATGAGGAAAAGGGGAAATTGAGTCTAATGGGATTGTGATTTGTCCAGTATTACATAGTTAGGAAGATTTGAGCTCTGATCTTCTTTAACCCAAATCCATTATGTCTCCTGCACTTTTGATATCTAAGTCTCTTCTTTCTTTGAAGTCTAATGTTGAAATGGAAAGAATAATGTATTTCAGACTTGAGGAAGTGAGCTCAGAGCCAAGGTTTATAACTACTTGTGTGGCTCTAGGAAAATCACTACCCCTCTCTCAAAACTCTCTGAAAGGAGGGAACTATACTGGTTGACATCTAATATTCTTACCATCTGTAAATCTATGATGCTAGGATCTTTTCTTTTCACTAAAAATTTAATCTTGTGTGATTACAATGATCAATCTTGGTTCCAAAGAGTTGAAAAAATGTCCACTTTTCCTTTTCATTGTGCAGGTGGGAAAGAATGATTGTAAAAAATTGAATGGATGATCGGACATGGATGGTTATATATGTTAATTATTTTTGCTGAACTACCTTTATTCCTCATTTTATTTAGTTTGTTTTTACAAAGAATGGCTCAGCAGATAGGGGGTGGTGAAGTCTACTTGGAAATGAATGGGATATAAGGAAAAGTTATCAATAAAAAAGAAGATAAAACATAAAATGTTCTCTCTTTTGTCAATTTCATTACGCAAACAGATAATTAAGTGGACATGACTCTGTAACAGTAGAAGTGGCATCCTTTGGAAAGTGACCATGTAGTATACATTTGATAGCTCCTAAGATAATCAAAGAACAAATTTCATATATGCACAATGTGAAAAGGACAACTGGTCAAATATCATTTTTCAGTCATATTCAATTACAAAATCATCATCGAATGAACTTCAAAAATAAAATATAGCAAGATGTTTTATAGATCTGATTGTCATTCACACAGGTATGATTCAATGGCTGCTAATAAAATTAATATACTCTGAATTCAAAATATTATCATTATTATTTAGTGCCCACTTTACACAACGTCATCTCTGTATCCTATATAATCTTTAAAGTGCACCAGGATAAAAATGAGCTTTTATGAAGATACTCTTCTACCAAAGTAGCTATTCATTCACTGAACAATAATGGAGTTTCTTGTAAAATTACCTTACCTGTGTTGTTAATAACAAGGTGACATTTATTAAACTAATAAACTGTAAAGTCCATTATGGTTTATTGCAGTCTTTTGAACATGAACCTTGTAATGTATTCATATATAAAAACCATTGGAGTCGTTTAAATATCATTAAACCATGGCAGAATTAAAATGACTTTTCTCTCTGTGAACTCAAGTGTATGGGAGTAAAGTTATTATTTTTCTTTGAATAGTCATCACATGTTAAGCTTAATTGATAGATGTGTTTTATTTGCCTTTTTTCCCTCCCATCTCAAAGTAAAGGGAAGCACAGGGATTCTGATTTTTTTTCCCCAAAGTTTGGAAATTAAAAAAAAAAGCTCCTGTTTCCCCATGTTGCTTCATAGAATGATAGCTCTAGAGATGAAAAGGAACCTTAGAGGTCATATGGCTCAATAGTCTCACTTTACAGATGAGGAAACTGAGGTCCAAAGACATTAGGTGATTTACCCAAACTTAAATAGACACTAAGGGACAGAAATAGGATTCAAGCCTAGATCTTCTTACAAAAAATCAAACACGAATTTCAATGTGATAAAATGCTTTTTCATGCTGAAAAAAAGAAAGAAAAAAAAAGAAAGGAAGGAAGGAAGGAAAGAAAGGAAGAAAGAAAAGAAAGAAAGAAAAGAAAGAAGAAAGAAGAAGAAAGAAGAAAGGAAGAAAGAAGAAAAAAGGAAAGAAGGAAATCTTGTCTCTGCCCCTTACTGCTTGTGTGATTAACAATTTATCTCAATTCTCTGAGGTGCATGCTTTGTGTTTGTGTTTAGTATTCTGAAAATAAGAATTCTTTCCTCAGAGTTTATACTTTTGGCCTTTTTGTGTGGGTACAAATGGTGTTTTTCTAGCAGTGCAAAATTTAATTCTAAAAATTCTACTGATAAATTTCTTTCATTGCTCATTCATCACCAAACTGCTTTGAAGGATGAAACACTGGCTTATAAGAACTCTTGAGTTGTAGGCAACCAGAGAAAATGATACAGAATCAAGAAATCTTAGAACTGAGAGGGAGCTCAGCCCCCAGCTTAATACAAAAAAGAATCCCTTCTCCAGCACACCCAAAGAGCATTCATACACCCTATGTATAAATTATTCCAGCAAGGTTAAGTTGTCTCCTAAGATAGTTTCTTATACTTTTGGATACCTCTAAATGTTAGGGAATATTTTCTTTTCAACAAATCATAGCTTATATCTTTGCAACATTGACCCTTTCATTCTAGTTGTGCCCTCTGAGAACAAGCAAAACTATTCTAATAACCCCTTCCAGATGGCAGCCTTTCAAACCCTTAAAAACAGATACCATGGTTATACTTTTGTCCCCTTGGGATCTTCTCATGTCCAGATTAAATATCCCTCCTTCCTTCTAGGAAATTGTTTTGCTTATTATTCCATCAATTCTCATGTGGTGTCCACTCAAGGTCTTTACCACTTTGGTTGCCTTCCTCTTCGTTTTAAAAATGAAGAGTTTGAAGCTCAGGAAGCATAAAGTCATGCAGGCAGTGTCTTAAACAGGAATTCTGGAGCAACTGTAGCAAAATTAATAACTGGGTAACAAAAGACATTTTCCCTTTTCTCAGAATAAAAGTTGTTTGAATTGTCTTTTCTAGTAACTTGATACTGTCTCTTTACCCTCCCTTTGTGTCTATTGTGTTTGAGAGGAATCTAGCTAGATTTAGGGGAAACAGTGTAGCTGAACTGAAAAGCTACTTTGAGAAAGATGTAATTAGCCAATAATAAGCCTCATGGTCTGCCCAGCTGTCAGTACTCTGGAAACACACACTCACAGTCTTTTTAGAGAATTGTCCAATGATATGATATGCAGCCAACTGTGCTAATACAGACTACAGATAGCTCCAATAAGTGAAAACTAGTTAATTCCCAAATCTCCTTATTCAATAATTCATTCTTCCATCAACATTTATTCCAATGTACTGGACATTGGCGAAGATAACAGAGAAAATTAAGAGATGTTCTCTGTTCTCATGGAGTTTACAATCTTTTATAAATCTTGGGCTTGGAAGGGAACTAAAGAAATCACATGGCCTGGCTGTCCATTTTCACTTAAGGAAGTTATCATTATTTCCATTAACAATAACAGTATGCATTTATATTGTACCTTAAGGTTTGCAAAACATTTATATATGCTATCTCATTTAGTCCTCACAATAAATCTCTAAAGTAGGGACTATTATTATCCCCATTTTACAAACAAGGAAACTAAGTCAAATGAGGAAAAACATAAAATGACTTGTCCACTGTTTGGCAGGATACAAGAAGGAAGATAGATGGCAAATACTGGAAGATTTGAGGGGAAATGGGCCCTTTGATTCACTGCTAGGAGATCTATGGTTTGGTACAAACATCATAGAAAACAATTTAGAATTATGCCCCTAAAGCTATTAAACTGTGCATAATTTTTACCTAGCAATACTACTGTTAGGTCTACAACCCAAAGTGATCAAAGAGAGAGGAAAAGAATTCATAAGTACAGATTATTATGTTTTTGCAGCATTTTTTGTGGTAGGCAAAGATATAGAAAACAAAGGAAGGAGCATCTATAGATTAGGAATGGATGAACAAATTATGGTGTGTGAACATAATAGAATATTTTTGCGTCCTAAGAAATTATGAAAGGGATAATTTCAGAGAAACCTTGGAAGATATGTAGGAATTCATGCAGAGTAGAAAAAAGAAAAAAAAATTCTGTAATAAAAAATTGTTAAAACAAATACCTTTGAAAGATTATGGAATTCTGATCAGTTCTGTGGCCAATAGAAATTCCAGAGGCCTGATGCTAAAGACTATTTTGAAGATCATCTCTTGAATTGGATTCAAGATGCAGAATGAAATTAATTTCTAACTATGATCACTGAAGGAATTTACTTTGTTTGACTTTGGGGTGTTTTTTTGTGTTAAAAGGTTTTTATTTTCCTCCTGTTTAATGGAAGAGGAGAAGAAAGAAGGAAAAATAAAAGGAAGGAGAAAAAAAACAGAGAAAACAAAGGCTTAATTGAAAAATAAGTTCAAAAACAAAGAACAAAAGGGAAGCTTTTCATATATTCTCCACAGTAAAGTGATTTTTGAGGAAGTATCTTATCATAATTAAAATCCAATTTCACAGTTTGCTAAATTTTTCACGTCAATCCTGACATCCCTCATAAAGCCAAAGAAATGCAAGGGTAGTGATATCCTCTGTCCTGTCTGACTGCACATGAGATCCTCATAAAGAATCTTGTCTATGCCCCAGTGGACACAGTTTGGGACTTCAATCAGCTTGTTCTAAGTGAAATACTTGCTTTTAAATAGACATATCCCCAGGAAACCTCTTCAAAATGTGAAAATAATTAAAATGACTCCCACTACTTTATTGTTTCAGAGCTTCTGGGATTTCTATGACAAAGCCCACTTATCAGGGAGGTACTTTATGTGACTTAATTTGTCAGTCACTAAGCTGTTATTAAATGGTTATGGAAATAGGAAAGAAATTAAAGATATTATTCTTGCCCTCAAGGAACTTACAATCTAATTGCAGATGCAAAACACTCTTATATAAATAAATTTAAATACATTAAAAAACAGTTCATCCTTAAGTGGGAATAATATATTATTTCCAAGTCCTTAGAACATTAAGAGGAAAGGTTAAGACCAGTCAAAAGGGAATAGATGCTGGTTTCTATAGAGTTTTGAATGAAGTTTCCCATTGGGTAGGGGGACACAGATGGTGTTGAAAACATCCTAATACAGAAGGAATGACTGAGTTGGGAAAGGAAATAGATCCCTTTAGATATTTCAAGACATTTAAGCCCAGAGAAGAAACATTAATTGAGAGAAAACAGATTCTAATACTCATGAATCCATGTGCCCATGGGACAGGAGATTGGTGGGGACAAAGAAGCTTCATGAAAACAGATTTTTGTCTGGGCTCAAGACCACAAGGTGAGAAATATAGAATGAAAATGATCTTAACCAGGAGTCACAATATAGCTTGTGAGCAATCATTCTTGGGAGGGGAGGGTGCATCAGATTCTAAGAGACAAGATAAACAATGAGTAACAGACAGCTTAAGCTGGAATAGACTGCCTGCTCTGAAATTTCCTACTTCTAATTAGAGTTCTGAGGGGTACTGACCTCAACTTCCCTTTCAGAACATTCAGTCTGGTGGATTCAGCCATTTCCCAAACTTATCTGCAGTGAAAGGTAACAAAATTATATTGACTTCAGAAGGCAGTTAACACTATTTTCTCCTGCTTTACTCATCATTTTTGTCTCAATTCAGTGCTTGTTTGTATGTTTTTTTTTTGTCTTAATATTATCTTTGTTCTGAGTGTTTTTTCTTAGGGAGCTATTAAATAGAATATTTAAATTAACTTTAGATTGTGTGTGTGTGTGTGTGGTTTTTTTTTAACTGACTATGATGAAGTGAATCAAGTTAGGTACATTTCCAGTAAAATTACCCAATGCGAACCTAAATTCATAAGTATCCAGAGATGATACAGCTTAGATATGGCACAAGCAAAGGCATTTAAAAAGAAAGAACAAAATTGTAAGAGCAATTCCAACTGGACAGAATGAGCTAACTAAAATGAATGAGTTCTATGAAGAAATAACTGGAAATAAAGGGAAATTTTCAAGCAAAGCAGGGTCTTGATTGCTGGATTAAATGAAAAAAAAGGGAGTCACTGTAAATTCTTGAATAGGGAAGTGACTCAGTGATAAGAAAAGTAGAGAAATATTATTCTGACATGTATGTATCAAGATTGGATGAATTTGAGTAGGATAGGCTGGAGGCAAAGAGACAATATCTGGAAAGTTAATAGGATAAGCTAGTTGATGATAAGGCTTATCTCTAGAATTGAATTTAGTGGTAGATGTGGACATGGCTCTTTGAAAACTCAATGATAAATTAGAGAACCTCCAAAGAAAAACAAGGAGGGTTGTTGAGTTT
This sequence comes from Myrmecobius fasciatus, assembly GCA_023553655.1. Classification (NCBI taxonomy): domain Eukaryota; kingdom Metazoa; phylum Chordata; class Mammalia; order Dasyuromorphia; family Myrmecobiidae; genus Myrmecobius; species Myrmecobius fasciatus. The sequence continues at coordinate 184,732 of JAJPUD010001005.1, read as the reverse complement.
ACATCAAATGAGAACAAGGAAGACACTAGAGGTGTTTAGCCTGGAAAAGAGAGGTCAGTCACTTACTTGTCTTCAGGTTTTGTTTGTTTTTTGTTTTTCATCTGGGAAACGGCAGGTTGAAGCTGGGTTATATCTGTGTTCTCTTTTAGCTATCAAATTCTGATCCTATTAGTACTAAAACGATGTCCTGATCCATTTTCTCAATAACCAGTTATCATTGTCCTTTTCAACTCCATAACATTTTGCTGCCACATTAATCTTCCTTAAGTGCTCTTGTCAAATATTATTTATTCAAAACTTTCAATGGTTCCTTCTTTTCCTGTATCCCTCTTCCTGTTTCTAAAATTCCAGTATTATCTTCTATCTAACCTATCTATTAAACCTTGTTTTCTCCAATTTTCTAATATATGATTTTTATTCTTTTTAAGACTTTTATTTTCCGGGGGGCGGAGCCAAGATGGTGAACTGCAGACAGCTTCTTCTGTGAGCTCCTGAGACCTTCCCTCAGACCCAAACAAATTGAGTTCTCCCAATTGGTTCTGGAGTGAGGGCTCCACCAAACACTTGGACTACAATGCACTTCTATCAAATATCTACTTTGAAAAAACTTCTGAGGTCAGTTTTAGACGGGCAGGGGATCAAGCAGGTCCTAGCACTCAGACGCCAGTGCGCAGCCAGGGTGCAAGTCCGGGGCTGGGAAGGACCAGAAGATTTTAGTCTGCCAGGAAGTCCCTGGGAGATGCTTGGGCCACTTTGCTCTGCTTGCGGGCAGGTGCTTTGGCAGGTCTACCTTTGATAAAGGGTGGATTGAGAGCAGCTGAAAGTGTGGTCCTAGTGCAGATCTAGCAAGATCAGCCCCAGACCAGAAGTCAACTCGGCAAACTGCCCCAGGGCAAATTGAAATTGCTGCTGCAGAATTCCCTACTGGTGACTGATAACCTCAGCTGAAAATCATGAGCAAGAAGAAGAGAGCTCTCACCATAGACAGCTTTTACGGAGAGAAACTAGAGAAGTCCCCAGATCCTGAGATTCTGAAAACAATGCCAGATAAAGCCACAAAGGTGGACTTAAGCTGGTCTCCCTTTCAGAAGGCTTACCTGGAAGATTGCATAAAGAATCTCAAAAGAGAGCTAGAAGAAGATTGGGGAAATAAATTGAGAGCAGTGCAAGAAGGAAATATCGCCCTGCAACAGAGATGTGAAAAACTGGAAAATAAGTCTGGTGAATTGGAAAAAGTCGCCAACTCACTGGAAAATAAAAATAGTGAATTGGTAAAAGACAACAATTCACTGAAAAACTAAATTAGTGAATTGGAAAAAGACAACAATTCACTGAAAAACAAAATTAGTGAATTGTAAAAAGACAACAATTCACTGAAAAATAAAATTGGCAAAATGGAAAAAGAATGCAATGAACCAAAAATTCAATTGGCCAGTTAGAAAAGGAGCTAAAAAAGATAGCTGAAGGAAATAATACCTTAAAAATTAAAATTGAACAAATTGAAATGAATGACTCAATAAGACTTCAAGAATCAGTCAAACAAAAACAAAAAAAAATGAAAAAGTAGAAGAAAATAGGAAATATCTCCTAGGAATAACAACTGCCTTGGAAAACAGATCCAGGAGAGACAATCTAAGGATTATTGGACTCCCTGAAAGTCATGATGAAAAAAAGAACCTTGATGCTATCTTCTAGGAAATCATGAAAGAGAATTGCCCTGATGTTTTAGAATCAGAAGGCAAAGTTGGCATTGAAAGAATTCACCGATCACCTCCTGAAAGAGACCCCAAAATTAAAACCCCAAGGAATATTGTGGCCAAATTTCAGGACTATCGCACCAAGGAAAAGATATTACAAGCTGCTAGAAAAAAAAACAGTTCTAATACCGAGGAACTGTCATTAGAATTACACAGGATCGGTCAGCTTCCACATTGAAGGATAGAAGGGCCTGGAATCAGATATTCCGAAAGGCAAAAGAACTTGGATTACAGCCAAGAATAAGCTATCCAGCTAGAATGAGCATCATCTTCCAGGGAAGAAGATGGTCATTCAATGATACAGGAGAATTTCACCTATTTCTAATGAAAAGACCAGATCTGAACAAAAAATTTGACCTTCAAACACAGAACTCTAGAGAAGCATAAAAAGGTAAAAAGGAAAGAACTCTCGAGAACTATATCTCTACTAGGGGTATCCTTAAAGAATGGGGGTATAATTTGATTTTACTTTGATAATAATCGAAAAGAAATTAGAGGTGGAAGGTATATCATACTGTAAAAAAAAATGGGGGGGAGGGGAAAGGTGGTAAAATAAAGTAAAAATAAAAAGGAGGTAAAATAAGGCAAAGTCTCATGAAGAGACATAGAAAATCTAATATAATTGAGGGAAAAAAGGGAGGGTGATGAGTATTGTGTAAATCTTACTCTCATTAGATTGGGCTCTAAAAGAGTATATGAGACATTTGATTTCAGGGAAAAACTTGGCCCTCTGTATAGGGAAGTAGGAGGGAAAGGAGGAAAAGAAAGGGATAAATTAATAGAAAAATCAGGGAAAAGGTGTAAAAAAGAGGGAGGGCTCTAAAGGGGGGAGGACTGTTAGAGGGAGGTGGTCACCAAAAATAAAATACTGGGGAGGGGAGAAGGGAGTAAGGGGAAAGGGAAGAGAAAAATATAACTTTGGGTAAATAAGATGGCAGGAAATATAGATATAGTCATTTTAACTGTGAATGTGAATGGGATGAACTCTCCCATAAAACGGAAACGGATAGCGGACTAGATTAAAAGCCAGAATCCTACAATATGTTGTTTACAAGAAACACATCTAAAACATAGAGATACATACAGAGTGAAGGTAAAGAGCTGTAGCAGAATCTTTTATGCTTCAAGTGAACAAAAAAAAAGCAGGGGTAGCAATCCTTATCTCAGATCAAGTAAAAGCAAAAATAGATCTAATTAAAAGAGATAAGGGAGGAAACTATATTTTACTAAAGGGTACCATAGACAATGAAGTGGTATCAATACTAAACATATATGCACCAAGTGGTATAGCATCCAAGTTCCTAGAGGAGAAACTAACAGAGATGCAAGGAGAAATAGACAGTAATATTATACTAGTGGGGGATCTCAGCCTTGCTCTCTCAGAATTAGATAAATCAAACCACAAAATAAATAAGAAAGAAGTTAGGGAGATAAGCAAAATGTTAGAAAAGTTAGATATGACAGATCTCTGGAGGAAATTGAATGGTGATTGAAGAGAGTATACTTTTTCTCAGGGGTTCATGGAACTTATACGAAAATTGATAATGTGTTAGGGCACAAAAACCTCAAAATCAAATGCAGAAAAGCAGAAATAGTAAATGTATCCTTTTCAGATCATGATGCAATAAAACTCATATGTAATATAAGGCCAGGAGAAAATAAACCGAAAGGTAACTGGAAATTAAATAATCTAATCCTGAAGAATGAATGGGTGAAAGGGCAAATCATAGACACAATCGATAATTTCAACCAGGAGAATGACAATAATGAGACAACATACCAAAATTTGTGGGATATGGCCAAAGCAGTTATAAGGGGTAACTTTATATCTCTAGATGCTTATTTGCATAAAATAGAGAAAGAGAAGATCAATGAATTGGGGTTACAATTAAAAAAACTAGAAAAAGAGCAAATTAAAAACCCTCAATTAAATACCAAATTGGAAATTCTAAAAATATAAGGTGAGATTAATAAAATTGAAAATAAGAAAACTATTGAATTAATAAATAAAACTAAGAGTTGGTTTTATGAAAAAACCAACAAAATAGATAAGCCTTTAGTTAATTTGATCAGAAAAAGGAAAGAGGAAAATCAAATTGTTAGTCTCAAAAATGATAAGGGAGAACTTTCCTCCAATGAAGAGGAAATTAGAGTAATAATTAGGAGTTTCTTTGCCCAACTTTATGCCAATAAATTTGATAATATAAATGAAATGGAGGAATACCTACAAAAATATAGATTGCCCAGGTTAACAGAAGAGGAAATAAATTATTTAAATAGCCCCATTTTAGAAAAAAAAAATAGAACAAGCTATTAATCAACTCCCTAAGAAAAAATCTTTAGGGCCAGATGGATTTACATGTGAATTCTACCAAACATTCAAAGAACAATTAATTGCAATACTATACAAACTATTTGAAAAATTAGGGACAAAAGGTATACTACCAAATTCCTTCTATGATACAGATATGGTGCTGATACCTAAACCAGGTAGGGTGAAAACAGAGAAAGAAAACTATAGACCCATTTCCCTAATGAATATTGATGCAAAAATTTTAAATAAGATTTTAGCAACAAGATTACAGAAAGTTATCTCCAGGATAATACATCTTGACCAAGTCGGAATTATACCAGGAATGCAGGGCTGGTTCAATATCAGGAAAACTATCAGCATAATCAATTATATTAATAACCAAACTAACAAAAACCATATGATTATCTCCATAGATGCAGAAAAAGCATTTGATAAAATCCAACACCCATTCCTATTAAAAACACAAGAAAGTATAGGAATAAATGGGCTTTTCCTTAAAATGATTAGTAGCATCTACTTAAAACCATCAGCAAGCACCAAATGTAATGGAGACAAACTAGAACTATTCCCAATAAGATCAGGAGTGAAAGAAGGCTGCCCACTGTCACCATTACTATTTAATATTGTATTAGAAATGTTAGCTTTGGCAATAAGAGAAGAAAAAGAGATAAAAGGAATTAGAGTAGGTAATGAAGAAACCAAATTATCACTCTTTGTAGATGACATGATGGTATACTTAGAGAACCCTAGAGACTCAACTAAAAAACTACTAGAAACAATTCACAACTTTAGTAAAGTTGCAAGATTCAGAATAAATCCGCATAAATCATCATCATTTTTATATATTACCAACAAAGTTCAGCGGCAAGAGATAGAAAAAGAAATTCCATTCAGAATAACGGATTATAGCATAAAATATTTGGGAATCTATCTGCCAAGAAAATGTCAGAAACTATACAGACTAAACTACAAAACACTTTCCACACAAATAAAATCAGACCTGGTCAATTGGAAAAACATTAAGTGCTCATGGGTAGGCAGAGCGAACATAATAAAAATGAAAATACTACCCAAACTAATTTACTTATTTAGCGCCACACCAATCAAACTCCCAAGAAATTATTTTACAGATCTAGAAAAAATAGTAGCAAAGTTCATTTGGAAGAACAAAAGGTCAAGAATTTCAAGGGAATTAATGAAAAAAAAGACAGATGAAGGCGGCCTTGCTGTACCTGATCTAAAACTATATTATAAAGCAGCAGTCATGAAAACCATTTGGTACTGGCTGAGAAATAGAGCAGTTGATCAGTGGCATAGGATAGGATATCAGGACAAGCTAGGTAATAATGTTAGCAATTTAGTGTTTGATAAACCCAAAGACCCCAGCTTTTGGGATAAGTACTCACTATTCGGCAAAAACTGCTAGGAAAATTGGAAACTAGTGTGGAAGAAATTTAGGCTGGACCCACACCTAGCACCACATACCAAGATAAGATCTAAATGATTTCATGATCTAGATATAAAGAGTGATATTATAACCAAATTAGAGGAGCATAGGATAGTTTACCTCTCAGACCTGTGGAGATGGAATAAATTTATGTCCAAATAAGATCTGGAACTCTTAATTGAACACCAGATAGATAATTTTGATTATATTAAGTTAAAAAGTTTCTGTACAAACAAAACTAATGCAGACAAAATTAGGAGGGAAACATCAAATTGGAAAATCATGTTTATATTTAAGGGTTCTGATAAAGGTCTCATGTCTAAGATATATAGAGAATTGTCTCATTTTTATAAGAATTCAAGCCATTCTCCAATTGATAAATGGTCAAAGGATATGAACAGACAATTTTCAGATGATGAAATTAAAACTATTTATAATCATATGAAAAGGTGCTCCAAATCACTATTGATCAGAGAAATGCAAATTAAGACAACTCTGAGGTACCACTACACACCTGTCAGATTGGCTAAAATGACAGGAAAAGATAAAGATGAATGTTGGAGGGGATGTGGGAAGACTGGGACACTGATGCATTGTTGGTGGAGCTGTGAATGGATCCAACCATTCTGGAGAGCAATTTGGAGCTATGCTCAAAAAGTTATCAAACTCTGCATACCCTTTGACCCAGCAGTGTTTCTATTGGGCCTATATCCCAAAGAAATCATAAAAGAAGGAAAGGGCCCCACATGTGCAAGAATGTTTGTGGCAGCCCTTTCTGTAGTGGCTAGAAACTGGAAACTGAAGTTGGAGAATGGCTGAATAAATTATGGTATATGAATGTTATAGAATATTATTGCTGTGTAAGAAATGACCAGCAGGACGATTTCAGAGAGGTCTGGAGAGACTTGCATGAACTGATGCTCAGTAAAGTGAGCAGAACCAGGAGATCATTATTCACGGCAGCAACAATACTATATGAGGATCAGTTCTAATGGACATGACTCTCTTCAACAATGAAATGCTTCAAACCAGTTCCAATTGTTCGGTGAAGAGAGCCATATACACCCAGAGAGAGGGATGTGAAATGTGGACCACAACATAACATTTTCATGTTCTCTATTGAGGTTTGCTTGCATTGTATTTCCTTTATCGGATTATTCTTTCTTGTAGATACGATTTCTCCTGCACAAAAAAATGATGCAATAACTATACATATATTAGATTTCTTAAGTATTCTAACATAATTATCATGTAGTAGATATCCTGCCATCTAGGGGAGGGGTAGGAAGTACGGGGGAAAAATTTGTAACAGAAAGCTTTGTAAGGGATAATGTTTAGGAATTACCCATACATATGTTTTGCAAATAAAAAATATTAATAAATAATTATTTAAAAATAAAATTAAATTTAAAAAAGACTTTTATTTTCAAAACATATGCCTAGATAATTTTAAACATTCACCCTTGTAAAATTTTGTTCTGACTTTTTCTTCCCATCCCCCCCCACCTTCCCTAGAGAGCAAGTAACCCAGTATGTTAAACGTGCAATTCTATATATTTCCATAATTGTCACGCTGCACAAGGAAAATCAGATCAAAACAGAAAAATATGAGGAAGAAAACAAAATGCAAGCGAACAACAACAAAAAATGCAGATATCATGCTGTCCTCCTTACTCAGTCCCCACAGTTTCTGGGTGCAGATGGTTTTCTCTATCACAAGACCATTGGAACTGCTTGCCTTTTATTCTCACCAGATTCCCCAAACACAATGTGCTCAGTTACTTTTACTCTTCTCTTAACTTATGGCACATTCAAACTATCTTCTCTACTCAATTCAATTCAACTGATATTTATTATGTACTCCCTATACACAAGATAGTCATTGTAGGCACTGTGGGATACAAAAATTACTCACTATTCCTGTCCTCCAAGAGTTTATCATTTAGTCAGTTTTTCTTCCTACCTATTCAAGTCCTAATTTAGCTTCCCTATAAAGCCTTCTCTAGCTATTTTAGCCCCACTGATTTACTTTTCCTCTAGGCAGCTAGGTGGTACAGCCTTGTGTCTGGAGTTAAGAATACCTGAGTTACCCAGTCTCACATATTTGCTATATGTGTGACTTTGGGCAAGTCACTTAACCTGTGCTCCAGTGTCCTCCTATGTAAAATGTGGATAATAATAGCAACTACCTTTCCGGATTATTGAGTATCAAATGAGATAATATTTGCAAGGTGCTTAGCATTGTCATAGTAAATACAATTATTATTATTTATAAGGGAGATAGTGTCCTGAACACATTATAGGATCTATATCATACTCAATACAGGGTATAGAAGAATTAGGATTTGCCTAATACAAGACAAAGGCTGCCATTTCTGCTTGATTCAAATGAGATGCCTGGCACATGGTAGGCACTTAATAAATGCTTGTTCCCTTCCCTCCAGTGACTTCTTGATGTTTGGAAGTTTTTTTGCAAAGCTTTGGCACTAGTTGTCAAAGGCATTATGGGAGTTAAGGAGAATTTGTTCACAAAAATTTAAATATTAAATAATTTTAGAGGGATTCTAACTACACAGTCAGTGCCACTAAGGGTCCTACTAACAAGAGAACTGAGAATGTGTTAACTAGTCTCAGCCATGTCTTGATCAGGTTAACACTGGCTTTTAGGAAGAAGAAGCCTCAATGGCTCAAAAGAGCTTGGGCAGATTGTCAGCAACTCATCAGGAAGTCCATCAACAGATGGCAGCCACAGATGGCAGGAGCCACTCTGTGGAGAGGGAGCCAGCAGTAGGTTGAGAGTCAGAGGGGAATCATGGATATGGAGGCAGAGTGAAGCAGTCACAAAGCACAGATGCTTACTAAGAAATAGATGCCCAAGAGAAAAGCCATCCAGTATAAGAGTGTGTATTAGAGAGTAAGAGAGGAGTCCTCTCAGCAGTGACTTGGGAAAATTTTACATGGAAGGGATTTCTCTCTTTATTTGTTTTCCTATTCTGTCTTAATTAAAAGCTTTACTATGTGATTGATGGTTCTGGTCTGTCCATAGAAATTCACTGTATGGGCACTTATGGTTTATTTGAAGAAACAGGATCACTCAAAACATTATATACTAAAACTAGGATAACAAAAGCCTCTATAATGAGATGCGACTTAAGCTACACAAAATGGTGTATACCACATGGTTTAGCATTTGGTCATATCCTGTCTGATATCATTTGATATTGTTTTGTGGATGTGAGTCTCATCACCCTGCATAATATAAGCTTTATAAGGAAAATGACCATAATTTATGCTTTTAAAAAGTGCTATCAAAATCAAAAAGAAACAAGGCCATGATATGATACATAAGGCTCCCTGTGGGTAGAAAATTGATTTAGAAAATAGCATTTTAACATTATCTATAGTCTATTATATATATATGTGTGTGTATATGTGTATATATGTAAATATATATACATATATATATATATATATATATATATATATATTCTTTGACAGTTGAGGTTAAGTGACTTGCCCAGGGTCACAAAGCTAGGGTTAGGGTTAAGTGTCTGAGGCTAGAATTGAACTCAGGTCCTCCTGACTTCAGGGCTGGTGCTCTATTCACTGAGTCACCTAGGTGCCTCCTATATACATATACATTTTTGTTAACTATTTCACTATTACATTTTATCCAATGCAAGCTATACTCCAGAGTCTTGACCATTTCTGATATCCCTATTCCAAGAGCCCAAGGCTTAATGAATGGCCTGAGTTCAGATCACAAACCTGATTCTTAATAGCTTTGTGACTAGGGGCAAATTACCATTTTCTTTTTTTTCTTAATAGTATTTTATTTTTCCAATAACATGTAAATATAGTTTAAAACATTCATTTTTGTAAGAGTTTTAGTCCCCAATTTTTTCTCCCTTGCCCCTTACCTTACCCATCCTCCATCCTTTATTTTTTCATCAATAAAAATGGAATTAAAATATTTCATAATTCCTACCTTACAGAGGTATTATGAAGCTCTAGAGTGTAGGATGTGTTCAAGGAAGATTAGTACCTCTAGTATGAGGGCTGCTTTCTACCTTTGGTGTCTACCTTATCCACCTAACTCTCACCTGTGACTTCAAGAAGCTGTAGCAGACACAGTGGGTACATCCTGGTAAACTGTTTCAGCAGATGGGCTAAACCAGATTGAGGGTAACCAAGGGGTCTCAAACTCTATGATGAATTGGGGGGTACCTACCATAAAGATGTAAGACCTTCCTTGGTGAAATGGTTGGATGAGAACAATTTGTTCCAATGACCATGAAGACAGTTGAAGCAGGTATTGTGGGGGTATTTAGAGCTTGGTTAAATGAACCCAAGTTCATCCACTGCATCTTGAGTCATCACTGGCCATCTTGACTCTGCCCTACCACTGGACAGTGATGACTGTAGAAAAGAGAGTAAGACTGATGACTTTGGGCAACTCTTTCTCACTTATTTATATACAAATCAAAAAACATCACCGTACCATTTTATTATTTCTACCGATCTCAAAGTCCTGTGGCAGTGGATTAGTGATGAAGCAGCAGGTGGGGAAACAGTGGGAGCTTTAGTCATAACCCTCTAAACAGGTGGCCAAGCCATAGGGATGTCTTCTCATGGAAGTAGCAGTGGGGTTCAACAGCCCTTGGATGTACGAGCAACCTTTTAAGTATTGCATTATTTACCTCCAGGTTGGAGGAAGGTGCCCTAAAAATTGTCTGCTTACCCAATCCTGGCCTGATTAAAATGTAATTAAATCCCACCCTGCAGTTCAAACCCTAAAAAAATGTACAAATACTTTTGCAAAGTTGATTCTACTCACCATCAGTACATGGAAAGTGCACACACTTTACAGACAACACAAAATCCAGTAGAAGTGAAAGACAAACAGTTCAACAAATATCACATCCAAATAGAAAACAATTCAAGGACACTCTCAAGGTCTTTCTTAGGAACTTTAGAATTGATTTTATGACATGGGAGACCCTAGCACAGAATCACCCAGCATGGTGTGCCCTCATCAGAGAAGGAGCTGTGTTCTATGAGGAAAGCAGAATTGAATTACCTCAGAAGAAATATGAGATATACAAAGTTAGAGAATCCATCCCAAATGTCCATAGGGACTATTTGTGTCTGAGCTGTGGCAGAGCATTCTGAGCTCATATTGGTCTGATCAGCCACAAGCAGATACAGTACCTTGACTCTAACATAATAATGTCATTTTGTTCTTCTTCAAGAACAAAGGACAAGAACTGTGAAGCTCCAAGGAGATAATGTATATGAAATGCAAAAACTTTAATATTGAAATCTATCATCATCATTATTATTTTCTGATTGATCAATACTCTGATGTACCATATGCTCATGAAATATTTGTGAGCAATTATGAAGCTATTTATTGAAGAGAGAAAAATCTCATAATGCACACAGAATATGTAAGTGCTAGAGGGATTAAGGGAACAAAGAAAGCAGAGAAGTTATTCTATTGAGGTCTGACTAATCCAGGAGAGGTTAACAATAGTAATATATCCTCATGGCCTCCCTCCGTTCAACTTCCAGCTCTCCCTACCACATGTTTTCATTTTTTAAAACATTAAACACTTGAAGTTCCTTTTAGGGGAACTTCAAATATTCTCTTTTATCATATTGGTCTTTTATCTGTGGCTCAAATTGTTCTTTGAAAGAACAGATTTTTAAAAGAAAAAACATGATAATGTTTCCTAAATTCCACTTTCCCATTTAAAATCCCTGACTTCAAAAGTCTTTGCTCTAGTGGCTGTTTCCCATCTGTTTTCCTTCTTTGGGAAAGAGATGACATATGTAACAAAGCCTTGGCTACTCAGCTGCTCTATCCATAACCATGACCTCAATCTCTCTGTCAAGATTGAAATGATAATTTGGTGATAAAGTAAACAAGAAATTGTGTCAGTATATGATGAAAATCCACTATGTGCTACCTGATGGAATGTCTTCTCTAAAATTCATCGAGATTTCCATCAGGTTGTCATCTTCCTTTCCAGTCATATTTCATTGTCTCATTACTCTCCTATTGTCTCATTCTCTCCAATCCAAGCAAACTGCTGTCTGTGCTAACTGTTCCCTGTATGTAGATTCTATTCCCCTTCTTCTTACTATTGTTCATTCTTCATTCTTGAAGAGGAGCAAAGACATCAGAAGGGTGATTTCTTAGGTGTTAACAGGAGGTTCTGGAACATAAGAGAAATGGCAGGCTTTCAAACACCAGGAAAGGACCAAATGGTCCTTGACATCTGGAATCTATTTCCTCCTTGCCTGCCTCTTAGAATCCCAAATTCCCTTCAAAAGACCTCTCAAGCATCCCCTCCCACAAGAAGGCTTTTCTTAAAGTTATGATTCAAAGGTAAACAATTACCTGAGGAAAAAACAAATTCTTTGTAGCAATTTTCTCTGTTGAAGGTTTCATTTTCAAGATATATAAAGAACTGACTCAAATTTGTGAGAAAAAAATGCAATCATCAAATGATACATAAATAGTCTAAGGATAAGTATGCAGCAGCTAGATGATACAATGGAGAGAGCTTTCAACTTAGACCTGAGTTCAGATCCAACCTCAGACACTGATAACTTGTGTGACTCTGGGCAAGGCACTGTTAAGCACCTCTATCTCCTGAATTTACCTCATCTGCAAAATGAAGCTCAAAATAATACCTATGTCCCAAGGCTATTGTGCAAATCAACTGAGATAATATCTACAAAGTATTTATGTAGCATAATAAGTGTTTGTTCTCTTCTCAGGAAATCCAAGTCTCTCTCTCTCTCTGTCTCTGTATCTCTCTCCCTCCCTCTCTCTCTCTCTCTCTCTCTCTGTTTCTCTCTGTCTGTCTCTGTCTCTCTCTATGTCTCCCTCTCTCTCATCTCATCTCATCTCTTTCTTCTTCTTCTCTCTCTCTCTCTCTCTCTCTCTCTCTCTCTCTCTCTCTCTCTCTCTCTCTTTCTCTCTCTCTCTCTGTGTCTTTCCCCTTTTTCCTTCCCTCTCTTTCTTTCTCTCTGTCTCTCTGTGTCTGTCTCTCTGTCTCTGTATCTCTATGCTTTTGTCTCTGCTTCTGCCTCTGTCTCTGTCTCTCTGTGTCTCTCTGTTTCTCTGTGTCTGTCTGTCTCTGTATTTCTATGCTTCTGTCTCTGTCTCTGTCTTTCTACCCCCTCCATACACACACCACATGCAACATACACATTTATAAATACAATTATCCAAATCACTACTAATTAGAGCAATGTCAATTAAGACAATTTTGAAATTTTTTTGTCACATCCAGCAGATTGGCAAATATGAGAAGCAAGGGAAATTGGACAATGTTGGAGGGGCTATGATAAAACAAGCACATTAATGCCTTTTTGGCAGGTCTGTCAATGGGACTAATCATTCTGGAAAGCAACTTGGAATTACAAACAAAAAAGTTACTAAACAGCACATGCCCTTTGAACCAACTATTCCACAGCTAAGTTAAAGGCCAAAAGAAATCAAAGAAAGAGAAAAATGTGTGTGTGTGTGTGTGTGTGTGTGTGTGTACATATGTGTGTTTACAGCAGCTCTTTTTGTTATGGCAAAAAAGTGCAAAGTAGAGATTGAGATGATATACAGTCACTGAGAAATAGCTGAATAGATCACATTATATGAATGTGATAGAATGCTATTGTTCTGTAAAAAAAGAAGAAATAAATGGTTTTTAAAAAAGATGTGGAAAGACTTCTATTCATATGAACTGATATGGATTCAAATAAGCAGAACCAGTAAAACAATTTATCCTATGACATTGCAAGATAAAAATGAAAAAACATGAGGAATTTATAAAATGATTAAGAATGAAAATTTTAGAATCTGGGGAATTATTTGTATAAAAACAACACCTGTAAAAGCAAAATAAAATCTTTGAAACCTGTAAACTGTAACCATTACAATGATCCTTCATGATTCCAGAAGATCAATGATGAAATATAATCCCCATTATAATAAAGTAATATATTTATGATGAAGAATCAGACACAGCAACTGGAGCAATGTGTTTCCTTGACTATGCATATTTATTCTTAAAAGACTTGTTTTTATTTCCTTTTTTAAAAATTTATCAATGTGGTGAGGAGTTTTGTGAGGGAGGGAAATGGTTCTGTAATTTTTTTTTGAAAACTAGAGAGAAAGGATATGATACAAATATGATATAGCACATAAATTTTCAAATGAAATTAATGTATTCATTTTATGTAAATGTTTTACTTCGTTACCAGAGACCTCTTATAAATATTTGAAAAGTTCAAATCAAATATATCAATAAAACTAAGAGAAAAAAAGACTACTTCCTGATGCCATTAGTTATTAGCAAAGCTCATTTTTGAAATTTCTTTTTTATTATTTTGCATATATTTTGTATTTTCTGCTTTGTTTATTATATTGTATCCTCTTAGTCAAATGTAAATCCCCTTGAGGACTAGGTTAGTATGACTATTGTCTTTTTATGTCTAGCACCTAGCATAGTGCTTTGAACATAGTAGTCATTTAAGAAATACCGACATAAATTAAATTCATTTGTGATTTAATTAGAATGGGCACTGCTTCCACCAACGAAGGCTGTAGTCCCCATATATTATGTTTACTCACATATATATGTGAAATAGTACTTCTTCTAATAGTGACCTTAACTCAGCTGGTCATAAGTGAAACCATCACTAGATCTATTCTTGAAACCTTTCCAGTGTGGTTCTTCCTATTAGGATTTATGCTTGCTTCAATGACATTGACTCTGAGATCCCAAGGTAACTGCTGTATCCTAATGAAGCATCCCAAGTAAAAGCTCAAGACAAAGAAAATCTACATCTATAGAACAGGCTAGAAAATAAAAAGTAAAGAGAACAATTAGTGAAATCAATGATTGGGTCATCAACCAAACCCTTACCTTCCCTTTTTTCTTACTCCCTTGAGTGAAATCCCTATCGAATACTGACAGCAAAAATGCCTTTTTTTTCCTTCTAGAAGAGCATTTCATCCCTCTAGGAATTGATACAGCCAATAGGATTCAAAAGCTCTCTGAGAATAGTGTTGTTGTTCAGGAATCTTAGTTGTGTTTGGCTCTTTGTGAGTCGATGTGTAATTTTCTTGGCAGAGATACTGGAGGAGTTTGCCATTTCCTTCAGCTCATTTTACAGATAAGGAGCTGAGGCAAACAGGATTAAGTGACTTTCACACAGCTAGTAAGTTTCTCAGGTGAGATTTGAACTCGGGAAGATGAATCTTTCTGATTCCAGGTATTCTATCTAGTGCACCACCTAGTTGTCCCAATCAGTCCCTTCATCCCTGATAAGATGATAGATAGATAAATAGCTAGCTAGATAGATAGACAGACAATGGATATATGATAGATAAATGATAGACAGATGATGGATGGATGGATAGATAAATAGCTAAATAGATGGCTAGATAGATAGATATAAGATTGATATATATATATAGATATAGATAGATAAATAGATAGATGGATGGATGCATGGATGGCTAAACAGAAGAATAGATAAATAGATGATAAAGAGAGACAGATATAGATGTTTATATATATGTGTATATGTATTTGTGTATGTACAATATATATAATGTATATGTTTATGCATACCACACACACACATACATACACTGATAACTTGACTTGCTTGTGAATTTGATTTGAGTGAAGCATTTTGGGGCCAATTTGTCAGCTTCATTCTCTTCCAGAATCATCAAAGTTTATATGGCAAAACAAAAGTCAGGGTGACTAGTGATGATCCAGGACGCAGTAGATGACTTTGGTGTCCTCAATTTCCGACATCATCTGCTTGAATCACTTTCATGGTTGTTGGAACTAATTGTTCTCATTAACCTTTTCTGCCAGAGGAAGTCTTCATATTCTAGGGAGTTGCAATCCCCTAACTTACCAACAGTCTCAAGGCCTCTTTTTTTTAACTTACCCACTAAGTTTAACCAGAATGTCTTCTTTATTCCTAGAACCTTCCCAGTGAGATTACTTCCAATTTATCCTGGACATAACTTGATTGTGCACAATTATCTGTATATTATCTCCCATGTTAAAGAGTAAGTTCCTTGAGAACAGAGACTATTTTTTTGCCATTTTTTATCCCTAGTGTTTAGCACAGTGCCAGGGATATAGCGGGCACTTAATAAATGCTTGGTGCTTTACTGAAATAGTCTTTGTTCTCATAAAGCTCTCTTCACATTAGAGGACTTTATATCATCATAATTATTATCATTAGCATTAGAAACAGCAGTAAATAATATGGGGGTCAAAAAAGTTGTTTGACCAAAATATATCATAGGATCATAGAATTGAAGGAGATCTAAGGTGGTTCTACTTCAAACCTGTCATTTTAAAGAAGAAGAAACTGAGATTTGGAACAATTTAGTGATTGCCAAGGGTCCTTTGGGTAGTAAGTTGCAGACTCTAGGTTTGAAACCATATCCTCTTACTCTCTATTCAATATTGTCCCCACTGTACCACTGTTACTTCTTATGTAGACAAAGTTAATGATGGAAAACAATGGAAAAATCTATATTTATGGATTTTAAGAATCAATTTATTTGATGTGGTTCAAAATTTCTCATTTGTTTAAATAGTCTGAAATATATTCTTTATGTTCATAACACCTGCTGGAAAATTATTCTTTTCTCTTTAAAGGAGAGAGATAATTATTGTAATTACAGATGAGTATAAGTTTCATGTATTGTTTTAACTAGAGTAACAAAGAAAGGAAAAATCAATATGAAGCCATTAATTTAGTCATAATAGAGACTCAGAGGCCAGAAATTATAGTTTGTAATGCCATACTTATTGTAAATCTATTTGTACAATTTTATAATAATCAGTCCTAATGATATAAATTGTAGTCATCAGATGCAAAAACAAATTGCAAAGTCATTTTTTCTCTCAAATTGCAAGTACCTTAAATGAAATGAATAGGTCACATTTTCATTTCTTCAAATTCTTATTTTTTTTTCTGGCATAACCGAGCTAATCAAATGTAAATTCCTTCTGCACAGGGATTCCTGGTTTTAAGTCCGTATTCTTGGACCCTTTAACATGGCAGGCATTAAATATGTGTCAAATTGAATTGGATATGGGCAAGACTCATACTATGAGAAGGCATGGAAGGACTACAATTTATATGTGATGACCTGTGTCTTAGAAATCACAGATCAAATGTGATGCTGATGTACACTCAAGAATTAAATTAAGTTGACTTCATTAATATTAAAGCAGAAATTAATGTAAGAATTTTACTCATGGGGCTACATCCTGAAATTCAAAGGGCACACTTTTTACATGTATTTAGAGATCCAGTTGTGAGATTCTAGTCTGCAATTTTTGGGCAGTGAGATGGCACAGTGAATAGGATGCAGGCCTGGAGTCAGAAAGATTCATCTTCTTGAATTCAAATATGGACTCAGCTGATAAGCCATTCAACCCTTGTTTGCTTCAATTCCTCATAAAATGAACTGGAGAAGGAAATGGCAAGCCATTTCATTGCCATGACAAACTCAAAAGGGGTCGCAAATGAATTGGACAAGACTGAAACAATTGAATATTGACGATTTACAATTTTACATTTGTCAATAAACTCTTTCAAGCCTCCTTGTAATTTCTAGATAGCTCCTAAAATCATTGTTAGATGCTCAGAAAAAGTCAGATAGATTATCCAGAGAATCACAACTTTACAATTCATTGTACCATCTTGGAAAAGACCCTGTTTCCATCTAGCAATGCTGTATCACCTGTGATAACTGACTCAAATGAAAGTGGAAATCTGTCTTGCTACTAGTATCATATTAGAAGTAATTTTTCCCTCTACATTTTTGTGTAAACCACTGAATTGCCTTTGGCTTGATTTAAAAAAATTAAGCCATATTCACTGCCAATGAAAAAAAGAATATGTATAGTCTTTAATAAAAGCAAAGTAATTGATGCTAAATGACTGTGGAACAGACTCAGTTATGGAAATTACACATTAGATACATTTTTTATTATCATCATAGCCTTAGTTTTAATAGACTTGAAGGAAAATGAAAAATGTGGTCAATAACCCACAAGCAAATAGGAAATGTGGAAAATGATAAGAGTCAAATGCAAAGTTTTCAGCCACATACCCTTTTTCATATTGTTTCCTTTGGCAGTCCTTGATGAAAGGATGTATAGGTTCACTGGACATCTAAGTGTTTGACTATTTTTCAAGTATTTTCTCATATATGGTCTTATTTAGCTTTCTGAAAAACGCAATGAATTAGGGAGAGTGAGTGAGATCATTCTCATTTAAAATGAAATTGAGATTCAAACTGATCCTAAATCCAAGGTCATTAGAAAATAAGTGGCAGATCTGAACTAGAATGTGGATACTCTGATTCAAAGTTCATAGCTTTTATGCTATTTTATTCAAGAGGAAACTAAAAACACGATTCTGGAAAAATTTTGTTTCAATAGTGCAACTTTGGGGATACTCCAACCACACAAATGGATTGTGATCTCATTAATATGGATATCTCTTCAACTGATGAAGGTCACAACTCATCCATGTCTGTACGTGTTTGACTCTTGTTTCTGTCTCCTCTTGCCTGTCAACAAGTTTATCACAGATGTCCACCCATCTTGTTGGATTCTTCACTTTCTCTTCACATCCCCAGTAAAACATATAGACTATCCATTTTTTATTCCTTGCTCATACCATAGAGCTAGCCTATTATCTTTATCATCCATATATTTATTTAATTCTGTCTTTACTCTGCATCTCCTCCATAGTTCACTATAATTTGTTACACCTGCTCTTATCCACCAAAGCTTTGTATTTTTTACATCTTGACATTCACTTATCATGTATATATCATGTTGAATCCATGCCTTTCCCCATACCATTGCAAGACCCTTTAAAGAAGACGAGAAAATATCTAGCACAATATCAATGCATAGTAGGTGCTTATTACATCTTTGTTGACTTCCTTATCCCTTTTTCTTGTAAATAATGAAACTGAATCTCAGATAGATTATGGCATTCTTAGGATTTCCTAAAAAGCAAATTTTTGATTTAGACCTGGGACCCAATTATTCTGACCTCATATCCTAGAGTCTTTCCTATGTAATAGCTCATTCTCTCTAAAGAATAAACCAGCATTGTAAGATGTTGAAAATTTTATCCTTATCTTTTCAAGGGGACTAGGTATTCATTTTGAAGTGGAAACTATATTTGCAGAGGATCACACTGTGATTTAATCATTACTGGGCATTAGTTCTTAAGCTTCTCAGTCTCTAGACTCCTTTACACTCTTAACAATTATTGAGGATCCTCTTGAAATGCTTGTTTATGTGGGTTATATTTATCAATACTTATCATCTTAAATTAAAATTGATAATTCAACCAAGATTAGAAGAAAAGCAGAAAGATGGAGTGTTTCTGATAAAGGACTCATTTCTCAAATATATAAAGAACTAAGTCAAATTTATAAGAATACAAGTCATTTCTCAATTGACAAATAGTCAGAGGATATGAACAGTTAATTTTCAGTTGAAGAAATTAAAGCTATGTATAGTCATATGAAAAAATTGCTCTAAATCACAGATTAGAGAAATGCAAATATAACAACTCTGAGGTGCCAGCTCATACTATCATATTAACTAATATGATAAAAAAGAAAACAATGAATATTGGAGAAGATGTGGGAAAATTGGGACACTAATTCATTGGTGTGAATTAGAGTTGTGAACTGATTCAAACATTCTGGAGTGTAATTTGGTATTATGCCCCAAAAGCTATAAAACTGGGTTTACCCTTTGATCCAACATTACTATTATTAGGTCTGTGCTCCAAAGAGATCATAAAAATGGAAAAGGACTCACATTACAAAAATATTTAAAGCAGCATTTTTTGTAGTTTCAAAAAATTGGAAATTGAGGAAATGTCCATCCACTGGGGAATGACTGAATAAGTTGTGGTGTATGAATGCACTGAAATGGTATTGTAAAATTAGAAATGATAAGCAGGAAGATTTCAGAAGATCCTGGGAAGAGTTACAAGAACTGATGCTGAATAAAGTGAGCAGAACCAGGAAAACATTGTACACAGTAACAGCAATGTTGTGCAATAACCAAATATGATTAACTTAGTTCTACTGAGTAATACAATGATCCAAGATAATTCCAAAAGACTCATGTTGGAAAATGCAATTTGAAACCCAAAATTTTATAAAAAATTATTGTTAAGGGGCAGCTAGATGGCACCAGCCCAGGACTCAGGAGGACTTCAAATTTAACCTCTGACACTTAAAACTTAGTAGCTATGTGACCCTGGGAACCCTAATTACCTCCCCAAAAAATCAAATAAAAAGTGAAAACTATATTTTCATGTAATTAGAAAAAATAAAATCAATGCACTAAAATAAATGTTTATTACTGTGTTTGAAAATAAAATATGTTATCATAATTATTTGACATAACAAAAAGAAACTTCTTATGATAGCACAAATAACACTTCTATAAAATAATTATATTTTCTGGAAAATATATTGAGAAAATTGCATTTTTCATATAGTTTTGGAAAAGTTTTTGTGTCTTAATAGTAGATTCACATGTTAGCTTCTGCATTTAATCCACTGAAATTTTTTTTTGTTAAAGTTTCTGAAGAAATTCCAGTTCCACACAGATATGTCTTTGGGAGGGGAAGAGAAGTATTTTAATAGGCAAATAATAATGTGATGTTATTATGAAAATAGTTATGACCTCATGGATCTACTGAAATAATCCCAGGAAAGCATATTTTACAGATACAGTATTAATGAATGTTCATAGATCACATTTTGAGAACTTGGTATAGGGAACTCCCAGTGTAGAAACCCTATATCCTATATATATATATTTCAGCTTTTAGATTTGGTTGCTTGGGATATTGAGGTGGTTTGTTCAGGATCACACACAGTCTTTGTCAAAACTCTGAGCTTCCTGATTCAGAGGCTGATTCATTATCTACTCTTCTGTGTTTTATCTCATGTTTGTAGTAACATGATTTTTTTTTGGATTATTTTGGCCTCAAGAAATTACAAAAATACAGCCATTAACCAGCTCTATTATAACCACACATTGTTGGGATGCTCATCTAGAAAATAACAAAGGAGTCTCAGTACCGCCAGAGGTGACTGTCCTGACTTGTCTCAGATAACTCGCAATCTCCAGGGTTATTCTTGTTCTTCCAGGCTCCCTTATTCATTTTCTCTGCTTATGGCCTCAGAGGATTTCTGTTTAGAGGAAGAAAGAGCAGGGTCCATTGCCTTACATTTTTCAAACAGCAAAGTATCTGGGCTATTGACCAGAATTTGCTAATCTGCGTTAATGACTTTGAGATGCCACTTGGTACAAGCTATTTTCCCAAGCCAGTCCTAGGATTGTGTTTATGATATGGAGTTAAACATGTTGTGCCTTAAGGTTTCAGTCAGTCTCCAATTACACGTCTCACTGGTTCACTGCCCACGAGACACTGTTTGTGACTCTTGCCAAGAAAGGTTTACTTGGCTCTTGACTAGGGATAATTTGGGGGCAGCAATTACCCTGTTTAGGTTTGCATTTACAATTTTTTTAATTTAGTAAGGTTTGTATTTTTCAAAATGTATGCATGGATAATTCTTCAACATTAGCCCTTGCAAAACCTTGTTTTCCAATTACCCCCCTTCTCCTGTGCCCTCCCCCAAATGGCAAGTAGTCTAATGTATGTTAAACATGGTAGGAATATATGTTAAATTCAATATATGTATACATAGTTATACGATTATCTTGCCACACAAAAAAAATCAAATCAAACCACTTAAAAAAAAGAAGTAAAATAAAATGAAAGCAAACATCAACAAAAAGAGTAAAAATGCCATGTTGTGGTCCACACTCAGATCCCACAGTTCTCTCCCTGGGTATATATGGCTTTCTTCATCACTGAACAATTGGAACTGGTTTGAATCATCTCATTGTTGAAGAAAGCCATGTCCATAAGAATTGATCATTGTATAGTCTTGTTGCCATGTACAATGATCTCCTGGTTCTGCTCATTTCACTCAGCATCAGTTGCACTTACAGAATTCTTCAGTCAAGAATCATTTTGTCTCAATCATGAACTTAAAAGCCTTGTTCTGTCTGAGCTGAAATATGTCAAGTACTGGGAGACTTTTTATTATTTATATAATGAGAGCTAAAGAGTTAAAGTACACAAGAAAAGAGGAAGTGGAAAAGGACTTTCAGCTACTCCTTGGGTCTTTGGAAAGAATGATGCATTTGGAGATGAGAAAATCTAAATCTTGCCCCTAACAAATGTGACCATGGGAGATGCCAGGGGCATGCAGGTAAATAATTTAACAACCAGCTCTCTGAAAAGAACAATAAAATTTTAAGCTCAATACATATCATTGACATTTGCTCTGTGATTCTCTTAAATCTAGACAATCAGGAAAACAATCATTCAAATCCCAATTTGTTTCCCAGTTTTCAGATGTAAAGATTCACATTTGAAAGTTTAACTATTACCCTAGCAGTAGGAAAATCACTCTAATGCTCTAATACTCAGATTTCTCATGCATAAAATGAGGATTAAAGGCAGCATGGCAAAATGGATAGGGAGCCAGCATTAGGGTTAAAAAGATGAATTGAACTACAGGTATACTTTGGAATTATTGCTAATTTGGTTCTAGACCATGGCAATATAGTGAATATTACAATAAAATGAGTCATAGGAATTTTTTGGTTTCCAAGTACATATCAAAATTATGTTCACATTATACTGTAGTCTATTAAGTGTGCAATAGCATGTCTAAAAATGCACACATCTTAATTAAAAATACTTTATTGCTTAAAATGAAAATATTCATCTGAGCCTTCAGTGACTCATAAACCTCATAAAACTAGTGGAGCATCTTAGCTACAATCTTTTCTTTCCTTTGGATTTTTCTGTTCTTTTAATTAATTTCCTTTTTCTGGCTTGTATTATTGTGCATAATTTCTTTTTAATTTTTAAAATTTTATTTATTTTTAATACACATTGTTTTATGAATTAGGTTGGGAGAGAAAAATCAGAGCGAAAGGGAAAAACCATGGGAGAGATTAAAAAAAAGAAAAAAAAAGAAATGAACATAGCATTGTTTATTTACATTTAGTTTCCTTAGACCTTTTTCTGGATGCAGATGGCATTTTCTGTCCAAAGTCTATTGGGATTGCTTTGGATCACTGAACCACTGAGAAGAACCAAGACTTTCAGAATTGATCATCACACATTCTTGCTGTTATTGTGTAAAATATATTCCTGGTTCTGCTTGTTTTGCTCAGCATCAGTTCATATAAATCTTTCTATAATCAGCTTGTTCATCATTTTGTATATAACAATAATATTCAATTACCTTCATGTACCACAACTTGCTCAGCCATTCCCCAATTGATGGGCATCTAGCAATTTTCCAATTCTTTGCTACCACACTTAGCTACAATCTGATGGATACAGGCTCCTGGGGGGGGGGGGAGGGAGGGTCATTGCTGTAGACTGAGATGACTATGGCAATTTCTTAAAATAAAAGAATAATAAAGTTTGCCCCATCCATAAAGCCTTCTGTTCACATGAACACTTAGAGACCACTGAAAGCTTATTAATTGGCCTAATTTAAATATTGTTGTGTCTCAGGGAATAAGGAGGCCCAAAGAGACAGAGATGGGGAATGGTTGGTCAGTGGAGCAGTCAAAACATACACGACCTTTACTGATTATGTTCACTGTTCTATAAGGGCTGAAATTAGAATTTGGAGTTATGAGCTCAAATCTGGCTTTTGTGTGAGACAAGTCCCTTCACCCCTGAACCTCAGTTTCCTTATCTGGAAAATAAGGGGATTGGATTAGATGTCTCCTAAATTCTCTGTCAGTGTTAATTATTCTATAATCCTATGGTAAAAAATAGTTCACAAATATTTGGCGCTTTGAGATTTCCTTTATTTCATTGAAATGAACAAGAAAAAAGATGGACAGGTAATTATGATCAGAATTTTAAAAATTCTTCCTAATTAATATGATGATTATATAATAATGTTATATGATAAAATCATATATTTATATTGCTCATAAATATATTAATACAAGACAATAGAATGATAAAAAATACCATCCATAATAATGTCGATTTCCAGATATATGGTTTTAATTAAGTAGGACCAGAATCACTGCATCCAATGCAGAGGTCATTTGTATATTTACTTCTTAGATAGCATAGCCACTGAAAAGTCCTAGATGATGCTTTTTAAAATTGCTCATTTTCTACCAGCTATGGCTTCTTTTGGTTCACCAGTCTTATCTAAGGATCAAGGAATGATCTTGGATTTAGAAAGCACATTATTTCAAATTAATGGTGACCTCCTTTGAAACCTGAAGCTGCATTTTCTCTTCTGAAACTTTTCAAATGTATTCTAGGTATCAGGGCATTCAGTGACAGACGTTTAAAAGGCTTGGAGAAATGTGAAGGGATTTCAGTTTCTTTTCTCTTCTCTGCAGATGATCTCTTTTATTTCAAAAGGAAAAAAGCCCCATAACTGGCTTCTTTCAGTTGCAATTGCAAATCTAATAAGGATTTTGGTGGATATGAAAATTTAAGCAGCACCTTTCCCCATATTTCAATTATTTCAGGAATGAGTTCACTTATATTGAGTATTTCCTTCCCAGATGTAGGCAGCATTGCTATAGTTGAAGAAAATCTCGATTCTGTGGCTAGTGGAGAGATGACCCTGTCTTAATTTAGCAAAGTTAGTCCTTTGACGATAGTCAGTCACTGCATCCAAAATGGAACCCTTTCTTGCTAAGTAGAAAAACTTAAGGTTTGGCTCCAAAGACAGAGGCTTTAAGTATCCAGGGCCACCTCTGTGCAGAATTGACAAGACTTTCACTGCCTTTCCCACATATATTAAAATAAATATCAAATTTCAAGTAATAGAAGTTACTAACAATTCATATAACATAGCAGGAAAACATTTTTGTCAATCAGGGCTAGACTACCATAATTCTTCTTATGCAAATCAGCTTTATTCATGTCTTATGTTTTACATCAACATTTTTGGGCACATTACACTGCATTCCTTCAAACCCCTTCTCCCAGCGCCATTGCCTCCCTTGTAACAAAGAAAAAGTGTGGCTATATCAATTGATAAAATGTCCTTGCCAAACAATACATACAGCTCTCCATTTCCACTTTAATCTATTTCTCTGACAAAAAAAGATGGAGCTTTGTTATATTACCTCATTTTCCAAATATAAAAACTGGTATTTTTCCTTTTTTATCACATCAGTTTAATCATGCCATATATTGCTCTCCTAGTTTTCCTGAAACTATGGAAGATTGACTCTATATCAATTCACATGTTGTTATTCAGTTTTATCTCACTGTTTGTGACCCCATGAATTTGTCCATGGTTTTTTTTTTGGGAAAAAACAGAGTAATTTATCATTTCTTCTCCAGTGTGTTCCCATTTTACAGATGAGTAACTGAGGCAAATAGTGGTTAAGGGACTTGCTTAGAGTCATACAACTAGTAAACATTTGGATCCAGATTTAAAATCAGATCTTCCAAGACTAGTGCTCCATACATTGTACCACTTAGCTGCCCATCAGTTCATATAAATATCCTCAGATTTTTCTCAATTCCTCAGTAATCATTACTTACCTTACAATATTATTTCATTGCCTTAATGTATCAGGTAGTTTAGGTTTTGCATTATTTATGAGCATCTATTTTATTTGAAATGTTTTGCTACCACAGAGAGTCCAGCTATGATTATTGTGATATGAATTGTATCTTTACTTCTATATTATTGTTTTTTAACCTCCTTAGGGTAGGTGTCCAGTAGAAGAATCAGAGTCAAAGAGTATGGATGCTAGCCATCTATCTCCCATAATTCCAAATAAATTTACAGTAAGTTTGTGCCCATTCACAAGTTCATCAACAAAATATGAGAGTGACAGCCTTCTCAAAGTCCCTACAAAATAAAATGCTTCAATGAAAAAATTTCCTTCTGTGGAGGAGGAAAAAGAGAAATTGGCATTTTGTTCTAAGAATTATCCTGGGGAAAGAAAGAAATCATTTCTATTTAAGTAATGGTGGGGTTGAAAGCCTGACAGTATTTCCTTTTTGTTAATGAATACAATTTTAAACACCAAGGAGCTGATAAATGCTTTATTTGTCTTTCTTATGTAATAAAAGAGAAAATAAAACTTTTAATAAAGATTAAAACAAAAGCAAAAATAATAGCTGATATTTATAAAATGCCATGTTTTACAAAATACTATATTATCTCAATAGAAACCTAAACAACTGTGTGAGATAGATTCTGCTTTTATTTTGATCTCTGTTTTAGTGATGGGGAAACTGAGGCACAGAGTGACTTAAGGTCATTCGATCAGAATCAAGATGTGAATCCAAGAATCCTTGAATCCAGGTCCAGTACTCTATCTACAGTATTTTATGTGCATAAAATTTTACATAATATTGTTCTACGACTTGTGGAAATAATTGAGAACCATCTCATTTTCAAAGGACAATGCTTTTTTTGCAACAGAATCTTTCTTCTGCAAACTCCACTTGGGTGCCACCCTTGTAAGTGAGGAATCTTTTAGGTTTCCATGAATGTGATCAACTAATTTATTTAAAGAAAAACAATATAAAAAGCAAAGTTTTCCTGAATTAACCAAGTTTCTTAGGAGCTAGGACCACAATTTTCCACCTTATGTCCCCCATAGCAATTACTAGCTTTGCAACTGTCATGTTGAGTGATTACTTGTTTAGTGAATGATGAAAAAAGAGGCATTTTTGCCCAAATGCATGCATTTTGTCAAATGGAAATTTGAGATTTTATCTGTGTTTTGTTTTTTTTAACTGAATGCAAAAATGTTAATCTAATTTCTTTATCACCCACCATTACCAAGTAACTGAGTATGAGAATATAAATTATGCAATATAAGGCGATAATGAAGTGTGTTTTCATTGAGGGAGGGAGAGGGGAAAGTGGGAAGGAGCAATGAGCTTGCCACTAATTGATTTGTTCTTGCATGCCTGGCACATAGTAAGTGCTTAAATGAAAGTCTGTTGACTAACTAACTTCTGTGTCAAGTCCCAGAGGATGTGATGTGTGAAAGATCAGGCTAGGACATGCTCACATATGTTCAGTCGTGCACTAAAACATTTAATATGTAGCAGATTGCTCTGTTATTTATGTGTTATAATTTTAAGCAAATTTGATAAATATTATTTTTTTTCCTAATTCTATGGGGCAATGGCCAAAAAGAGAATTTGGTAGAACATAAGAAAAAGAAAAATGCTAAAAGAGGAGGTGCATCTGGTAGCAGTTAGTTGGTTAACATTAATTAGACTCCTACTATATACCAGGTACTGTGCTAAGAGCTAAAATATAAAACAATATATTTTTCTACTTCTAATAGTATTTTATTTTTCTAATTACATGCAAAGACAGTTTTCAATATTCACTTTTGCAAAACCTTGCATTATAATTTTTCTCCCTCTCTCCTTGCTTTCCCCCTCCCCAAGACAGTAAGCAATCTGACAGAGGTTAAACATGTGCAATTCTTCTAAATATGTTTCCATATTTGTCATGCTGCACAAGAAAAATCTGATCAAAAAGGGAAAAACAAGCAAGCAAATAAACAGCAACAATAACAACAACAGAAGGTGAAAGTATGAAATGATCCACATTGAGTCTCCTTAGTTCTTTCTCTGGATGTGGATGGCAAGTTCCATCACAAGTCTTGGAATTGTATCACCTCACTTCTGGAAAGAGCCAAGTCCATCAGAGTTGATCATCATATAATCTTGTTAAAGATCATTTTTAAAACTACTAAATATACATGTCTCTTCCAGAACAGAGGAAATTTTCAATAAAAAAAGTTCTTTTTCCCAACTACCCATCCCTACGTCCCATGTTCAGGAAAAGAGCATCACAGCTTTAATCTTCTCCCTCCTTTTATTCAGATATTTCCAGCCTCATTTTTGGCTCAAACATAAAGGAGACCAAGAGTCCCCTAGAGAGAAAAATAAATTAGCATTAGGGGAAAGAACCAAATCTCTGCCTGAATATTAGGACTTTTCTGTGGGTTCTCTGAACTAATGATTATGATCTGAATTATTTCTCTATAATTCCCACAAAACAGCAGAGGCTGGGACCAATCATGTAAGGAATCATTACTAAATGGCCCTTACTTGATTAAGTCTGAATAGATAAAGGGAGAAGAGATGACAGGATGGTGACCGGAGAACAGAACATACCCAAACTACTACGAAGGAGAGATAGGCTAGTGATAGGTAGCCAGAGATAGACCGGTGCGTGAAAAAGCTAGGCAAAGACAGAAGCAGAGACACAGAAATACAGAGACAGAGAGAGATACATACAGAGACAGAGAAAGAAAGAGATAGAGAAATGGAGACAGACAGAGACAGAAGCAGAGACACAGAAAGTCAGAGACAGACAACGACAGAGACAGAGAAAGAAAGACAGAGAGATAAAAACAGAGACAGAGAGATAGAGACAGGCAGAGACAGCGAGAAACATACACAGACAGAGATACAGGAAAGATGGAGGCAGACAGAGACATAGAGAGAAAAACACAGAAAGACAGAGAGACAGAAGTAGATGAAGATTTATTCCAGCTAAAAGCAGGGAGGCTAATCCCCAGAAATCTGGCAAGCAGGCTATGAATTTCTTTTGTCCAAGACAATTCAGTAAAATTGTTTTCTATTTAATGGAGAAAGTAGCATCCTTATTATAAGAAGAAGTACCAAAATAAAATTGGTCATCACTGAAGTATAATAAAATACAATATGTCACAACTTTACCAAGTTTTTTGTTCTCTTGCTATTGGTATCATATCATAATTGATGAAAATAAAGTATAGCATACTGAATAAAAAAGCCAAGTAAGAGAGATTTAGCCAGACAGGGACAGAAAGAAACAAAGAATCACAAAGACATAGATAGGCAGAGGGACAGAGAAAGAGATAGAAAAAGAGATATAGAGACAGAGAAAGAGAAACAATGACAGAGAGAGGTAGAAGGACAGAGACAGTAATAGAGACAAATCACTTGAGACAGAGAAAGGGGGACAGAGACAGAGACAGAGAGACAGAGAGAGTGATAGAGAGAAAGAGGAACAGAGAAAGACAGATGAGACAGAGACAGTAAAAGAGTAACAAAAATAGGCTGAGACAGAAAGAGCAACAGAGAAAGAAAGACAAATGAGAGAAACAGAAACCAAGACAGAGGGAGAGACATAAAGAGAGAGACAGACACACACACACAGACACACACACAGACAGAAACAGAGACAATGAGAGATACAGTGACAAAGAGACAGAAACAGACTGAGACAGAAAGAGGAATAGAGAAAGATAGACAAGAAACAGATACAGACAGAGACAAAAACAGAAACAGAGACAGACAGAGAGACACAAACACACACAGACAGAGACAGACATACACACACACACACAGAGACACACAGAGAGAGAAACAGAGACAATGAGAGATAGAGACAGTGACAAAGAGACAGAAATAGACTGAGACAGAAAGAGTAATAGAGAAAGACAAGAAACAGAGACAGACAGAGAGACAAAAACAGTAACAGAGACAGAGAGAGAAAGAGATAGAGACAGAGAGACAGAGAAAGACAGAGACAGAGACAAAGACAGAGAAACAGAGACAAAGGGATAGAAGGACAGAGAGACAGAGAAAGAATGATGTTTATTTAATGCTATGTGCCAAGCATTATGCTAAACTTGAGAATCCAAATATAATCAGAAAGATAGTCCTTGACCTCAAGGAAGTTATGTTTTAATCAGGGAAAACAACACAGCAGGAAAGAACTTGAGTCAAGGTACCTAAGAGAGCCCAGCTGGTGGTCCTTCCTCAAGTGGATCCTGCACAGGAAGAGGCCATGGGGTGGACAGGTCACTAGGGGCATGATGACTCATGGGCAGATGGGATTTCTTCTAAGTCTAAGTTGTCCCCTATCCTATCTTCTGCTCTAATGGAAGCTTTGCAGAATGAGGCCCTATTTCTTTGTACTTGGGAATTACTAGAAACTTAGAATTTGGATGAAGGAAAAGCATGTGGTAATTCAGATTTTAATATTGAGACAACGTGATAAGGCTAAAGACCAAGAAGGTGTGAGTCCCATTTGCTATAACCTCTCTAGCTTCAACTCCCACTTAATAACCCGAAGGAAACCTATATGTCTTAGTTTATCTCAACTTACTCAAAAATCAAACTGAATGTGTAGCTTCTAGGCTAGAAAAAGGTAGGATTTCCTGCAAAAGGGCAACAAAATAATAATAATAATTTAATAAATGAAACTTCTCTTGAGAAGCCTCATGCATGAAACAGATTTCTAGCAATTCTATACTAGTCAGAACATTATTATTTTTTCATTGGATTATAACTTTAGTGTAAAAATAATGCTTTTGTGTACAAATAGGGCTGTAGAAGAAGAAAAAAAAACATTGGGATAACAAAAATAACTGATTCTGGGAAAGAAACACTTGGTAAGCTTTTTAGGATGTTAGTGAGAAAATCAAAAAAAAGTTTTTCATGTTAATTTGGGTCTAATGCAATATATTACCAAAGTGATGAATTGAAATACTATAGATTTTCTTTTTCTTTTTTAAATTTTTCTTTTTTTTTCTTTTTTGCTGAGGCAATTGGGGTTAAGTGACTTGCCCAGGGTCACACAGCTAGGGAATGTTAAGTGTTTGAAACCAGATTTGAACTCAGGTCCTCCTGACTTCAGGGCTGGTACTCTATCCACTGTGCCACCTAGCTGCCCCTACTATAGATTTTCTTAAACTGAAAAATGAATTTCCCAGAATGATATGCTACTAAAATTTTTAAAAGGGAATACTTAGAATATTCAAATAGGGAAGTGATATATTACACAACACACACACACACACACACACACACACACACACACACACACACTACACTGTCTCTTTCTTTATCTCTCTGTATGTCTCTCTGTCTCTTTCTTTCCCCACTCCCTCACCTACCTGTATATCTTTCTCAGTCTTTCTACATTTCTATTTGTTATGTATAATTATGGATGTAATGGAAAATAAATTGCTTTTGTTGTTGTCCAATATTACCTGTCTACACAGTCTGTCTAAATGACGTTTTTAATGGGGAGTGGGGAGATAGGGAGAGGGAGGCAGTCTAGACAGGTATTTTGCTTGGTATGGGGAATTCTTAGAAGGAATATCCTCTAGTAAGCCCAGAGCAATCGGAGGGTTTGCCTCAGGTACTAAGAGAGTGACTCCCAGGCTCTGGGGGTATCAGGAACCAACAGTGGGGCCTGTCCTCTAGCCACAAGAGTATCCTAAATACTCAAGAAAATAAAACTCCATCACACTAGTTAAACTAATTCTAAGAGATACTGTAAAAACAGTTCACTTGTTGTCAGTATGGAAAGCATTTAGATTTCTTTTTATTTCTTTCAAAATTTTAGCACATTCTATTTATGATCTTTAAATGACATAAAGAGACTGTCTCAATCCTTACATTATATTTATTCTAAGGTAAAAAATGGCTAGTTTTCAACTATTTCAATATACATAAGAACAATGCATGTGTGTTGTATATCACAATGGCTGGAACTCTGAAATGATCAGTCTAGTCATGTTTTAATTAAATGGTAATCAATTAAAAATATCATCAGTAAGTATTTATTAAGTACTTTCATTATTCTTCTGGGCACTATATAGAAGGAAAAAGCATAAAAAGATCAAGTAGTTTCCATTTGAAATGATCAGTTAAGGCAAAACAGAAATGACAGAACAAGGAGAAAACTTATAAGTTGCAGGAGATTAGTACAATTAGAGTTTAAAGAAATGGAAGATGTGGGAAGAATGTTGTATGAAAAACAGAGGATTTGAGTTCAAATTCTGATTTGTTACTTCTCTGTATGACCTTGTATAACTTTGTTCAAATCACTTAACACCTTTGTAGCTGATTTTCATCATCTGGAAAATAGAACCAGCTCAGATGTTCTCTAAAGGTTGAACTAGACGATTTCAAAGTTACCTTATGATTCTAAATATCTTTTAGGGAATATCTGTGAGGTGTGTGCTTAGTACCATACCTGCTCCACAGAGGGTGCTTAAAAAAAATTGCTGAAGTATTTCAACATTATTAACATGTAGTGGACTTCCTGCCATCTAGGGGAGGGGAGGGGACTGGGGGTAAAATTTGTAATGGAAAGCTTTGTAAAGATCAATGCTGGGGAACTACCCATACATATGTTATACAAATAAAAAGCTTTAATAAAAAAAATTGCTGATTGATTGGATAGGATCCCTTTATAGGGCTTAAACTCGGCCACTGATTTATATATGAATGGAACAGGAAATAGGAAAAAAACCTATATTAAAGATACTGGCTTCAAGGGATCACTGACAGCCAATATTGACATAATGGAGGTAGAATCTGAGCTAAAGAGTTTAGGTTTAAATTCTCAGATTATGGAGTTTATATTTTATTCTGAGCAGTAATTGTTCTTTTTTCTCAAAGAAGACTAAAATATCACAAATATTTTGTGGGATACGGCCAAAGCGGTTATAAGGGGCAATTTTATATCTCTAGATGCTCACTTGCAAATAGAGAAAGAAAAGATCAACGAATTGGGCTTATTATTTAAAAAAAAAAAACTTGAAAAAGAACAAATTAAAAACCCTCAATTAAATACCAAATTGGAAATTCTAAAAATAAAAAGGGGAATTAATAAAATTGAAAATAGGAAAACTATTGAATTAATAAATAAAACTAAGAGCTGGTTTTACAATAAAACCAACAAAACAGATAAGCCTTTAGTTAATTTGATAAGAAAAAGGAAAGAGAAAAATCAAATTGTTAGTCTCAAGAATGATAAGAGAGAATTTTCCTCCAATGAAGAGGAAATTAGAGCAATAATTAGGAGTTACTTTGCCCAACTTCATGCCGGTAAGTTTGATAATCTAAATGAAATGGAGGAATATCTACAAAAATATAGATTTCCCAGGTTAATACATGAGGAAATAAATTATTTAAATAGCCCCATATTAGAAAAAGAAATAGAGCAAGCTATTAACCAACTCCCTAAGAAAAAATCTCCAGGGCCAGATGGATTTACATGTGAATTCTACCAAACATTGAAAAAACAATTAATTCCAATACTATACAAACTATTTGAGAAAATAGGGACAGAAGGTATACTGCCAAATTCCTTCTATGAGACCGATATGGTGCTGATAGCTAAACCAGGTATGGTGAAAACAGAGAAAGAAAACTATAGACCCATTTCCCTAATGAATATTGATGCAAAAATTTTAAATAAGATATTAGCAATGAGATTACAGAAAGTCATCCCCAGGATAGTATACTATGACCAAGTAGGATTTATACCAGGAATGCAGGGCTGGTTCAATATTTTGAAAACTATCAGCATAATTAATTATATTAATAACCAAACTAACAAAAACCATATGATTATCTCAATAGATGCAGAAAAAGCATTTGATAAAATCCAACACCCTTTCCTATTAAAAACACTAGAGAGTACAGGAATAAATGGGCTTTTCCTTAAAATGATTAGTAGCATCTACTTAAAACCATCAGCAAGCATCATATGTAATGGAGACAAACTAAAACCATTCCCAATAAGATCAGGAGTGAAACAAGGCTGCCCACTGTCACCATTACTATTTAATATTGTATTAATATTAGCTTTGGCAATAAGAGAAGAAAAAGAGATAAAAGGAATTAGAATAGGTAATAGAGTAACCAAATTATCACTTTTTGCAGATGACATGATGGTATATCTAGAGAACACTAGAGACTCAACTAAAAAACTACTACAAACAATTCACAACTTTAGTAAAGTTGCAGGATTCAAACTTAATCCACATAAATCATCATCATTTTTATATATTACCAACAAAGTTCAGCAGCAAGAGATACAAAAAAAAATTCCATTCCAAATAACAGATGATAGGATAAAATATTTGGGAATCTATCTGCCAAGGAAAAGTCAGAAACTATATGAACTAAACTACAAAACACTTTCCATACAAATAAGATCAGACCTAATCAATTGGAAAAACATTAAGTGCTCATGGGTAGGCCAAGCAAATATAATAAAAATGACAATACTACCCAAATTAATCTACTTATTTAGTGCCATACCAATCAAACTCCCAAGATATTATTTTACAGATCTAGAAAAAAAATAGTAGCAAAATTCATTTGGAAGAACAAAAGGTCAAGGATTTCAAGGGGATTAATGAAAAAAAGGCAGAAAAAAAAGTTGACCTTGCTGTTCCAGATCTAAAACTATATTATAAAGCAGCAGTCATCAAAACCATTTGGTACTGGCTAAGAAATAGAGCAGTCGATCAGTGGCATAGGATAGGATATCAGGACAATCTAGGCAATAACTTTAACAATTTAGTGTTTGATAAACCCAAAGACCCCAGCTTTTGGGATAAGTACTCACTATTCGGCAAAAAATGCTGGGGAAAATTGGAAACTAGTGTGGAAGAAATTAGGGCTTGACCCATACCTAACACAACATACCAAGATAAGATCTAAATGGGTTCATGATCTAGATATAAAGAGTGATTTTGTAAGCAAATTAGAGGAACATAATTTAGTTTACCTCTCAGACCTGTGGAGATGGAATAAATTTATGTTCAAAGATGATCTGGAACTCTTAATTGAACACCAGATAGATAAGTTTGATTATATTAAGTTAAAAAGTTTCTGTACAAATAAAACTAATGCAGACAAGATTAGGAGGGAAGCATCAAATTGGGAAATCATCTTTACATTTAATGGTTCTGATAAATGCCTCATTTCTAAAATATATAGAGAATTATCTCATATATATAAGAATTCAAGCCACTCTTCAATAGATAAGTGGTCAAGGGATATGAACAGACAATTTTCAGATGATAAAATTAAAATTATCTGTAGTCATATGAAAAGTTGCTCCAAATCACTATTGATCAGAGAAATGCAAATTAAGACAACTCTGAGGTACCACTACACACCTGTCAGATTGGCTAAAATGACAGGAAAAGATAACGATGAATGTTGGAGGGGATGTGGGAAAACTGGGACACTAATACATTGTTGGTGGAACTGTGAACGGATCCAACCATTCTGGAGAGCAATTTGGAGCTATGCTCAAAAAGTTATCAAATTGTGTATACCCTTTAACCCAGCAGTGTTTCTAATGGGCTTATATCCCAAAGAAATCATAAAAGAAGGAAAGGACCCCACATGTGCAAGAATGTTTGTGGCAGCCCTTTTTGTAGTGGCTAGAAACTAGAAATTGAATGGATGCCCATCAATTGGAGAGTGGCTGAATAAATTATGGTATATGAATGTTATGGAATATTATTACTCTGTAAGAAACGACCAGCAGGATGATTTCAGAGAGGCCAGGAGAGACTTGCATGAACTGATGCTGAGTGAAACGAGCAGAACCAGGAGATCATTATACACAGCAACAATAATATTACATGATGATCAATTCTGATGGACATGGCTCTCTGCAAAAAGAATTGTCTCAAACCAGTTCCAATTGTTCACTGAAGAAAACCATATACACCCAGAGAGAGGGATATGAAATATGGACCACAACGTAACATTTTCATGCTCTCTATTGATGTTTGCTTGCATTGTGTTTCCTCTCTGATTTTCTTTTTTTTCTTGTAGATAGGATTTTTCTTGCACAACTTGTCAAGTATTTCAACATTATTAACATGTAGTGGACTTCCTGTTATCTAGGGGACGGGAGGGGACTGGGGGTAAAATTTGTAATGGAAAGCTTTGTAAAGATCAATGCTGAGGAACTACCCATACATATGTTATACAAATAAAAAGCTTTAATTAAAAAAAAGGAGAAGACTAAAATAATTTCACTGTGATAGAGTCTGACTGTAGCTGATCAGACCATTATGAGCTTGGAATGCTCTACCACGGCTTAAGTACCAACAGTCCATAGGAACATCCAGAATGGATTTTCTAAAGTTTGCATATCTTGTATTTTTTGAGCTATTTCAATTTGCTTTGCTCATAGATTAAGAGTCATTTTTGGGGTGGGAAGTTCTTTGCCTGCATCTCTCATATCATAATTCTAAAATTCTTCAGAGATCTTGAGTCTTTGTATTACTTCTTCTGACCATCATGTGTGACCATCTTCCTTGTCTGAGTTCTCAGTCTTTTAGCCAAATATATGCTTGGGATTCGAACAAGGTTCAAAGCCCATGAACTGCTCTCTCTGCAGTAGAGTTTGAATGCTTGGCAGTTTAGTTAGAAAAAAAACTCCATTCAGTGTCTGATGCCTTCTTTAGCTGGATGATCTTCACAATCTTCCTAAGTCTATTAAAACAGAAGCAATTAATTTTCCTGCCATGGTACTAATATACTGTCCAGGTTTCACAAACATACAGCAAAGAGCTCAACATAATGGCTCTATAGACCCTCAGTTTTGTAAGCAGCCTAATACCTCTTCTTTCCATAAATGGGAAATCTTTGAAACTTTTTGAGCAGGGAGGTGATATGGTCAAAAAATTTCAGGAAGATTATTTTGGTAATTCTGGAGGATCAGCTGGAGAGAAGAAAGACTAGGCAGAAAGAACATTCAAGGAGGCTCTTAAAATAGTCAGATAAGGCTATAGTTCTAGAATGGCAAAAGACTTTACAATCCAATCTCCCCATTTTATAGTTGAAGAAATTAAGACCCAGTGCATTCAAGTGACTTTGCTTACCTTCAAACAGATAGTAGTACATTGCAAATTGTGGATTTGGTTGAGAAAAGAGATGCTGAGGACCTGAACCATGGTTGACCATGTTTATATTTCTGACTTCTCCTGGAAACACATTTTTAAATGTTTCTTTCAGCCTGATCAGATATCTCTATCATTTGTGAGAGGATTTCACACACACACACACACACACACACACACACACACACATGCACTCACACAAACAAAAATCAAAAACAAAAACAAACAAAAAAACCCCTCTAACTCTGAACCTTCTCTTTATTCATGTAGGGAATTTTGCTGTTTCTGTTTCTATCCAAAAATAGAATTTCCTTTCTGGAAGACCGTTAGCATTATGCATTGATGTTGATATAAGGAATTGAGGCATAAAATATGATTTAAATGATACCATTTGGAATAGGGAAGAAGTCAAATGAGGATCTTTCATCACTACCTTCGATGTGCCTGATTCACCTAATGGAAAAATGATTGAAAGAATGTACTTCAGTATTCACTG
This sequence comes from Myrmecobius fasciatus, assembly GCA_023553655.1. Classification (NCBI taxonomy): domain Eukaryota; kingdom Metazoa; phylum Chordata; class Mammalia; order Dasyuromorphia; family Myrmecobiidae; genus Myrmecobius; species Myrmecobius fasciatus. Next base: position 147,822 of record JAJPUD010001005.1, on the reverse strand, counting down.
GAGTAACCTACATAAAAGCTGAATTGTAATTTAATTAGTTTCCTTTCTAGTAATTAACTGGGAACTTCTAATCATTTAATCTGAGTGTGTTTTGATTCATTAAGTGTCCTGTTCAAGTTTTATTTTTTTTCCAATAGAGTGTTAAACCCTCTTGAGTGTAAGCAAATATAGTCACTGACATGTTGAGTCCAGAAAATAGTCCTAGATGCATTTCACAGATGAAGTATGACAGTAATCTTTTTTGATCAAAACGATGCAGCAATTACCTGAACCAATGATAAATTAGCAGGGTGATAATTGAGTTACACCTGAAGGAAAACTGCTTCATGACACAGGAGAGAGTAGTATTAGGTTTCCATGAGAACCACAAAGCTAAAATAAAATAGGAAAATATTGATGAATGCCAAAGAGTGCAATGAAAATGTCAAGGTAGCAATTGTTTGAACTTATGTTTATTTTGACAGAACATTCAAATTTTTTTTTACTCATAACATGTAAAAAGCTTGCTAGGAAAATCAGCACTGAAGAAAACACTATTAGATTTTCAGTGTTTCAGAAGGTAATGTGTGCATTTACATTCTTTTTTATCAAAAATAGACTCTTCATTTGAGTTTCCCAAGAAAACTTCCTATTGATTAGGAAGAATATGGTGGCAGAAATGCATTGGACATAGATTTGAATTTCACTTCTATTATTTACTGTCTTTGTAGCACTGGATAAGTCACTTTGCAAATCCAGGGCTAAGTTTTGGCATTTGTAAAACAAAGGTGATACACTAAATTGGAAAAAAGTAACAAAAAATAAAATAAAATTATCTTTAACAGCACTCTGGGAAGGAGACCATCTCTTACATTGTTAATGGAAGGAAAGGCTGGAGTAAATTTTTTTTTTGAAAGTGACCTGGAAATTCATAAGAGTTCTCAAGGTAATTCATATTTTTTGATCCATTCTTTGCTTGGACTTTATCCTAATTGTAATATGACAAGGAAGGGAATAGAGATCCAACTCCAAATAAATATTTAGGACTACATTATTTGTAATAAGGAAAAGTATAGTAGAAAAACTCTATAACATCAATAGTTAAAAAGGCAAAGCAGTTTGTGGCACAATAGTTGGAACAATGGGTCTAGGGTAAGGAAAATCTTAAGTTCAAGTATGACTTCAGATATTTTTTAGATGTGTAACCTTGGCAAGTCACCTAATTTCTATTTGCCTCAGTTTTCTCATTTGAAAATATATAATAACAGCCCTGAATTCTTTGGATTGTAGTGAGGATCAAATGAAACAACATTGTAAAGTGTTTAGCACATAGCAAACATCTGGTACATAGCAAGTTCTAAATAGCAAGCTCTATATTGGCTTATTATTATTCATGTAAAGGAATATGATGGCACTAAAATATGATGATGATAATGATAACCAACATTTATATAATACTTAAGTTATACAAAATGGTTAACCTCTTAAGTATTAAATATCTTAAATCTCAAATACCTTAATAGCATTTTTAAAACCTTAAAAATAAAAAAATACTAGTATTTTAAGTATTAAAATTGTTTAAGTATATAAAATTGTTTAGTAATTTTTCAGTTGTTTCCTACTCTTTGTGACCACTTTGGGAGGTTTTCTTGGCAAAGATATTAGAGTAGTTTGTTATTTCCTTTTCTAGTTCATTTGACAGATGAGGAAATTGAAAGTCAAGAAGCTTGCTGTAAGTCACATAGCTACTAAGAATCTAGAACCAGATTTGAACATCATCCACCCATTCCATTTACATGTTCATAGACTATGAAATTCCTTTAGAACATAATAATATTTTATCATTCTATCTTTCCATATGCTTTATGACCCCAACCCTATTTTTCATACTCATTCCCTTTATCTCTCAGTCCTTTCCAGGACATCACTGTCACACTATATATGATCACCCTTAACCTGTGGGTGAACAAGACATTTCTTCATTACCCTGCATTTCCCTTGTTCCTCTTTCCTATCTCTACTCATACCTCAATATTCTAACTGAATTATTTCTACATTTTGTTTAGTTCCTTCCTAATCATAGGTTATTAAATGGAGGTAGAGAAAATCACAAGACAATGCTAAGTAGACCTACTTTAAATTAGCAACTAAACCCCTACTATATAGCAGGGCTTCCTCCCATTGAACTTATTATTCACCTCTCCAAACTGGTTGTTTCTAAACCTTCTCACCCCAGTATGACAACTGCTCGTTTAATACTTTATTGAAAAAAAAAATGAGATCATTCATTGAGAACTTTCTCTTTTGCTCTCCTCATTGTGTCACATCACTTACTTAGACATTTTCTTTTCACTATCTCTTCCTTCTCTCCAGACTCAGGAGAAGACTTCCTCTACATGTTCCCATGATTAAAACTCCCTTCAACTTCTGCAGTACTGTAATTCCCATTTTCTTATTCCATCTTTCCTTAGCTATTAGATCTTTCCAAGATACCTATAACTCTATCCTAAAACATAAAACAAACAAAAAAAAACCTCTTCCTTGTTCTGACGAGCCCCCATAAATAACATTTTCTAGCTCTCTTCTCCTTCATGGTTAAACATCTTGAGAAAGTAATTTAATATCAATGAGTTTACTTGCTCTCTTCTTACTCTTCCTAACCCTCCACAATCTGATTTCTGGCCTCATCTTTCAATTGAAATTGCTCTCTCCAAAGTTACCAATGGTCTCTTAATTGTCAAATATAATATTGTTCTTACTATTTTCCATCATCCCTGATCTTCCTTGATCTCTCAGCAATATTTGACATTGCCAATCACCTCCTTTTAGATGCCATCTGTTTTATGTTTTCATAACACTGTTCTTTGATGATTTTCCTCCTAACTATCCAATTACTCCTTTTCATACTTTTCAACTATGTTACCCACACTAATCATAGATATCCTCCATGTGTTGTCTTGGAACTCTTTTAATTCTATATTATTCCATTTAATAATCTTACTCTCATTGGATTAAATATTATCTCTAGTCAGCTGATTCCCACATTTGCATACTCATTCCCAATCTCTGACTTCAGCTAGTCATCTTCAACTGTCTCTTGAAAATTTCAGATTGAATATACCATTGAGGCAGGTAGGTAGAGGAGTGTTAGGCAGATTTGAATTCAAATCCAGCATCCAATATTTACTAGCTATGTGATCCTGGACAAGTCCTGTCAACTCTGTTTGTCCCAGGGTCCTTTATCATAAAATAGGGATAATTACAAACTAGACTTAAATTGTGAGAATTGAATGAGGCAATATTTGTAAGACATTTAACACAGTGCCTGGCACATAGAAGGAGCTATATGAAAGCTTATCCCCCCTCTTCTTCCCTTCTTATCTTAAATTCAGCATTTCCAAAACTGAACTCAATATTTTTCTTCTGACATAACTTATTCCCATTCCCATTTCCTAATTTCCCCATTACTATGGAGATCATCACCATTCTCCCATTCACCCAGGCTATTAAATGGTGTTGTCCTTGATTTCTTATTTTTATTTACTCCACAATATGTGTATATATACATATATATATATAGTCTGATGCCAAATCATATTATTTCTACTTTCAAAACCTTTCTTATAGACATCTCCCCATTTATTCATCTGTAACCCTAATTTAGTCTTGAACTACTTTACACTTGGACTATTGATCTCTTTGCCTCAAACCACTCTCTACACTAATCCATCCTCCATTTTGCTGCCAAAGTGGTTTTCTTTAAGCACATATGATCATCACAATCCCTGCTCAATGAGCTTCACTAGCTTCTTATGACCTATGGCATCAAATATAAATTTATCTGTTCAGCAATTAAAGCTCTTCATAATTTGGTGCCTTCCCACCTTCCCAGCTTTCTTATACTTTATTCTTCTCCACATCCTATCTCCAAGCTACAGTGGCTTACTTGTAGTTCTTCAAAAATGGTGCTGCACAGTACCAGGAGATCATTGTACACAGTAACAGCAATGTTGTATCAATGGTAAAAGACTTGGCTACTCTGATCAAGACAATAATCAAAGACAATTCCAAAGGACCCATGATGAAAAATGGTCTCCATCTCCAGAGAGAGAACTGCTGATTGAAATAGAATTTTCTCATTTCCTTTATTTTATTTTTTTTGCTTTTTTGGGGGAGTGTGATATGATCAAGATGGAAATGTTTTATTTGACTTCACTTATATAACTGATATCATATTGCTAGTATTCTTGATAAGAGAGAGACAGGAATGTGGGAGAGAATTTCAAAGTCAGTTTTTAAAAACAACAGTAAAAATAAATTACATATATATATATATACATGTGTGTATATGTATGTGTATATAATTTTAAAATTATGCTGAGCTTTTCTTTTCCTTTGCACTGATCATCCCCCTATTGCCTGGAATGTTCTTCCTCCTTTTCCCCCACTTTTCTTGATTCCTTTCAAAACTCAGATGAAATTCAAGTTTTGACAATAAGCCTTTCCTCATCCTTTCAGCTGATAATGCCTACCTCTCTCAGATTACTGTCATATGCTCTGTACATGTCTTGTATTTTTATTTTGTTATCTACATGCAACTTCCTCCATGAAAATATATACTCCTCAAAGGACTAATTGTCATTTTTTTCTCTCTCTTCTTCAGTATCTTCATGACATAGTACAGTATATAGAACATCATACGTACTGCTTATTGACTGAATTCATTCAACAAGTATTAGAAATCTATGATTCTGTAAAGGTCAGTTTCATGTCTAATCCTTTCAAGTATTTGAAATTTTATATTATAACAAAATAAAGAAAGAAAGAAGAAGAGAAAGAAGGAAGGAAGGAAAGAAAGAAAAAAGAAAAGAAAGAATGAGAGAAAAAGAAAAGAGAAAGGATGAGACAGGGAGAAGAGAGGAGAGAAAAAGAAAGAGAGGAAGGGAGGGAGGGAAGGAGGAAGGAAGGAAAAGCTATTGTGATCATCATCAACAACAACAACCACAAAGATGGGTAATAATTCTGCCCTATCTTGTCTTGGTCAGATCATATTTTAAGTTGTGTTCAATTGTAGGAAGCACATTTTAGAAAATACTTTGACAAACTTGTCAGGGTCCAGTGGAGGGTGACAGGGATGGTGAGAAAAGTAGAAATTGGACCATATGAGAATTGGTTGAAGGAAGGATGTTTATTCCAGAGAAGACTCCAGGGGCAAACCATAGTTGTCTCAAGCATTTGAATCACTGTCATATAGAGGAGGGATTAGATTTTATCTGCTTGCCCCCAGAGTACAGAACTATGAATATTTGGTAGAAATTGAATAGAAGCAGATTTCTGCTTAATAGAAGGGAAAAACAAAAAGTAAAAACAAAAACAAAACCCTTTTAGACAATTAGAGTGTCCTAATGTGAAAAAGGCTGCCTTAAGAAGTAGTGAGCTCCCCATGACTAGAATTCATGAAGCAGATGTTAAATGGCAAATTTCTATTTACATACAGGTTGGGGAGATAATCTTTGGGGTCAATTTCAACTCAGGCATTTTGTGATTTTGTGAATTTCTACAAACTAATAAATAACATGAAGCTATAAACAATGAAATGATATCACACATATCTATCTCTGTATCTCTATATATGTTTATGTAATTTATTAATCTATCTCATATATATGTATATATATATACATACACACATACAATCTCTCAGTATTCCAGATAACTATTAAGTAAAACAATAAGAAATCACAGGTGCAAAAATTACACTTCATATTTATGTATTCTAGAGCAAGACTTCTTAAACTTTTCCCACTTATGTCTCCTTTCCACCCAAGAAATTTTTACAAACCTGTCTTGAATAGGATCCCCAGTATTTCAGGCAGTGTTCATGTATGTTCAGTGCAAGGTGTGCATGTTGTGTGTCCAAAACAAGATTGCAGCAAAGTCATGTAATACAACACAGGCAAGTGCTGCCAGAAACACCTCGGATTGATTATGTATTTGGTTTTGAATTAATTTCTGGTTATTGTGTTCTAGAAATCTTTTATTGTTTACCAAATTTTCCCTTATCCTGATTCAGTTCTGTGATTCCACATGGGTTTGTAATCTATGATTTAAGAAGTTTTGCTCTAGAGTTTACAAGAAAGCAGATATGTTGTGCAGTGGATAGAATACCAGGATTGGAGTCATAAAGTCTCATCTTCCTGAGTTCCAATCTGGCCCCATGTACTCACTATGAGACACTGGACAAGACATTTAACCATGCTTACCACGGATTCTTCAAACAAAACAAACATACATCCCTCAGAAAAAAACAAATAGACATAAATATAGATATCTTTATACACACATATATACATGTGGATATATTATATAGATAAATAATTCATAGAGATAAAGTAAAATAAAAACATCTTCACTTTTAAGAAACTCACAATCTTTTAAAAAACAAATAAATTGTCCCAACTAAATATATAACAGGATAGCTTGAAGATAAATTCAGGAGGATGGCACTAGAATTGAGGGGATCTGAGAAAGACTTATATAAGGTGGCCCATTAGTTGAGTCCTGAAAGCCAAGGCAGGAGATAGGGATGGGGAAAGAAAATTCCATTAATTCCAAATAGTGGGGATAACCAGTGAAAATGCACAGATGAAGTGTTTTGTGTGAATAAAAGTAGGGAGGCAGTATCAGTGGATTGCAGAGAATATGGAGGAGAGTAGGGTGGAAGAAGAAAAGAAAGGCAGGAAGGGGGCAGGTTATGAAAGCCTGCAGATGGCCAACAAGAGTTTATTGACAAGGCCAGTCTCACACTCAGTCAGAGCTGGATGCCACATTTTTATATGAACATTAACAAGGTGGAACAAATCCACAAGGGTGACCAGAATGTTGTGAGGCCCCCAAATCATGCTGACTAAAGAAGGGAACTTATCTTAGGTAAAATTACAAGATGGGAGGACAGAGAAGGGAATTGTTGTTTGTCCTTTATTCTCAGAACTCTATGACATCTGAGCCATGACTTGCAAGTAAATTGGATTGAAATGAGGGAGATGCAAGATCACCTGCCTCAATTTCCCCTCTGGAGCCATCTGGGTCCAGTGGCAAGATATAGAGTAGAAAATATAGATTTAACAAAGACCAGGTTACCCTTTGCTCAGGCTATTTCTAATGCCTTGAAAACAGCCCTCTTCATTTTTGCCACTTAGAATTACTGACTTCCTTCAAAATTTAGGTCAAACAGAAAATCCTACATGGTCCCTTTTTTGATAGCCCAAATGGTAGTTTCTCCCTCCTCTCAATTTCTTTAGATTTCCTTTGAATATAATTGTCATTGGCTTCTATATATACACGTTGCTTTCTCTGTTATAATTCAAACCTGTTCTGTTTGAATCCCTAGTGCCTATCACAGGGCTCACCACATAAATATGATGCATATTGACAGACTCACTCATTAAGCTTTAATTGCTCTTCCACATAAAGTAGAAGATTAAAGTATAAGTACTAAAATTAAAAATATCCTTCACTTTCTTTCATTCTAAATATATCTCTTAATTTCTGCTGATTTGAGGCCATATGAGTCAGTAAGTAAATAAACATTTATGAAGCACTTACTATGTACCAGAAGCTAAGAGATGCTACTCTTAAGTAGCTCCTCAACTTTGGTGAGCAAGAGTCATGGCCTTTTGAATGCTTTGCCTTTTAGACCCAACAAAGCACCACAAATCTGAATGCTTTGCTCTCATCTGATTTATTTGCCTTCTGGATTCCTCTCACAGCTGGTTCCAAACCATAAAGGCAGCAGTTCCCCCATGGGAACCGATGTGGTTAATCATTGTGATAGATTTGATTCTGACATTGCACTTCTCCTGGGAATAAAAATGACTATACATCATTTTGATATTTTTAGCTAGTTTTATTAAGTAGAAAATGAGTTGTTATCTTTGCCTGTATAAATGGAGCAAAAATTAGCTCTTCTTCTATAAGCCCCCTGATGGTCCAGCAAGGGAACAGCAAAACCAAAGACAAATGTAAAGGACTTTCATTGAATATATGAACCATATATGTTTCAAACCACCTCCAATTGTTCACTGAAGAAAGCCATATACACCCAGAGAGAGGGATGTGAAATGTGGACCACAACATAATATTCTCATACTCCTTGATTGATGTTTGCTTACATTGTGTTTCCTTTATCTGATATATCGTTTGTGTAGATAATATTTTTCTTGCACAACAATGATAAGTTTGGAAATATGTATACATATATTCGATTTGCCAATATTTTAACATAATTAACATGTAGTGGATATCCTGCCATCTAGGGGAGGGGTGGGGAGTTGGGGGGAAAAATTTGTAACGGAAAGCTAGGTAAGGGTTATTGTTGAAGAATTACCCACACGTATGTTATGCAAATAAAATAAAATAAATAATTATAAATTCAAAAAAAAGAATATATCAACCATGTTAATAAGGAAAGGGATAATATCCACATTGCTGCCAAGTATATTATTTTAATATGCTACAGAGAAATAACCTAGCTTCCCTTCTAAACTGGTCTTTGCAGGTCAATTAAGCGAAAGAAAAAAAGTTCCTAATTCTGCTAAAATTCCAGAGAAGAAATAGCTGATTATAGTTCATATAACTGAGAACTAAAAGTGATTTTTGAGATCATTTAGTCCGACATACTTAGTTTATAATGAGGAAGTAGGTCTTGAGAAACTAATTAAATTGCTTAAAGTCACACACACAAAGACCATAGACTTAGAGTTGACAAAATTTGACATACAAGTCTAAACTTCTCAATTTGCAGATAAGGAAACTGAGGCAAAGGAAAATTCCCCGAATTCTACAACAGTAAGTCTCAGAAACGTGATGTTAATCTAGATCTTCTATCCACAGAGCCCAAACTTTCTCCAGTGTACTACACTTCTCTCTACTAATTAGAAATACTGTATTGAATTGGAGTAATTAAAAACTAATTATATTTGTATAGCACTGTAAAGCTAGAAGGCACTAAAGATTGCTTGAAATTGTATTGCTCTGATTTGTACTGGAGATTAAACAACAATGATATTCTGGTTTAATAGTTTGATTTCTTGTAAGACAGAATTTAAGTTACTAGATGACAGAGATTTTCATCTTTTTGCATTTTCAGCATTTAGTAGGTATTTAATAAATTATTGTTGAATAAGTGAATAATTTAGGAAAGAAAAAAAAATTGATTGAGGTTTCAGTTAGGTACAAATAATCTAAAATGTACTTTATTTTCTTTTGTATCCACAGTATTCCTTTTAAAATTAAATATTTCTGTAGGAAAAGAAAATACTTATGTTTAGAGTGGAATATACTAGAAATGAAATTGTATACAATAGGTCAGAGGGGATGCATTGAACAGAGTTGGATATCATCTAAAATTACTTGTTATACTTTGGATACTCTCCCAAGTGTCTGAAAGTGCTCACTTGATTGATGATGAGGTGCCCCAAAAGATTAAGGCAAGAGCATTTGATCCCATAATTGTTTAATGACCCTTTAAAAAAGGCAGATTTCATAAATAGGACATAAAAGATACAGAACAGCAAATTGAAGATGCTCTACCAATGCCTGATAATAATAAAATAGAAAAAAATTTCCCAGTAATTGCAGAAAGCTTATAACTCCATTTGTCTTTCTTTCTTTAACCCACATACCGCTGGGTATTTTTCTTGTTGCATTATTAAAAACAAATTTTATCAATGGTTATACAATCCCAATTTTATTCAATCTCACAAATTTCTCACCTGTTTCTTCCTCTTTTATCATTTCATAATTCCATAGAGGACTCAGGGTAGTATGGTATGGCTCCAGAATCATGTGGCACATAAGAACAAAGAAACTAAAAGGATCATGTGTTCTCTCTTCTCCCTTCTAAGTCAGGGGAATGGTTCCTCTCTAGCCAGAACCAAGTCCTTCTTTGCTCCCCTTTCTATGCTCCCAGAATAAGTAATCTATGTTGAAGGAGAAACCATTTTAACCAAGTGAGACCTTTATAGATTTGATATTTGAAGAAATTCCTTTCAATCTAAGCAATGAAAAATGTTTGAAGCTCATATGTAAGAATTTAAATTTTTTTTATAATGTTCTTTGCTTTAACATCATATTTGTTTCTAGATTTACCTATCAGAAGTGAATGTGGGACCCAGGTCTTCGTATATTCATTTGGCCTGCTACCTTTACACCATTCTCTGTCTCTTTTCCAAATGGTTAAAGCGAGATAATTGTTAATTCATGACTTTCCTAAACACTTATAGGTCCAAGGGAGAAGTAAAGTATAGCCTACTCCAGACATTTTCTATCATAGTGGTCAAGTTGTCAAAAAACAGGATTCAAAACAGAGATAATGTGATATCTAATATCCCTTCTACTTTGAAATGGACAATCCTATGACTACCAAGAGGAATTTCATAAAAAAAAAAATAAAAATGAGGAAGGAGGGACAGCTACGGTTGTTTTCCATAGAGCAAAAGCATTCACTATTACCATTCAAAGATATAAAAGCATTCTTTCTTTAGCCACCACTCAGGTCTCAATGCAATATTCAGAACCATTATCAAAGATTGTACAACCCAAAGTCACTTTCCCAAAGCAGAGACACAAGGAGACTGTATAGACACAGTATATCTTTTTTTATCGAATTTATCAGATTTCATCTAAACTAACAGCTTGAGCTTGTCTGAACTATTTGTTGCAATTGCTTCTCGGGACATATCTGAACCTTTATTTTTTATTAAAGATGGAAATCTCTGCTCAGAGTAAATAAATGCAGCATTAACCTTGCAATCTTGAACTTCGGAAGTTTTCTCATGGCTTTAAAGTTGGAGAGAGAATCAGAATACCTAAGCTTCTGATTCACCTTAAAAAACTATTTCCTAGAGAAGGAAAGTGCAGAGGGGTGTTAACAATACAAATCAAGTGGGGCTATTGAAGTAATACCAAGGTAGACTTTTGTGATGATTATACCAAAATGAACAGAGTAATAGCACTGAAACACATTACCTGATGGATATTTCATCTCTCCTATATCTGTAAGTAAACAAAGGAAAGAACTCTGAATGAGAATGTTTCCAAGGCATTTATTGTGTCTTAAGGGGATGGAGAATGGAATAGAAGATCGATTTTTGTAAATTGTCTGTCCAAGCAAGAGAAGCAGCTTTTTTTAAGCCTGAAAATGAATGAGGAATGTCTGGCTTTATATCTTTGTACACTGAACTCAATGTCTATTTCATTATTGCAGACTGCTGTGTTGGTATTTCAGAGCCCTGGATTTGGAATTAGATGCTTGGACTTCCAGTTTTAGCACAGTCATTTTAGTGCCATACAATCCTCTCAATTCAATTTTACTTAGTTCAGTGAGAATTTTTAAAGCACCTTATATGCATAAGGCATGGTACTCTATTAAATTAGTCAGACCATAAACATTTATTAAGCATCTACTATGTGTCAGCTATTCTACTAAAACCTCACAAGAAAAAAAAAAAAAAGCAAAAGACAGTCCCTGGAAAAAAGTTTCCATAAAAATTTTCCAGTTTCCTGGAAAATAAGCATAATATTGTCTAACTGTGTTGTAAAAATCATATGATGCAATGTAAGAAAAACATTTGTAAATTCTACCATAAAAATGCTATGCAAATGTGAGCACTATTACAGGAAGAGATAAAGGAGATTGGGGAAAAAAAATTCCCTGCTGAAGTGTTAATTGGCAGATTTCTCTGTGTGTTTGGAGTGGGAAGGGAGGAGTTCATCAAGTTGACATATGAAAAGATGAGGCTATAGGTCAGCCATATTTTATCATCATCATCATCACTGCTAACATTTATATAATTGCAAGGTTTGCAAAGCTCTTTGCATATTATCTCATTTGATTCTCACAACCTTGTAATTTATATGCTAATGTTTAACCTGTTTTTACAGATGAAGAAAGTGGAACAGATAGAGATTAAGTGCTTTATCCGGAATCATACAGTGAAATAAGGGTCTGAGGCTGAATTTGAACTCAGGTCTTCTTCATACAAAGTCCAATATTCTATCCACTGAATTCCCAGGAATAAAAAAGAATTCTATGATTATTATATACTATTGGTGTATAAGTTGGTGGAGTTCATATCCTTTTTGATTATTTCTTCCGTTTTCTAAATGTAACTATTTGTCTCATAATAGAACTTTGTCTAGAATCAAAGTCAAGATCACTTGCTTAAGTGGCAGACTTGATGCTCTTTTTTTTCCTTTATTAAAACTTTTTATTTGCAAAACATATGTATGGGTAATTCTTCAACATTGACACTTACAAAGCTTTCTGTTACAAATTTTTCCCCCCTAGTTCCCACCCCTCCCCTATATGGCAGGAAATCCACTACATATTAATTATGTTAAAATACTTGACAAATCGAATATATATTTCCACACTTATCATTGCTGTGCAAAAAAAAATCGTATATACAAGAAAAAAAAAATCAGAGAAAGGAAACACGATGCAAGCAAACATCAATAGAGAGCATGAAAATGTTATGTTGTGGTCCATATTTCACACCCCTCTCTCTGGGTGTATATAGTTTTTTTCAGTGAACAATTGGAACTGGTTTGAGACAATTTTTTGTTGCAGAGAGCTATGTCCATCAGAATTGATCATCATGTAATATTGTTGTTGCTGTGTATAATGATCTCTTGGTTCTGCTCGTTTCACTCAGCATCAGTTCATGTAAGTCTCTCCAGGCCTCTCTGAAATCGTCCTGCTGGCCATTTCTTACAGAACAATAATATTCCATAACATTCATATACCATAATTTATTCAGCCATTCTCCAATTGATGGGTATCCATTCAGTTTCCAGTTTCTAGCCACTACAAAAAGAGCTGCCACAAACATTCTTGCACATGTGGGGCCTTTTCCTTCTTTTATGATTTCTTTGGTATATAAGCCCAATAGAAACACTGCTGGGTCAAAGGGTATGCACAGTTTGAGAACTTTTTGAGCATAGTTACAAATTGCTCTCCAATATGGTTGGATCCCTTCACAGTTCCACCAACAATGTATCAGTGGGCAGACTTTATTCTCTACCTTAAAGAAAAAAATATTCAGTATTTATTTTTCTCCAATTCCACAGATTCTCTCCCAAACTTTTGAAAAAAATGTTTCTAGTACACTTATTTTTAATAAATATTGCATTATGAATTATATTGGGAGAGAAAAATCAGAACAAAAGGGAAAAACTGTGGGAGAGAAAAAAAATTGAACACAGCATGTGCTGATTTACATTCAGTCCCCTTATTTCTTTTTCTGGATGTACATGGCATTTTCTGTCCAAAGTCTATTGGGATTGCTTTGGATCACTGAACTACTGAGAAGAACCAAGCCTTTCATAGTTGATCATTACACAATCTTCCTGTTATTGTGTACGATATTTTCCTGGTTCTGCTTGTTTCACTCAGCTTCAGTTCATGTAAATCTTTCTAGGCCTTTCTAAAATCAATCTGTTCATCATTTTTTATAGAACAACAATGGAACATTATTCATCTACCACAGCTTGTTCAGCCATATCCCAAATGATGGGCATCTACTCATTTTCCAATTCTTTGCTACCTCAAAAAGAGTTGCTATAAACATTTTTGCATATCTGGGTCCTTTTCTCTCCTTTAAGATTTCATTGGGAAACAGTAGGTGCACTGCTGGATCAAAGAATATGTACAGTTTTGTAGTCCTTTGTTCATATTTCCAAATTCCTCTCCACAATGGTTGAATCATTTTACAACTCCACCAACATTACATTAGTGTCCCAGTTTTCCCACATCCCCTTTGACATTTATCATTATATTTTCCTCTCATTTTAGCCAATCTGAGAGGTATGAGGTGTTACCTCAGAATTGTTTTAATTTGTATTTCTCTAATCAATAGAGCATTATTTCATATAACTATAGATGGCTTTAATTTTGTGATCTGAAAATTAGCTGTTCATATACTTTGACCATTTGTCAACTAGGGAATGACTTGTATTCTTACAAATTTGACATAGTTCTTTATATGTTTTAGAAATTTATTAGAAACACTGGCTGTAAAGATTTTTTCCCAGCTTTGTACTTCCTTTTAATTTTGTTTCTGTTGGTTTTCTTTGTGAAAAACTTTTATATTTTAATGTATTCAAAGTTGTCCATTTTGCCTTTCACAATAGTCTCTAATTCTTCTTTAGTTATAAATTCCTCCCTTCTCCAAAGATCTAATAAGGAAATTTTCCCTTGTTCTCCTAATTTAATTATGATATCATCTTTTATGCCTCATTCATGGTAGCTATTTTGACCTTATGTTGGTATGGAGTGAGAAATGTAGATCTTTGCCAAGTTTCTGACATATTATTTTCCAGTTTTCCCAGCATTTTTTGTCAAATACTGAGTTCTTATTCTAGAAACTAAACTTTGGGGGTTTATCAAATACTAGATTGCTATATAGGTTTTCAATTATTTTGTTGTGTGTATCCATTTTATTTCTTAGCCAGTACCAAATGGTTTTGATGACTGCTGCTTTATAATATAGTTTTAGGTTTGGTATTGCTAAGCCACCATCCTTTGTATATTATTTTTTTATTAATTCCCTTAGTATTCTTGATCTTTTGTTCATTGAGATGTTTTGTTATGATTTTTTTCTAGTTCTGCAAAATCAGTTTTTGTCAATTTGATTGTTATGACCCTGAAAAAGTAGACCAATTTGTCATTTTTATTATATTAGCTCAGCCTACACATAAGCAATTGATATTTTTCCAATTGTTTATATCTGACTTTATTTGTGTGAGAAATATTTTGTAATTATGTTCATATAGTTCTTGGGTTTGTCGGCGGATAGAAAAAAATTTTATTTTGTCTACAGTAACTTTAAATAGAATTTTTCTTTCTATCTCTTGCTGATGGGCTTTGTCAGAAATATATAGAAATGTTGATAATTTGTGTGGGTTTATTTTATATCTTGTAACTTTGCTAAAGCTGTGAATTGTTTCCAGCAAGTTTCTGAATGATTTTTAGGTTTCTCTAAGTATATCATCATGTCATCTGCGAAGAGTGAAAGTTTTATTTCCTCATTGCCCATTCTAATTTCTTTAATTTCTTTTTCTTTTATTATTGCTAAAGTCAACATTTCTAGAACACTGTTGAATAATAGTGGTGATAATGGGCATCCTTCTTTCACTCCTGATCTTACTGGGAATGTGTCCAGCTTCTCTCCATCACAAATGATGCTTTTTGTTGGTTTTAGATAGATACTGCTTATTATTTTAAGGAAAACTCCCTTTATGCCTATGCTTTCTAATGTTTTTAATAGCATTCTTCTGTGTTATAAAAAGACAAATAAAAAATATCCTGAGAAACTAGAAATAATAATAGCAATGGCCATTATTCCATTTTGGGAAATTTCAAGAAAGACCAATAGACATGGGGCAGATGAGAGGTGAAACACAAAAATGTGAAGGAGTGAGGTCAGAGTGTTCCAGTACTTGAATTTTCTTTAATATAATCAGTCATTCATTTCCTTGACTACTGGTACAATTTAGTCTTTTTTTTAAAAAGACTTGATTTTTCTCCTACTTCCGATCTGTAGATTAGAAATTAAAAAAGCAACAATGATCATCCCTGCTCCTATCAGTAGCTTCTGGATTAAGGATATTACTTGTAAAAGCTTTTTTTGTTTTGTACTGACTCATCACAGAATCATCAATTTAGTGGAGAAAGAAAATAAACAACCATTGAATCCCACTCCATTAATTTTAGAGAAAAAAAATGGTCAGAGAAGCTAAGTAAATTATCCAGAATACACAGTTAATAAATGTCTGAGGCAGAATTCAAGTCCAAGAATTTCTGAGCTCAAGATCACCATTCTTTCTGCTATACACTGTTGTCTTGTACTTTTTTGGTCTGATTTTTCCCACTAATGGTGTAAAAGATAAGGAAATTTTGTCAGAAAAAAAGCTCAATATCTTTTATTTAATTTTTATTATTTAATTTAATTTATTTTATTTTTTTTCCTCTTTGCCTAGTATCTTAAATATGGCCCATCAAAGGATACTACGTGGGGGAAATCATTGCAGTCCAGGATTCTATTTCAGATTATCTAATTACAGTATTATTTACATAATGCTGTGTGCAACACGGCATTCTAATTTAGTGTCATAACATCCTGATGGGAGGTTTCAACATCAATCAGATCATATTTGGAGCTCCATATCTAGGGATTATAATCACCAGAGATTCCTATCTGTGAATTGCAGGCTAAGCAATTGAAATGCATATACTTGCCAAGTCCTGCCAGCTCTGCCCTACTTTGACCTTGAATTAATATTGTATTGGAATGAATTTTGGAATCTCCCTCAGGGTAGCTCAGCAAAAGTTTACAAGGGTGCCTTATAAACTTTCCCAAAAGTATAGACTCTATGCATTTATTTGCCTTAAGACTATAGACATTTTTACCTTTATGTTTTACATTTTTTATAACAGGCCTTTGAACAATGCCAGGAAAACATAGTAGCTGCTCAATAAATCCTTATTGGTGGTCTAATGGCAATAAAGGGAAAGAAGAAAATGGAGTAGAAATCCCTTAGATGATTTGGTGATAAGTGTCAGAAGAGTTCATGAGGCATCTAGCACCATGTTCCATATGAGATCTTTCTTGATTCATCTTTCTCCAACTGTTAGTGTTTCCCACAGTTTATTTTCTATTTACTTTGTATATATTTCATGTTTACTTATTGCCATATATATTCTTCTCTACTCTTAATGTAAGCTCCTCAAGGACAAAACTTGCCCTATTTTTTGTTATTATTTCCCAAGCACTTGGTTCAATGCCTAGCAATTAATTGAGTTTTGATTGAATGGAATCAAGTTAAATAACTTGTCCTGGGACACACTATTAATAAATGTCAAAAGTAGGATTTGAACCCCTGATTCTAAGAGTCATTCTCTATCCACTATAGAGCAATGCTTTTTATATATTAGAGGTTTCACAAAGGTCTCCTGCTAAATATTTCAAATTTCTAATTTCTTTAATCATTTTCCTTCTCAATATAATGAAGAACTTTCATAAAGCCAGAAGGCTGATGTCAAAAATCAAATCTAAACAGTAAATACTCTTGCACCTAGTGTGGAAGTGTGAATTCAAAACATTCCTAAAACATATTCCTGGAATTTAATAAGCAAAAAAAAAAATAGTCCAAATTTACTAGCATAGAGACATACTGAGTCAATTCCACAGTTTAGAAAAGCAAAAACAAAAACACACAAAAAACTTAGTTGAATAATTATTTGGGGCATCTAATGAATGTAGAAGTCATTCCAGTTTTAAGATTTTACTCTGACTACTTAATTACTAGAATTGTTTCCCTATACTTCTTGTAATTAACTTGATATTTATTCAGTTTTCTACATTTGACCTTACCATCTTCAGAGGAAGCTTGGATTTTTAGCATTATTGCTAATTTTTTTTTATTAAAAACAGAATTGAATTCACAACCAAGTCACTAGTTTGACTGATATTCAATAAAGGATAGTGGTAAGGAGAGATGCTCACTAGAAAATTTATTCAATGTATGCTATAGGGGGAAATGTAAAATTCTTCCAATAGAGATTAATTTCTTTGAATCTAGAAGCCCTGTAGGTCTTTGCAATGGCATTATTTTTCGTACTAGTAGCAGCAGATGCTATTAAAATTACTTCATAAAATGGTTTATTTTTATATCACATTTATATATTTAATCTCATTTGATTGTCATAAAAAAAATCCTGTGAAGTAATTATCAAAAGTCTCAAAATGCCCATTTTAAAGCTGAGGAAAATGAAGCTCAGGGAGGTGATGTAACTTATTTAATCACTTAGTCAGTAGATGGAAGATCTCGAATTTGGCCTATGCCTTCTGAATCCAAATCCAGTAATGCTATACGACATTTCCTCTTATTTTTTAACATTTTCTTAGTTCATTTGAATAGTAGAAATCTCTCTGAAATGGGTGTTTCTTTAAACTGTTGTCAGGTAAACCCTTAGCAGAAAATAGAATATATACAAAATTATTGGAGCTCAAAACTACACTGAATTTTTGAGATAACATACACCATACTACATATATTATAATACAGATGTACCTATATACTATAATATGTGTATATATAGTATGCTACATATAGTATGTAAATACATACATATATTTAATATAATATATAACATATATAACTATTAGAAATCTATAGCACATAGAGAGAGCATGCTACATATATTATATATATAAATATAATATATGATACATGTATGCTATTATATGTATCAGTATATATAACATGATATATTCAAAGAATTCAAAGTGTCAGTTATAATCATTAATGTGATAATTATTGTTATACATAATAATGTGTATCTGTACAGAGCTAAAAGGATCATCTTACCCAAACTTCTCATTATAATTGCTTCTCTCTCTAACTATAACTATTAACACATACAAAAGCAAGTATGGCTATAAATATAGATAAATAATATAGATATATTTATAAATAATGAATATATAAAGATTGAGAACAGACTATAAATGTATATCTATTCCCTCAGATCTGGGGGGGGGGAATCAACAAAATCCCTACCAAACTGGTTTTGGGTGGCAAGGGTGGGAAAGTGGATGGGGATAAAGGAAACATGGGAAATGTAAGCCTAGCATCTACAGGCATCCAAAGAAAAGCTAGAAGTAGGCATCCAAATTTGCTAAGAGATTGGCACTTGCCAAGAAGGAGAAAGGTCTTCACAGTTTCCTGCAGGAGCATGTGTTCCAAGCAGAGAGTAAACCACCATCTGTTTCATAAAGAGCTCAGTTCTGTTGCTTCCCTCTCTTGGTCTCATGACCCAGACCTGGAATCTCTGAATCACAGAAAAGCAGGTCTGTGAGCCAGAAGAGTTCTATGACTCCTGAGTAGTTTTTTGTTCCTCCATTGATATTATGAACTGATAAACATACTCTCAGCTTTAGAAAAGTTGTTCATGCCTCCAAGAAAACTTTCCCCCCTTTAAGAATGTTTTTAATTTTTTTATCAATTACACGTAAAAAAATTTTAACATTCAATTTTTATAATTTTTGAATTCCAAATTCCTTTCCTCTATCCCTCCTCTACCTCCGTCTTGATTAAAGCATACATTTTAGCACTTTGATATAGGTTGTACATGTAGAGTTGTGTAAAACATATTAATCTATTTCTATATTAACCATGTTTTTAAAAAAAAACAAGAAAAAAAGAATGAAAAGAAAATATACTTTGATCTGCATTCAGACTCTACCAGTTCTTTCTCTGGAGGTGGATAGCACTTTTCATCCCAAGTCCATTGGGATTGTCTTGGATCATTATATTGCTGAGAATAGCTAAATCATCCACAATTGATCATCATATAATATTGTTTGCATGATTTGATTTTCAAAATTTATTTATTTTATAAAGATTTTTATTTTCAAAACAAATGCATATATAGTTTTCATCATTCACCTTTGCAAAATCTTTTGTTCCAAATTTTTTTCTCCTCTTCCTCCTAACCCCTTCCTTAGATGGCAAGTAGTCTGCTATATTACAAATGTGCAATTCTTCTATACAGATTTCCACAATTATCATGCTGTACAAGAAAAACTGGATAAGAAAGAGAAAAAATGAGAAAGAAAACAAAAAGCAAACAACAATAAAAAAGGTTAAAACACTAAGTTGTGATTCACACTCAGTCCCCACAGTCCTGTCTTTGGGTTGCAGATGACTCTCTCCTAAATCTATTGGGATTGGACCGAATCACCTCACTGTTGAAAAGAGCCACATCCATCACAATTGATCATCATATAATCTTCTTGTTGCTATGTACAATGTTCTCTTTTTTCTACTCACTTTACTTAGCAGGCCTTTCTCAAAGTGTGATTTATTTTTTGACACATTCATTTTTAAGGATTAACTAATTTTGTTTCCACTTAATTTTTATTCTATGTCTCCATAGCCCTTTATTGAATGTAATTTTTATTGCATTATGATTTGAAAAGAGTGCATTTAATATTCCATATTTTTCTGCATTTGGTTATGATATTTAGTCATGTTATTTTTTTCTGATGTCCTAATACATTATCAATCATTGTAAAAGTGCCACATACAGTTGAGAAAAAGTGTATATCTTTATAGCCCTTCTTTCCTCATTTAATATTCTCTAGATATTTCATATTTAACATTTCTAAAATTATATTCATCTCAACTTATTTCTTTTGTTTCATTGTTGATTGATTTAACTAGTTCTAAGAGGAGAAAATTAGGGTCCCCCATCTAGTACAATTTTGTTGTCTATTTCCTCCCGTAACTCATTTAACTTCTTTAAGAATTTGGAAACTATCCCTTTTGATGCATATGTTCAGCATTGATATTATTTCATTGTCTATGGCATCTTTAAACAAAATTTAGTTTTTCTGCTTATTTCTTAATTAGACCTATTTTTGCTTTGTCTAAAATCATGATTGCTATCCTTTTTTTTAAACTTCAGCAGAAACATAATAGGTTTTTCTCGAGTCTCTTATTTTTACTGTGTATCTGTTTCAAGTGTATTTCTTGCAAACAACAAATTATGAGATGTTGCTTTTTACTTTATGTGCTTCCATATTATGAATGAGTCTATCCATTCATATTAACAGTTATGATTTCTGTATATTTCACTGCAACCTATTTCCCACATTTATCCTCCTCTCTTTCTCTCTTTTTAATTCTATCTCTTCTCAAAAATCTGCTTTGCTTTTAGCTACTTTTTTTTTCTTAATTGACTCTCTCTTATATCACTATCCTCTTTTTCATCTTCCCTTCCTCTCCTATGTTTTTTAGGATAAAATAGATTTTTTTTTACCCAGTTGAATATATATGTAATTCCCTTTTTGATTCAATCTTAATGAAAATTCAAATGTTGCCCAAAACCTCTTATCTTCCCCTTCATTGTAAAATATTTTCTTTTTATACCTCTTTTATGTGAGATAATTTCCCCTATTCTTATTCTCCCTTTCCCCTTCTCCTAATTCATCCCTTTTTATCTCATTTTTCATTTTATTTTTGAAAGTCATCCCATTGTAGTCAACTCATATATATCCATGCTCTCTTTCTATGTCTATTCCCTCTAATTACCCTAACTATATTATTAAGATTTATGAGTTAGAAGTACCATATATCTACATATGAATATAAAGTTTAACCTTATTGAATCCCTTATGATTTGTCTTTCATGTTTATCTTGTACTTGAAAATCAAATGTTTTGCTCAGTTCTGGTCTTTTCATTAGGAACACTTTTTGAATATCTTTATTTCATCACATATATATATCCCATTTTTCTACTGAAGAATTATATTCAGTTTTGCTTGATATGATTCTTGATTTTAATCCTAGCTCCTTTGCATGCTGATACCTCATATCTTAAACCCTCTGCTATTTTAGTGTAGAAGCCGCTATTATATTTTGTGCTATCTTGACAATGGCCCCACAATATTTGAGTTGCTTTTTTCTAGTTGCTTGCAATATTTTCTCCTTGACTTAAGATCTCTGTCATTTGGCTGTCATATTTCAAATTTACCACTTTGAGTTATCTTTCAGGAGGTAAGTAATGGATTCTTTCAATTTCTATTTTACCTCTAATTCTAATATATCAAGATAATTTTGAAATTTGTTTACTAAACTTTTTTTTGATCATGGCTTTCAGATAGCTTGATAATTGTTAAATTATCTTTTTTAATCTCTTTTCTAAGTCAGTTATTTTTCTAATATATATTTCATATTTTCTTCTATTTTTTCATTATTTTTATTTTATTTCACCATTTCTCGATGTCTCTTTGGAATCTACTTGACCATTTCTATTTTTAGGGAATTATTTTCTTCAATGAGCTTATATACCTTTTTTATCATTTGGCCAGTTCTAGTTTTTGAGAAGTTCTTTTTTTCAGTGAATTTTTGTACTTCTCTTTCTATTTGTCCAACTCTGCTTTTTTAAAAATTGTTTGCTCTGATGGAATTTCTTCCCTCTTTAACATCTGGCCAATTCTGGATTGTTTAAAGATGGCATATTCTTTATGGATTTTTGTGCCTTTTTTGCCAAACTGTTGACAATCCATAATTTTCTTACATTATTCTCATTTCTTTTCTCAATTTTTCCTTTAACTCTCTCATTTGATTTTAAAAAAAATTAGCTCTTCCAAGAATTATTTTTTAGTTTGATCTAATTCCCCTTTTCTTTGAGGCTTTGCATGTAGGTACTTTGATTTTGCAATCTTGTGGATTTTTGTCTTTCTTCCATGACCCCATAGTAACTTTCCATGGTTGAGCTCTTTTTTATTATTTCATTTTTTCCAGCTTTTTATTTGACTTTTAACTTTATGTTAAAGGTAGGCCCTGCTTTTAAAAAGGGATGCTTTCCTAAATTAAAGGGTTTTTTTCTGCTGTTTTTAGAGCTCTTCTGGGAGTCTGAATGTTTTAAATTCTTATAAGGAGATGTAAGGAAATATGTGGTCACAGCCTCTTGGCCTGTGTTCTGACCTATGAGCCTCCATAAGCACTTTTCTAGTCCCCCGGAACCTAGAGCAAGACCTCTCCTCCCTTATAGTTGGAAGTGCTGTAGATCCTCCAGTCCTATAAATTAAACTCAGGCCCTGATTTCATATGGTCACAAGTAATAGTGCTTCTCTCCACCCTGGACCTGAATCAAAGGCCCTTGCTTTCCCATGAATAACCAAGGAGGAGCATTCCCCTCCATCTTAGAATTCTGACCACAGGTCCTTTCCCTCCATGGCCACAAGTCCCAGTGTTTATTATCCCTGAGACTGAAAGTAAACCTGTGTATGGTCTATGCAAAACAATATCCATAGATGCCACCTAGTTCAATCCCCTCATGTTATGGATGAATAAACTGAGGCTCAGATTGTGGTCAAGGTCATAAACATAGCAAATTCCATAAAAGATTTGATTTTTCTGATTTCTAATACAGAAGCAAGGTGAGACTGTGGATAACATTGGACTTGTAATTAGGGAGAACTGAATTTATATCCTGCCTCAAACACTTAGAATCTATGTGACTCTTGGCAAGTCACTTAATATCTATTTCAGTTTCCTCAACTATAAAATGGGGATAGTAATATCTCCATACTTCCAAGATGTCATGGTGATCAAATCAGTTAATAGGTGAAGTGCTTTACAAAGTTTAAAATCTTTGCATATAGAAATGAGCTATTATTATTTTTAGTTTATTATTAGGATTAATGTTATATAAGTGCTATTCTTTTCACTGTAATACTTCTGGGCTACTCTCATTTGGTAGTGACTCTTCATTGGAATACTAGGTATTAATAAAATCCCACTCACATGGGAACATTTATAAAGAAGGTCATAGATCCCCTATTATATTTTTTTTTTCCTTTTCAGATGAGTAAACAAAGGACAAAAGATGAGATGTGACTTGTTGAAAGATTTACAAACATAGGGGCAGCTAGGTGGCGCAGTGGATAGAGCACCAGCCCTGAAGTCAGGAGGACCTGAGTTCAAATCTGGTCTCAGACACGTAACAGCTGTGTGACCCTGGGCAAGTCACTTCACCCCAATTGCCTCAGCAAAAAAAAAAAGCAAAAAAAAAAAAAAAAGATTTACAAACATCCAGCAGCTGAGTAGAAATTTGAACCCAGGTTCTTTGACTCTCAGCCAGGACTTTTTGCACTAGAATGAGGGATTCCCACAAGATAAATTATTCTGCTGAACTACCTTTAAGTGACCTCTTCAATAGAACCACCAAGAACCAAGATATCTCAAGAGTGAGGATAATAAAGCAGAAAGGGCAAGAAGCTGGGGCCAGAAGTCAAAGCATTGCAGCTTCCACACATTTGGAAATCTTCTGTGAGCCTCTTAGGCTACTCTGTCCTGGTTGCAATCAGGTGGTTTGGTAGATTTTCTGCAAAAGGCAAATTGTAAACCACTGAGCCCCAGAAGAACACCAGACCTAGCTGTCATTACCCAGCACTGGAAATCAATCAGTAGAACTTCCCCAAGGCAAATTAAAGCAACTATTACTCCTTTGCACTGAACAGACCACAAACCTTAAAAAAATGAATAAAAAAACAAAAATAACTCTTACCATAGACAGCTGGAGAGAGAGAACAGACCTCAAATCCTGAGGTTCCTAAAGGTAAAGCAACTCCAGATGAAGCCCCAAAGGGCAACATGAGCTAGTCCCCATTTCACAAGGCTTTCCTGGAAGACTCCATAAAGGATCTTAAAAGAGAGTTAGAAGAAAAATGGGGAAATGAAATGAGAACATTGCAAGAAGTAATGGAAAAAGCATATAATGTCCTACAAAAGAGATACAAAAAAGATACCAATTCACTTAAAAACAAAATTTGCAAAATGGAAAAACTATGCAATGAACAAAAAAATTCAATTGCCCAATTACAAAAGTAGCTTTAAAAGGTAACTGGAGAAAATAATACAATAAAAAATAGAATTGAACAAATGGAAGTGAATGACTCAATATGACTTTAAGAATCAAATAAAAACAAAAAAGTTAAAAAATAGAAGAAAATATGAAATATCTCCTAGGAAAAGCAACTGACCTGGAAATAGATCCAAGAGAGACAATCTAAGGATTATCTGACTTCCTGAAAGCCATAATGAAAAAAAGAACCTAGACATAATCTTACAGAAAATTATAAAAGAAAACTGATTCTATTTTAGAATCAGAAGGTAAAATAGCCGTGGAAAGAATTCACCAATAACCTCCTGAAAGAGACCCCAAAATGAAATCCCAAGGAATATTGTGACTAAATTTTAGAACTATGGCACCAAGAAAAAGATATTTCAAGCAGCCAGAAAGAAACAATTTAAATACTGAGGAGCCACAATTAGGGTTGCCCAGGACCTAGCAGCTTCTACCTTGAAGGATGGGGATAGTAATATCTCCATACTTCCGAGGTGTCATGAGGATCAAATCAGTTAATAGGTGAAGTGCTTTACAAAGTTTAAAATCCTTGCATATAGATGCAAAGGATGGAAGGGCCTGGAATTGGATATTCTGAAAGGAAAAAAAATGGATTATAGCCAAGAATAAGTTATCCAGCTAAAATAAGCATTATCTTTCAGGGAAGAAGATGGACAGTCAATAATATAGGTGAATTTCAGAATTGAACAAAAAATTTTATTTCCAAACACAGAACTCAAGAGAAGCATAAAAAGGTAAAAAAAGAAAGAACTCTTGAGAACTATGTTTCTGTTATGGGTATACTTAAAGAATATGGGTATAACTTAATTTTATTATGATAAGATGAAAAAGAAACTAGAAGTGGAAAGGGGATTGTGAAAAAAGAGGAGAAAGGAGGTAAAATAAGTGAAATTACATCTCACAAAGAAGCATAGAAAAATCTATTATAAGTGCGATAAAGAAGGGAAGGGGATGAGAATTGTGTGAATCTTACTCTTATCAGATTTAGCTCTAAGAGAGAATATCAGACATTTTTGGTTTCACAGAGAAACTTTTCTTACCTTATATGGAAGTGAAAGGGAAAGGGGGAAAAGAAAGGAAAAAAACTAATAGAAGGATAAACAAGTATTAGAGAAAAGGTGTAAAAAAGAAAGAGGGGATCTAAAGGGTGAGGACAGTTTGAGGAACTTGGTCATCAAAAGCAAAATACTGGGGAGAGGGGAAAGGAGAAAAGAAAGACAAAAACATAACAGTGTAAATAAGATGACAGGAAATACAGAATTAGTTATTTTAAATGTGAAGGTGAATGGAATGAACTCTCCCATAAAATGGAAGCAGATAGCAGACTGGATTAAAAGCCAGAATCCAACAATATGTTCTTTACAAGAAACACATTTAAAGCATAGTGATACATATAGAGTGAAGGTAAAGGGCAGGAGCAGAGTCTCTTATGCTTCAGATGAAGTAAAAAAAAAAAAAAAAAGCAGGGGTAGCAATCCTGATCTTAGATCAAATAAAAGCAAAGATAGATCTAATTAAAAGAGAGAAGGAAGGAAACTACACTTTTTACTTTTTTCTCAGTGGTTCATGGAACTTATATACAAAAACTGACCATGTGTTAGGGCATATAAACCTCAAAATCAAATGCCAAAAGGCAGAAAAGGTAAATGCATTTTTTCAGGTCATGATGCAATAAAAATCACATGCAATATAAGGCTAGGAGAAAACAACCAAAATTAATTGGAAATTAAATAATCTAATTCTAAAGAATGAATGGATGAAACAGCAAATTATAGACACAAGCAATAATTTCATCCAAGAGAATGACAATAATGAGGCAACATACCAAAATTTGTGGGATGCAATCAAGGCAGTTATAAGGGGTAACTTTATAGCTCTAGATGCTTACTTGCATAAAATAGAGAAAGAAAAGATCAATGTATTGGGCTTACAACTAAAAAGCTAGAAAAAGAACAAATTATAATCCCTCCATTAAATATCAAATTTAAAATTCTGAAAATAAAAGGTAAGATTAATAAAACTGAAAATAAGATAAGTACTGAATAAATAAAATTAAGAATTGGTTTTATAAAAAAATAGATAAACCTTTAGTTAATTTGATTAGAAAAAGGGAAGAAGAAAATCAAATTGTTAGTCTCAAAAGTGAAAAGGGAGAAATTTCCACCAATGCGGAGGAAATTAAAGTAATAATTAAGAGTTATTTTGCCCAGCTATATACCAATAAATTTGTTAATCTAAATGAAATGGAGGAATATCTACAAAAGCATAGATTACCAAGGTTAACAGAAGAGGAAATAAATTATTTAAATAGTCTCATTTTAGAAAAAGAAATAGAATAAGCTATTAATCAAATTCCTAAGAAAAAAATCTCCAGGGCCAGATGTATTTATATGTGAATTCTACCAAACATTCAAAGAACAAGTAATTCCAACACTATATAAACTATTTGAAAAAACAGGGAAAGAAGGAGTCCTACCAAAAATTTTTTATGACACAGATATGTTGCTGAAACCTAAACCAGGTAGGGTCAAAACAGAGAAAGAAAACTATAGATCAATTTCTTTAATGAATATTGATGCAAAAATCTTAAATAAAATATTAGCAACTAGATTACAGAAAGTCATCCCCAGAATAATACACTATGACCAAGTAGGATTTATACCAGGAATGCAGGGCTGGTTCAATATTAAGAAAACTATCAGCATAATCAACTGTATCAATAACCAAACTAACAAAATCATATGATTATCTCAATAGATGCAGAAAAAGCATTTGATAAAATTCAACACCCATTTCTATTAGAAACACTAGAGAGTATAGGAATAAATGGACTTTTCCTTAAAATGATCAGTAGCATCCATTTAAAACCACCAGCAAGCATTACATGCAATGGGGACAAACTAGAACCATTCCCAATAAAATCAGGAGTGAAACAAGGGTACCCACTGTCACCATTACTATTCAATATTGTATTAGAAATCTTAGCTTTGGCAGTAAGAGAAGAAAAAGGGATTAAAGGAATTAGAGTAGATAATGAGGAAACCAAATTATCACTCTTTGCAGATGATATGATGGTATACTTAGAGAACCCTAGAGAATCAACTTGAAAACAAATAAAAACAATTCATAAGTTTAACAAAGTGGCAGGATACAAAATAAATCCACATAAATATCAGCATTTTTATATATTACCAACAAGGTTCAGCAGCAAGAGATGCAAAAAAGAAATTCCAATCAAAATAACTGTGTATCATATAAACTATTTGGGAATCTATCTGCCAAGGGAAAGTCAGGAACTATATGAACTAAACTGCAAAATACTTTTCACATAAATAAAGTCAGATCTAAACAATTGTAAAAATATCAATTATTCTTGTATAGGTTGAGCAAATATAACAAAGATGACAATACTACCTAAATTAATTTACTTATTATCATTATTACAATTACTTAGTGCAATACCAATCAAACTCCCAAGAAATTATTTTAGAGATCCAGAAAAAAATAGTAACAAAGTTCATCTGGAAGAACAAAAGGTCAAGAATTTCAAGGGAATTAATGAAAAAAAATTGCTAATGTAGATGGCCTAGCTGTGCCAGACATAAAACTATGTTATAAAGCAGCGGTCATCGAAACCATTTGGTACTGGCTAAGAAATAGAGTAATTGATCAGTGGAATAGGATAGGATCACAGGACAAAGTAGGCAATCTAGTGTTTGGGATAAGAACTTACTATTTGACAAAAACTGCTGGGAAAATTAAAAACTAGTATGGAAGAAATTAGGGCTTGACCCATCTCTAACATCATATACCAAGATAAGATCTAAATGGGTTCATGATTTAAATATAAAGAGGGATATTATAAACAAATTAGAGGAACATAGGATAGTTAACCTCTCAGATCTTTGGAGAAGGAAGGAATTTGTGTCCAAAGAAGAACTGGTACTCATAACTGAACACCAGATAGATAATTTTGATTATATTAAGTTAAAAAATTTTTGTATAAACAAAATTAATGCAGACAAGATCAGAAGGGAAGCAATAAATTGGGAAATCATTTTTGCATTTATGGCTTCTGATAAAGACCTCATTTCTAAATATATAGAGAATTGACTCAAATGTATAAGAATTAAAGCCATTCTCCTGTTGATAAATGGTCAAAGGACATGAACAGACAATTTTCAGATGAAGAAATTAAAACTATTTCTAATCATATGAGAAGGTGTTCTAAATCATTATTGAGCAGAGAAATGCAAATTCAGACAACTCTCAGATACTAGTATACACCTTTCAAATTGGCTAAGATGACAGGAAAAGACAAGCACGAATGTTGAAGGGGATTTGGGAAAACTGGGACACTAATACATTGTTGGTGGAGTTGTAAATGGAACCAGCCATTCTGATTCCAATTTGGAAGTGTTCAAAAAGTTATCAAACTGTTCAAACCCTTTGACTCAGTATTGTTTCAATTGGGCCTACATCCCAAAGAGATCTTAAAGGAAGGAAAGGAACCCACATATACAAAAATGTTTGTGGCAGCCCTTTTCACAGTGGTAAGAAACTGAAAACTGAGTGAATGCCTATCAGTTGGAGAATGGCTGAATAATTTATGGTATATGAATGTTATGGAATATTTTTATTCTATAAGAAATGATCAGGAGGAGAATTTTAGAAAGGCCTGGAGAGACCTGGACTGATGCTAAGTGAAATGAGCAGAACCAGGAGATCACTGTACACAACAACATCAATATTATACAATGATCAATTTTGATGAACATGACTCTTTACAACAATGAGATAATTGATACCTATTCCAATGATTTGGTGAAGAAGAGACATCTACACCCAGAGAGAGGAATGTAAGAACTCTTTGTGGATCACAATATAATATTCTTGCTCTTTTTGTTGTTGTTTATTTGCATTTTGTTTTCTTACTCATTTTATTTCTTTTTTTTATCTGATTTCTCTTATGCAACAAGAGAATTGTATAAAAATGTTTATACATATTGGATTTAACATATATTTTAGCATGTTTAACATATATTGAATTGCTTTCCATCTAGGGAGGGGATGGAGGGAAGGAGGAAAAAATCTGAAACACAAAGCTATGTAAGGGTCAATGTTGTAAAATTATCCATGCATACATTTTGAAAATAAAAAACTTTATTAAAAATAAATAAAAGTATCTCTTGAAGATAAAAAAGTAAGCTAAGCAAAGAAGTCAAATTTAGTCATGAAAATTCTATAGAACTTAACTACATTTTGATGATACATATGTAAAATGCTAGGTTCTTTAGTTCTCAAACTCAAGAAAGGCTCGAGCCAATACCAACTGAGCAGAGAAAGTATTTAACAAGTAACTTAGTATGGTTCCCATCCTGCTGAACATCTGTCCTTTTTCCTTCCATTGCCAAGAATCCATAAATTATCTTTCGGAGCAATTGGACTCTGCCCTTTTTCTATAACAATCTTCTGCATCAGCAGGAAACATCTGGTCAAACAGAAATGAGGGCATAAACCTAGTTGGAAGGCTCTAGTATTAAACAAGTGGGCATGAAATCAATATTGGTGCAAATCGGGGTGCTGACTTAGAAAGCTTTGTTAGGGCTGACCTTAAGTCAGTGGTGAACTAATGGTTGCCATTGAATTCAGTGTCATTAATTTGTGTGCAACAGTGGAAAAATATTGGAAACCCAAGCATTAGCAGAAGGATAAGATAGTTTCACTATATCACATGATACAGTGCAAAGAATAATGGACCTGGCATCTGAAGACTGGTTTGAATCCCGGATCCCTAAGTGCTGGTTATATGACATGGGCAAATTATTTTACTTCTCTGAGACTTCATTTCCTCATCTGTAAAATGAAGAGAATAAGTTAAATCATAGAACTACTCCTAGAAGGAAGGGCAGAGGCAATCTGATCCAATCCCCTCATATAAATGAGGAAATGGAGTCCCAGGGACATTAGACTTCAGAGATTATCTTATCAAAATTTCTCTTGTAACAAGCCCTGCCCTCTCTGCCTTAGTTATAGCTTTATCTACTGATAGTCTGAGCCTACATATAGACAGAGATAGATTGATAGGTAGAATAATAGATAGATAGACTGGTTTTTATTTAGATTAAGTCAAATGAGTCAATAATAAAGTGCAGACCATGAAACTGTTTCTGTTCCCTCTCAGATGGAGGAAGGGAGAATCTCAGTACATCCATGCAAAGATGTAGATATGAGCAATATGTGTATTCATTATGAGCAATAATTGTATTCATGTAATAAAACAAATGTTCAAAATCTGTAGGGAAAGGTAGAGTAGAACAGAATTGTTTACCAGTTATAATTAAAGATGCAAAGAGGTAGTAAGAAGAGACAAACTTGTAATGAAGCAGTTTAGGATGCTGGAAAGATGGAGATCCCACAGACAGAAGGACCGTAGATATGGAAAGAAATATGGCTTCAAATCCCAGCTTTGTCACAAACACATAAAAGTTACACTCACATATATACATATACAAGTTTATATGCATATGTATATACATGTGTGTATGTATACATATGTGTATGTATTTAAAATTATCATCATCATAATAGCTAGGATTTGTATAGAATTTTAAAATCCATAAGATACTTTCCAAATATTATCTCATTTTGCCTTTGCAATAATCCTGAGTGTTACAAAGGCCTGAATTCAAATTCTGCCTCAGAAATATGGGACCTTGGACAAGTCATTTAAACTCTGCTTCAGTTTCCTAATTTTTAAATAAAGATAATAATAGAACTCACTCTTATTTCCTCCTTCACTGACTTTTTTTCTGACTACAAATGTGCTAGCATCTCTTCTAGCCTAGCAAAACTCCTCAAGCAAACAAAAATGTATCTTTCCCAACAAACTACTCTCCCATTGTGTATGTGTATATATGTATATATTTGTGTATATGTATACACATTTCTTATTAGTATTATAATTATTATTATTAGAATAATTTTAAATAAAGTTGGAGTCTAGAGTGTGGTCAGTTCTGAAGATGGCCAAGTGAGAATGGAGATAAAGGCCACAAGGATTCAGGAGATGATTAATATGAGGCCAAAGAATTACATATTCTTCAATTATTCTCCAATGACCTTGGCTTCAGCTCTGTACATGGACCCAAAGTGACGTGACTGAGGTATGAGTATAGCAAAGTCTGACTAATTTGTAACCCAAATTCAAAATACAACCCTTTCCAAAGACTATTTGATCACTCTAATCTTTAACTATACCATAGTGTTTGTGTAACTCTCAATCCCAGGGAATGGAGTATGTTCTGAACAAGACTCATTAGGACATCATGAATATTTCTCACATTAAAGTTGATGAATCAAGTGATATAACTAAGAAGAAAGTGCAGATAATTATTCCAGGAACTGACTTAGACAGATTGATTTTTCTCCGTCTTAGATCCTTCTTCTTAATCCCCTTGCCTTGGTCAGATAAAGAGTGTCTTCAAATATTTCAGAAAGATATAGGATTTAAAAGTAAGAGGAATCACAGTGATCATTTAGAAATTAGGAAACTAAATGTGTTAAAGTGACTTGTGCAAGGTCACATAGGGAATGAGTGGCAGAATTGGAACTTGAGCCCTGGTCTTCTGTCTCCTAACCCATTTCTTTTTATTCTTGGGGAAGAGGTTAGAATAGTTCTTTATTACTTGAGACAGAATTTGTATGGATGGGTAGAAATTATAAAAAGTTAGGTTTGGGTTCAATTCAAGGAAGAATATTACAACAGTTCCCAATGTACTACTTTTATCATATTTCTCCATTGATCAAAAACCCTATTGGCTCTCACTGCCTTCAAAATGAAGCACAAATTTGTTGGTACAAAATTTAAGGCTACACATGATCTGATGAATTTTATCTAACTTTCCCATACTATAGCTTCTGACTTACATGGGTTACTTACCATTTTGAAAATATACTACATTTTACACATTTCCTCTAGAAAAAAAAAGAGAGAAGTATTATTACAGGCAGCCACATGGACTCCTAGATCAAGTGCTGTATTAGAATCCAGTAAAAATTGAATTCAAATCCTGACTCAGATCTTCCTGACTGTGAAACTCTAAAGCAACTTAATATCTTTCAGCTTCACCCGGCGCCTTATTAAGGAATGAAAGTTTATTTGTAATAGTGAATAATAATACCCACTTGTGTTGAGGTGAGCATTAAATAAGATTATATAAAGAAGTACTTTGCAAACTTTAAAATATTTTGTAAATGTTAGTTATTATTATCACATACAGAATGCCTTTCTGACAAGTCTCCTGTGGAGAGCCTGTGCATTCATCAAGGCAAGACTAAAATGTCACCTTCTCTAGGAAGCCTTCCAGCTAGGATATCCTTCCTGTACCCTCTCAGAGCAGCGACTTTCACCTGTTTTACACATTTATTTTCAATTAGCTATTAGAGTTGGCAGTGTGGGATAATGAGTCAAAAACTTGGCCTATGAATTAGAAAGATCTGGAGTTAAATTTTAACCATGGCACATAAGAGATCATGGGCAAATCAACCAACTTCTCTGTGCCCTAGGCAACTCTTCAAGAATATAAGTAAAAGGGGACTTTTCTGATCCATATA
This sequence comes from Myrmecobius fasciatus, assembly GCA_023553655.1. Taxonomy (NCBI): domain Eukaryota; kingdom Metazoa; phylum Chordata; class Mammalia; order Dasyuromorphia; family Myrmecobiidae; genus Myrmecobius; species Myrmecobius fasciatus. The sequence continues at coordinate 114,724 of JAJPUD010001005.1, read as the reverse complement.
AGTAGAAGGAATTTCAGCTCTGGGATTTCCAAACAAAGATGAAATCACAAACTGAGACTACAAGGAAAATTATTTATGTACATATTATATCTCTCCTCCTAATTTGTAAGTCCCTCGTGAGTAATAATTGTTTATTTTTGTATTTGTCTCAGGGCCTAGATCAACATCTTGCATATTGCAAACACTTAATACATATTGATTGAATTATTGAAATGTGGCTCCCCAAGAATGAACTGGTGGCTGCCTTTTTAAGGTGTGAGGGCCCCACCACTGGGAGTATTCCAAAAGATGCAGTAAAAGCAGTGGAAAAATTACTGGACAGGATGTCAAGAGACCTCCCCTGTAGTTCTGGAGCAACTTAGGGATACTCACTTAACTTTTATCAATCTTAGTTTCATCACATGTAACATGAGCATGGAGATAATTGCCTTGCCTAGCATGCAGAATTATTGGTGAAAGAAAAAGAAATAAATGTTGGAGAACTGGATAATTTAAAGTACTATACAAAATGAGAGGCAATGTTGCAGAGTCAGTAGAGAGCTAGTATTGAAATTAAGAAACTTAAATTCAGATCTTGAGATGTTCTAGTTATGGTTAGGAAGTGGGTTAACATCCCAATGATTTGCACATTATATTATTATATGTTTTATATATATATACATATATATAATGACACATATTATATTAACTATTTGTAATATATGATAATTATATATTATATATATTATCTGAGATTATAAATTGAATAGCAATTCCCAATCTGCACCAGTACAGAGCATTTCTATAGTCAGAGGTTTCTTATATGAATAAAATCATGCCATCTGTATTCCTATCCTACTAGGCAAATAATAATAAAACTAACAATTTATTCTCATTATCATTAACATCTCCCAAAACAAGTTCTTTCCCTCAAAATCTGTTCAACTTTGTGACTTCCCTTTAACTGTTAAAATAATAACACCTTTTGCCTTGCCTTCCATATTCATAAAATTGAATTATCCTTGCTCTCTCACCTATAATATGTGCTACTTACCAGTTCCATTTCTATAATACCTTTCATTCTCTTTAGTATTCTTATCACTATCACCCTAGTTCAGGGACTCATTAACACTTCTTTGGAACATTGCAATGGTCTTTCAACAGGTCTTTATCATTTTGCTCTTCCCTATCTCATCCATACTTCATCACTCTGCCAATCTACTCCTTCTTATACATATAGCTGATTATAGCACTCAGAAGTCTTCAGTCTCTGCCTTTGATCTATTGAATAGAGTTTAAAATTTTTCACATGATTTTCAATTCCTTCACCCCCTAAAAAATCTGGTGACATTTTAATTAATAGCTCTCCCTTCCACGTAGTCTATACCTATACAAAGTAAGAACTTTGTACCTATTATTTGGATTGAATTTTTTGTCACTGAGAACAACAGGAAATTCCTGCATTTGCTGAGATATTGGGAAGAGCTAACTATGAAGGTTCCTATCAATTCTAAGATCTCTTGAGGATAGATTTCTGCCTGAAAATGTACTCTTCTTCACCTTCACCATTTAGAATTCTTAGCTTTTTTCAAATTTCAGTTGATGCTCCCAACTACTAATAATTGTGCATTAAAATTACCTTGCATTTACATTGCAAATATTTGAATACACACTTGTGTTTATGTATTATATACATGCATCTACATATGCATATATTTGTATACACATATGAAAACACATGTTTTATTCACTTATTTATTAATATATTTACTTATTTATTCAGTTATCTAATCTTCCCCCACTTAATAGTATTTTAATTTTTTCAATTACTCATAAAGATGGCTTTCAACTTTCACTTTTATAAGAATATGAGTTCTGAAATTTTCTCCTTCCCTCCTCCTTTCTTCCAAGAGATTAAGAAATCAGATATACATTATACATGTACAATCATGTTAAATATATTTCCATATTAGCCTTGCTGTAAAAAAAAGAATCATAAAGCAAAAACCACAAGAATAAAAGTGAAAATTGTATGTTTTGATCTATACTCAGACTTCATAGTTCTATCTCTGGATGTGAATGGCATTTTCCCTCATGAGTCTTTTGGAATTGTCTTGGACCTTTGTATTGCTAAGAAAAGCAATCATAACTGATCATTGCACAATGCTCATATTATTGTGTATAATAATCTGGTTCTGCACACTTCATTCAGCATCAGTTTATGTAAGTCTTGTAAATTTTGTAAACTCTTTGAAAGCAGAAACTTTTGACATTTTTATCTCTGCACTACCAGCAAATACAAAAGTATCTGACACATAGTGTGTAATTAATGCTTTCTTAATAATTTGATTGAATAGTCCCTATTCCTGATCCCTTGAATGTTTGTTTTCTATTGTTTTAACTCACATGCTTTTTCTCTTTGTCTTCAAATCATGAAGCCAAGTGAGTGACTAAATCAGATTTGCTACCTGATCATCAGTCTGTTTATTCATTCTTTCTTTAATCCTTTCTTGCAAGTATACAATTCATTTTTACTTTTTCTCAAGTTAAGTAAACCAGTATTTATTAAGAGTCTACTATGTGTCAAACTGTTCTAAGTGATAGGAATAAAAAAAAGACAAAAAAGCTCACAGTCTAAATTGGTTTTATAGAGACAACTTGTGAACAATTATTTATATACAAACAAGGTATAAATAGGATCACACAGATAATCTTAAAAGGAAGTCAGTAATATTATAATTTCTTGTAGATAAGGGGACCTTAGCTAGGACCTGAAGGAAGCTAGGAGTTAAAGGTGAAGGGAAGAGAGAATTCCATACATGGGACACAATGAGTGAAAATTCATGGAGTCAAAAAGTGGAGTTTCTTGTGTGAAGAACTGCTAAAAGGCAGTTAGATCCTAGAACACATGGAAGGAAGGAAGAAGCCTCAAATGGAAGGGAGTAGCCAAGGTAAGAGGGTTTTATGAAGAACCGAGATTTTTTTTTTTGGTTTGTTTGTTTTTTGGGTCTTTTTTTTTTTGTATTTGACCCTTAGAGTTACAGGAAATCATTGCAGTTTAAACTAAACACAAAAGGCATATGGTCAAGCCTATACTTTAGGAAGATCATTTTGATAATTGAGTGGAAAAGAAATTGGAGTAGGGAGATCTTGAAACACAAGATCAACTGTCAGGTGTTTGCAATTTTACAGCTATGATTTTATGAGGGTGATGATAGTATCTGAGGAGAGAAGGAGGCACAGATAGGAAAGGTAATAAGAATTAAATAGATGGGATTTAGTAACATACTGGAAATGACTGATGAGAGAAAGTAAAAAAAATGAGGATCACACCTAAATTAAGGAACCTATGTTTTTCCTTCTCTGGTGAGTCAAATTTTCATCCCCAAAAGGAAGCTCAGCAGTTACCAAATTTTCCCAAGAGGGAAATAGCAGATTCTTGGGGGTAGCAACATCATTACAATTCTCCCAGTGGAGAAAACAGACAATTCAAGCCCTCCATGAAAAGTCAATTGGAGGTTCAAAAGATTTCAGTGTGTTTATTTGTTATCAGACATCTTCCTGAAACGTTGTTTAGAGGAAAGCTGTCAATAAGCATAAAATTGTATTTTCTTTTTCAGGACTTAATTTTCTAAAGTGTTTAACTGGTTCTCCTGCTGTTGCTTCTTCCAGAAATACCTGCCTTTATAATGGTGTCAATGGCACCATGTCTTTCCATTAAGTCTAGAAAGAAACAGTACAAGCAATGCAATTCTTCTTCCCTCATTGACTTATTATTAAGGTCAGACTATTATTTTTAACTTCGTTATTCTCAGGGGAAAGGAGAAAAAACCCCATAACTTCTTTCCACCTTTGCTCTGAAATGGTAACTGTAAATGTAAGGTTTTCTACTACAGAGAAGAGCAAAATCTGCTCTTCAAGCCATTTATTCCATGCAGCCAAAATTGTCTGGAAAATTTTTCAGGATGTGCTTTCTATTTTGTATGCACTTTGAGAATAACTAGACGGCTATGTAATAGGGAGATTTTGCAGTGACCCATAGGGCAAAAGTAGTGATGAAGAATAGGCAAGGATCCTAGAGATCACTCTAATAAGGTAGATAGGGGACAATTAAGGCTAGGATATAGATAGAATTATTATGGAACCTATCATGGAATCAACTCATTCCCCCAGCTTCAACCTAATTAATTTCCCAGTTCTTTTCCCCCTTATTGCTGTTACTGCTGTTCCTGCTCCTCCTCCTATTTCTCCTTCTCCTCCTCCCTACTGCTGCTGCTATTAGTGTTGCTGCTGCTGCTACTATTGCTTCTTTTTCTCTTATCTAATATCACTACTACTACTACTACTACTACTACTGCTGCTGCTGCTACTGCTGCTGCTGCTGCTGCTGCTGCTGCTGCTACTGATGCTGCTACTGCTCCTCCTCCTCCTCCTCCTCCCTACTTCTGCTGCTGCTGCTAGTATTACTTATTGCTGCTATTAGTATGGCTACTGCTACTACTATTTCTTCTTCTCCTCCTATCTAATATTATTACTAGTACTACTACTACTATTAGCTAACATTAATATAACACTTTTCCCTTTGCAAAGATACACATACACACAAACACAAATATTCAGAACAGGATATAAAGTCAAATAAATGTATACAAAATGTTATAAAACACATGATATCATTGTGGTCTCCTATCATCTCAGCTAAAAATAAATCTGTATTTAATTAAATTATCATTGTTGTGCCATGAATAAAATTATTATGGTCGTTTCCCACCCCCTCTTTCTTAGCCATTAGGACTGGGAGAATTGAGTCAGAAAAAACCTTGACATACTATTGAGTCATAAACTCCAGGTGCTTTATCTTAATCATTGTTGGGTTAATTCCCCCTCCTTTTGAGTATTGCCCTTTGCTTCTCTATCTCCTGCCCTTGACCTTCTTATCTTTACCCCTATCCTGTCAGAATTTAATTATGATCCTTTACTGGAATTATGGCTTGTCTGACCACCCAGTGTCCTCACCTCCCTTATCTGCCTTTGTTCCCCCTATAAGATTGTATACTCAGGTTATATATTCTGTTTGCAAACCTTTGTTAACTAAAAACTCCATATAAATTCACAACCTCAGTTCCTCAGGGCCAAATGATTTTGAACATGAGTTCCATCTGTTTGGCTAGTATAAACTTTCCACATTAAAGATTAAAAAACAATTTGTTTTACTTCATTTTCTCTGACATTACATTTGGAGGCCCCAACGAGATAGGAGATCTGAGGGGAAGATTAGAGATTAGAGAACTTCGGGTGTTGGTGGGGAGCCTTGAGCCTGATGGTTATGGACTCTTTTAGGGAAGTTGGCCCTGGGTTTCTTCCAGAACCCCATAATGGGGACCAGATCCCACCCAGTACAAGGACTTACCACCAACACCTTTGTTTGGCCTAAGTGGAGAATCTGGTTTAAAACCCCTGCAGGGTAAGTTTTCTGTCTGGTCTGGTTGCTAGCAAATCTGGGTCTCCAGGAAAAGTTGGGCTGACAAGCCATACAGCTCTGGGAAGTGTCAATGGCTTGGATGCCTTTGGGCACAAATCTGGGTATGTTGGCACAAATATGGGTAGCATTAGGCACAATTTAATTCTAGGCATTTTTTGTGTGTAAAAACGCAGGAAAATACATTGGGGCACTCTCTGTGAATGCAGGAAACATACAATCTGATTCCTCCAGCTCTATTCTGGAGTTTGGAAGCCTGGTTAATCTTTGCAAAGGCCATTTGGGGTTCTGGGAAGGAGAGATAGTCCACCTGAAAATTCCCCTCAATACGCTCCTGAGATGTCAGGAGTTTGCCCCTAGTTTGTATTTGTTTAATTGTTGTGTCTGTGCAGTTTGTGTTTATGACTTGTCTGTCTGTTGTGTTGATTTAAGGAGCTCTGTTAAGCTTTAAGAACAATGATTGAAGATGTTGGCAATTGGTCATTTCAAGATTGCAAAGATGCTTAGTATAAAACAAAATGCTTTATGGGTGTTAACTTCTTTATTGGACTTAACTATAACCTGTTTGCACTAATTTGGGGCATATCAGAGAAAGCCTGACTACTTTTAAAATCTGACAGAAAGGCAGTCTTTTCAAAAACCGTTAGAAGAAAAAAAGGGCAATAAAATCTCATCTGGATCAGGCTGCAGCTCTGAATGGGGGAAAGTAAGAGAGAAAAAAAGAAGCTGATGTCATTTGCTTTAAATAAAATTAAAAAAAAAAAAAAAAAAAAAAAAACCTCTGATGAAAGAATAGCCTCCTCATCTAGTCAAACTTCTGAGAGCCAATTTAAATAAATGTGTGTATATATAAATATACACACATATAAATATACATATATACATATATATGCACATACATATGTGTGTGTATATATATATATATATTTAGGGAATTTAGGGAAACCTACTTAAGTGGGGAAAAGGATATAGCTTATTGGTCTATTGAATTTTGGGGGCTTAGTTTTTTTTATTTAAAGTGGTATTGTGATTCTGAAATTGTGGGAGATAATTACTATTGCCTTGTGCATACTAAAACTGTTTATTTGGGGTATAGGACCTTAGGAATGTCTTTGAATATTGAACCATTACTACTGAAAGAAAAAAAAAAATTAAAGTTATATTTGATTTGATTCAGTTTAACAATAGGTTGTTAAAACAACAACAAGAACAACAACAAAAATAAAACAAAGTCCTGATAATTTACCTGAAGTTAGCCGATACTTAAATATACCCTATTTATATTACCTTCTAAAACATATATTGGGTAATTTGTAACCATTATAAGTTATGCTTAAAATTTTGTCAGCTCTGTTGGAACATGTGTATAAGATTTATGAAGTTATTTGGCTGTTAACTATATTATGGATTTTAAAGGTTTTGAAGAAAAAACAAAAAAAGAAAGGTGATTTTACACACATGGAGCAGGAAAGATTGACTTTTAGAAACAATTGACATTTTGAATGAAATATCTAGTTAGAGTATCACATGAAAAGTATTTAAGTGCATAATGGTCTCCTTATTTAACAAAATAATTAAGGGAATGAGTATTTAGCCTAGTCATCTATCAGTTACTAGATATTTGTGTCTGTGATTTATAAGGTCCTTAAAAGTTTCTAAAATAATGAGAGGACAATTGGCACAGTTGTCTGTGAGATCTAATTGCTATTTTGTTTATTGGGACAATAACACTTGTCTTTCCTGTGATACAAACATGTTTTTTTTTTAAAGGAAGCTGCTGGCCCATCTATATTATCCTTTCCACAGCTTGTAGCAGTCCTTATGAACTAGTCTTTCTATCTCAGACTATTCTAACCTTTATTTGTTAGATTTGTTTTTTATTCTAGATTTTTGTCCAGTTACAGCTGTATTGACCTGCTTCTGGGACCTAGATGTACCCATTGGATACTTCATACTTTCAGCACACCACACGATACACCCCCACTCCCGGGAATAGAATCCTGTGGGATTCTCAGCAGGAAGCAACTTCATAAAATGATACCATTGCCCCTACCCCTAATGGACTTTGAGCCCATTGTGGGGGAACTGGAACTGGTTGCTGAATGACTGCTAAATTCTGACAGGATCCCCTATTACAATGTATTTAGGATGAAAAATATTGGGTTAAAATTTGGGTAACTGTTGCTGAAAAGGATGCTTATGGTATGTATCTGCATTATTTAATTGAATACAATGTTCCCTTCAGAATATGTAATTATTTGAGGGATTTTTAAATAAGTTCCAGAGTAGAAAACCCCTACTGTACTAGTGTGTTATGTATCGGAACTTTAATTCACTTTTAGGACCTATATATGAGGTGGCTACTTGATAATTGGAGCTCCTATGTATTCCTCCTTGGATGATTCCTTCCATAAAACAAAGGGGGAGGATAGGAGATAAATGAGTAGGAAAACTGGTGGATTTTCCCAGAAGCTCTTGAAAGAATGAGAAAAAACCCTCCATCAAACAACTCACGTAGGGATTAGATTGAAGGGACAGCAGCCAAAGGAGAGGTGGAAAGTAGATTTGACAAAGTTAAACTTCAGGCAGCAGTTTACAGGTATCTCTCTGGCCACCATAGTGATCCTTCTTACAACCTCAGCCCTACTTAACCCCATTCAGCCTGGACCATCCCTAGTGCCACTAGTTCTTGTTCATTTTGCTCCAGGCACGACTGCCCTTCCTATCCCACCAGTTCAAAGTGGAAGCCCTCCCAGCAGTCCTTTTTTGCCTTTACTCCTTGATTAGTTTTTTATTTGTAACCTCAGCTGGACTGTGATTGCTGGCTCTGCTTTAACTTTGAACTCCCTTATTCTGTTGGGATTGCCCTAGCAGACTCAGTTCCTGGGACCACTTCTCAATCTACCTGTTCTTGGGAAAAAAACAAAAAATCACCCTTGGAAATCTCCCAGGTACAAGCACCTCTCTGGTGACTGCCTCCATGAGTCTTTCTGATTTATTCCTCCAGTCCTGTAACTCCAGTTCCTCACTTAATATTTCAGTATCCTCAAAGGAGGCTGCAATTTAGTGTCAGACTCCTGGAGTGTGCATACTCTCACACCCTTTCTGTATCTTGGTAGCAGTGTTCCCCAGCCTGTATGTTCTTCCAGCTGGGATGGATGGAGCCATTTCAGGTCTTACCTTTCCCCTTTGGAGTCTCTCTGATAGCTGTGCAGTGGGATTGGCCAGTACAACTGCCTTGAGCACACCACTGCTCCCTCTACAAGCAGATGCTGAGTTAAGTGCACACATGACTGCAGACCTAACTCACACTGAATTGTCCATCTCAAACTGGACTGAGATGGTGCTCCAGAACTACAGAGGACCTGACATGCTATTTTTGCAACAGTGAGGCCTCTGTGCCACCCTAAACAAGGATGCTGTTAACAACTCTGGGGTTATCAGGAAGAGTCTTGCCCTCACTATTGGTCCTGGCATCTTTTCTAATCTTATTTTGACTTACTTGCTACTAAGTAGGGTCGATCAAAATCATGGTGCTGAGACCCCCCAAAATGATTCAATAATTTGAATATTCACTAGAGAGTGTGGAATTGTTATGCACTGATTAAAATTATTATGGTCACCCCACCCCCCTTTTTCTTGCCATTAGGACTGGGAGAATTGAGTCAGGAAAAACTTTGAAGTACTATTGAATCATAAACTCCAGGTGCTTTATCTCAATCCTTGCTGGGATAATTCCCCTTCCTTTTGAGTATTGCCCCTGCCCTCAAACTTCTTATCTTAACCCCTATCCTGTCAGGATTAAGTTATTTTCTTGGAATTATGGCTTGTCCACCCACCCATTGTCCTCTGCCTTTGATTCCCTTATAATATTGTATACTCCTGTTATGTATTCTCTTTGCAAACCCTAGTTAGCTAAAAACCCTACATAAATTCCTGGCCTCAGTTCCTTGGGGCTGAATGAAATGCGTTCCATTTGATTGGCTAGTCTAAACTCTCAACGTTAAAAAATTAGAAACCAATTTCTGTCTTGCCTCAGTTTCTCTGGCACTGCATCATATCCTTGTGTATGGAGGAAAGGGCATTTCTAAATCTAGATATTCTTTCCCTGGGTTCTAAAATCACTTGTGACTACAAAACATTTTGACTTGATAGATAAGTCCCTGAATGACAGGATCATAGAAATTCATAGTAAGAATAGACCTGAAAAGGCCATCTGAAGAGACCAATCCATTGGCACAGAAGCCCCACTCCCTACCCTACAAATGGTTAATCAGCTTTTGTTTAAAGACTTCCAATTAGATCTTCTTTAAGCATAGTCCATTTACATACATAAGTATTCTAAGTATTAAGAAAAGTTCTCCCCTCCCAATATCAAGTCTAAACATACTTTTTTTTTGCAATTTGTATCCACTTCTGTCCTAAGTAAAACAGAACAAGTATAATCTCTTTTCTACATGACAGCCTTCAAATACTTAAACACAGCTATTCATAACGCTTTCCCTTTATCCCGAGTCTTTTCTTTTTTTCAAAGATCCTCTCCAGAGCATTCAACTAATGTTCATATTACATCTTAAATGTCTTCACTATCCTGATTATTCTCCTCTGGATATCAGAAGAGCTAATCAATATCCATTCCTATACCCAAATTCTCCACCCACCCATTGTCCAATATATACCCAAAAATATACCCAACATTCTAAATGAGGTCTGACTGGGGCAGAATACAATTGGATCTTCTCTTTCTTATTCCTGGAACCTATGCTTTTATTAATGCAGCCCAAAATCAAATCAACTTCTTTTATCCTCTTTTATCCTCTTAATCAAAGAAATGCTTTATAGAAAGTTCATTGATAGGGAGGAGCCAAGATGGTGGAGTGAAGGCACAATTGTCTGTGACCTCCTCTGATGTTCTCTCAAACCACAAGCAGATTAAGCCTCTAAACTGATTCTGGAGTCAAAGCACCCCCAAATATTTGGAGTACAACACATTCCCAGAAGCAGTTACCTTGGAGGAGCTTCAGAACAGGTCTGTTTCGATAGGTGGGGAGTCAGTCAGTCTGTCGAGCTCAGATGTCAGCTCCAGGAGAAGGCAGGAAGCTGGGCCGGGACCTCAATGTGGCAGATTCTAAGCACCTGGGAAGTTTCTGGGAGGCTCTTGGGCCACTCTGCCCTGATTGCGGGCAGGTGCTTTGGCAGATCTGCCTTTTGTAAAAGGCAGATGGTAAACCACTGAAAACACAGGACTTACTCCTGATTGCCCAGCACCAGAAATCAATCAGCCAAACTGCCCCAGGGCACATTAAAGCAGCTGTCACTCCTCTGCTTTAAACAGACCTCAAGCTTAAAAAAAAAAAAAAATGAATAAAAACCAAAAAAGAAATCTCACCATAGACAGCTTTTATGGAGAGTGAAAAGAACAGACCTCAGATCCTGAGGTTCATAAAGGTAAAGCAACTCCAGAGGAAGCCACAAAGGGAGAAATGAGCTGGTTCTCATTTCACAAAGCTTTTCTGGAATCTCAAGAATCTCAAGAGAGTTAGAAGAAAAAGGAGGAAATGAATTGAGATCATTGCTAGAAGGATATAATGCTCTCCAAGACACCAATTCATTGAAAAACAAAATCAGAGAAATGGAAAAAGACAAAATTCACTGAAAAACAAAACTGGTGAAATGGAAAGACTGCAATGAACAAAAAAATTCAATTGGCCAATTACAAAAGGAGCTAAAAGAGTTAAGTGAAGAAAATAATACATTAAAAATTTGAATTGGACAAATGGAAGTGAATGATTCCAGAAGACTTCAAGAATCAAACAATAAAAAAAAAAAAATTTTAAAGAATCAAATAAAAACAAAAAAATGAAAAAAGTAGAAGAAAATATGAAGTATCTCCTAGGAAAAATAACTGACCTGGAAAATAGATCTAGGAGAGACAATCTAAGGATGATTGGATTTTTTGAAAGCCATGATGAAAAAAAGAACCTAGACACTATCTTCTAGGAAATCATGAAAGAAAACTGCCCTGATGATTTAGAATCAGAAGGTAAAAGTCATATCAAAAGAATTCACCTATCACCTTCTGAAAGAGACCCCAAAATTAAAACCCCAAGGAATATTGTGGGTAAATTTCAGGAGTAACGCAACAAGGAAAAGATATTGCACAAATGAATAAATAATTAATAACAACAATGTCAAAAACATTTTCTATCCCCATAAGATTTATAATTTCTTGTTAAAATTTTATAATCCTTGGAGATGCATTCCATATTCTGTTTTCCAATATCCTCTGAACCTTCATATATCATCATAAGTAAGTCAAATTTGGGGGTTTTCACAAGACTGACTGCTTATTCCAGAAATGCAGTAGACTTTTCTTTTATTAATTTCAAGTCCAGTACTATGTGCCTTAGTGCCCATCTGTAAGTATTTGCAATCAAGACTATTTGTCTTTTTGTCCTCTGACACTTACTATATGTTCCCTGAACTGAAAAGTCAGATTGTATTGAATTCACACACAATGTCAGCTCCATTACCCTGCTTTTCCATCCCATGCCCCATGATGTTAGCTAGAAGTAGCATTCTTTTGTTAGATACCTCAACAAAAAGCCAAGAGGAGGAGCAAGATACCTCTGAAAATTTCAAGTAAACAAAATACACCTATCATTAGGAAAAAATCCTTCCTCAAAGTTCAAAGAAAGCTTCAGGTCTATAAGAAAAAAGTCATGTGTTTCAAAATAACTTTAATTAGCAACATAAGGACCTAGAGGTGCTTCTAAAAACAATAGGAAAATTGACAAGTACTTATCAGAGTAATTACAGGAATAGAAATGCAGACTTCAAGTACTAACTGCACTCAAACTAGGCTTTTGAATAGCAAAAAATCCCTGGAGTTTTGAGCAAATGGTAAACCAGGAAGCAAGAGTCTATCTAACCTTTAATAAGCTCAAAAATATTTCCATGTAAATCAGGCAACATACAGGATAATAAGAGAGCACAGAGGGCAGAAGGGCATAGAGTCAAGAATATGAAGCAGGCCTGGGGCAGTCCATGTAGTTAATTTGGCTTGATTTTAGAAAAAAAAACAAAAAACAAAACAAAACAAAAACCTATGCATTGTTATACAGGCTACTGGGAACACAATTTAAATATAAAATTTTTCTTTCCTCAAAATTCTTCCCTGATCATCTATTGGTTAAAAGAAGTCAGAAATCCTAGATTCTATACTGCTTTTCCTATTTTGATACATGTAACTTGTGACTATATTTTCTTGTTGCTCATCATATAATACTAATAATAATAGCTAATATTTATACAGCATTTTACATATAGTATCACATTTAATTCTCATGATAATCCTGGGAAGTAGGTACTGTTATCCCAGTTTTATAGATAAGGAAACTAAATCAGGCAGAGGGAAAGTCACTTGCTCATGACTCCACAGCAAGTAAGCATCCTGTGCCATGGCACCCAGCTCTGAAGTGAGGATCTCTCCTTCACCTCCAGTCCCACCCAAACTTATCTTAAAGGATATGGCCAGGTTTTTCCTTTCCCAGCACAACTACATTCTTGTTTGAACTGAATATCCTTTTCACTTGTCTTTCCCTACTTTGAATATCCTCTATATTTCCCAGATATTTATTCCTCTCTCCTGAAAATCCCAGCAAACCACAAATAGGACTATTTGGGCAAAGGACTTGGAGATTTCAAATCTTTTCAGATAGATAGAATAGGGCATGAGTGAGCAATTCATCTTGGTCAAGATCTCTGCCCATTTTAGTGACAGTGGGAGTAGAAAAAATTTTAAGTCATGGTCCCTTTAATCTCCATTCCTGTTTCAGGATTCCATAGGTACCCATATGTAAATGTGGACTTAATTCACTAATTTTTGTTTCCCTTTAATGTCATGAAGTTCACAGGTTTTCCTCCAAGCATGTGATACCATCATATGAGGCAGAAGCTTGAGAGCTTTTTGGAGAGCACTGGGGACCCTGCTGGCCTGGGCTAGCTATTAAGAGTTGTGAGTGCCAGTTTCATGACCAATTTCTACCAGGCCTTTATTGAGTAAAGTCATAAAATTAACAGGTTTGATCAAAGCACTACTTTAGGCTCATTACTTAGATGAGCTTTGGAAGTGGGGTGGCATGCCTTGGTATTTTATAGCATTATCTGAGAAGTAGTCTGCCACAAAGGGAAGGGAAATGGGTCCCCAGGAGAAAACTTTATTAAATTCTGTGGCTGAATTCCACAGTTTCTACCTGAATGACTACATTTTGATTAAATCGACTGCTGAGTACTTAAAACAACCAGCATCACATCAGAACTGTATTTTCACATTAAAGCAACAATTATACCACTCCCCAGACCTACCTCCACTTCCATTTCTATCTTTAAGAAGTTCATGGGGGGCTCAAATAAGAAGGATAAATATACATCCCAATTTAATAGTAGATGAAGCTCCTAAACTTTGTGGTGTGATTTTGGAGGTAGCAACAGGTAAGGAAAGGTTGGCAGCAACTGTAGGAAGGTAAATTGGACTCCACCCATCATCTCACTGAATAGCTCTGGGAAACAGCTTCATTGTGATTCTATTGGAAGATAAAGAATTTCACCATTGGAAGGGACCTTCTGGGCTTGCTAAGTCTAATCTGTACTGGAAAAAAAAATATTTATCACAACATACTGATAAGTGGCTAAACAGCTTCAGTTCTACAATCTTTAGGGAAGGCACTTACCTTTTGAAATAGCCTATTCTACTTTTAGATAACTATAATAATTGTTAGGAAGCTTTTCCTGACTTAAATGTTAAATTTTAGTCCTCTTTGCAACTTCTACTAGGAGTTCCTAGTTTTTTCTTATCTCTCTCTCTCTCTCTCTCTCTCTCTCTCTCTCTCTCTCTCTCTCTCTCTCTCTCTCTCTCTCTCTCTCTTTTTTTTTTTTTTTTTTTT
>JAJPUD010001005.1:84657-96203 GCA_023553655.1 Myrmecobius fasciatus | reverse complement strand
AGAGAGAGAGAGAGAGAGAGAGAGAGAGAGAGAGAGAGAGAGAGAGAAAGAGAGAACAGGAAGCATTTTCCAAGCAAGTCAAACAAACCACTACCACCCTGATCAACGTCTTCCATCAGAACCTGAGGGGAACAATTCAGGACACTTAACTCAAGAGTCTTGGAAATATCGATGTTTTCAGCCTACTCCATACGACTGTGCAGAAGCAGCCTGGCAAAACAGCTACTGCTACAAAAAAGACAGAAAAGAAATTTATGGCTGCAAAGTCCTTGACCTTCTCATATGATTCAACATCAGAAACTGAGAAGATTTTATCGGTGGAAATGACATTGCAGAAGAAGCATCATTATCTCCTTTGCTGCTGAAACTTAAGGACCCTGGGATTTTTCTACTTACAAAGCAGAAACCTTCCATATGTGTTGTCTTACTCATTAGAATGTGATAGAACTTGATTTTGCTTTACATGAAGTGAGCATTTAATAATTCATTTATTTATTGACAAAATTATTTCTGTTTCTCTCTCCTCTAGCCTTCAACCAAAAACTCTTCAACATAGCATATATCCTTATTTTCTTACATGAGCATATCCTTTAATATAGAATACCATTCCATTGCCTTTTTACCTACTGTTTAATTTGAACAAGATTTATCTTGTATCCAAAACCATAATCCAGTCACAAATTTCATTCAGATGTGCTTCTAAATGTTTAAAACTGGTTTCCCCAAAAGAATAAGAAAAATATGTTTGACATTTTATAAAGATTAATTTACAATATTAAAATTTTCTCATTCTTTTTTTTTGGTGATTTTTTTTGGCAAGACAATTGGGGATTAAGAAATTTGCTTGGGGTCACACAACTAGTAGTATCAAGTGGCTGAGGCTGGATTTGAACCCAGGTTCTCCTGACTTCAGGGCTGCTGCTCTATCCACTGCTCCATCTACTTGTCCCTCAGCAGTTTCTTAAGTCTAGACTACTAAACAAAGAATATATCTAACTCTGATTTATAATTTTTACCAATTCCCAAGGTATAAATGTTCACAATAAAAATTTAGACCAATCTTCCAAAGCCTATAGGAACCAATCTCAGCATGCCCATAACATCAGGCAAAATCTCAATACTACCTTTGAGGTCAGATTTGCATCTTTGCTTTAGGACTTCTAATGGTAACTGGGGATACAGTGGATAAAATACTTGACCTGGAGTCAGAAAGGTTCATCTTTCTAAGTTCAAATTTGGCCTCAGATATCTATTAGCTGAGTAATCCTGAGAAAACCATTTAATGATGTTTGCCTCAGTTTCTTCATCTGTAAAATGAGCTGGACAAAGAAATGAAAAATCACTCCAGTTTTTTTGCCAAAAAATTGAAAGCAAATGGAGTCCTAAAGAGAGAGATGACTGAAAAATGACTGAAAAAGAGCAATTAAGACTTCTGTCTCTTCTTTCTTGGTTTTAAAATTAAGATGATTGTCTATAGATGTCGGAATCCCCAAGGTTTTCATCCAAATTTATCTTCTTGATATTCTCCACTGTAGCTTGGTATAAAAAAGTAAAAAGCAAATGAGTATTGGGATTTTTTTTCAAACAAAACCCCTCTTTATTTTTAAAATCTTTCTTTCTCTCTCCCTCCTTCCCTCCCTGCTGCTGCTTCCCTCTCTTTTTCCTATAGCTCTGTCTGTCTGTCTGCCTCTGTCTCTCTTTCACATCCATTTTTTTCTTAAAATGCCAGTTAAAAATTCAATTATGGTTGAAAATCTAAAGAATTTAGGGGTAGAGAATGTTTCATACCTGTTGCAAATAGAATTCAAGAGCTTACAAAGAAAAAGGAGACCTGGGATTTGAACAGATGGTCAAGAAAATTGTATCTGAGAGGATATGGAGCAAGAGGCAGTAGAAAGAATGCTGATTTTGTGGTAAGAGCATCCTTGCTCTGCTACTTTCTCCCTTGTGACCCTGAAAAAGCCAGTATAATCTCTTTGCGTCCCAGTTTCCTAACTTTTAAAATTAGTGTTTCAATGAATGACTGCTAAGGTTTCTGCTACCTCAGTGCATATACTTTCACCTTTATTATTCCCTTCTATCAGAAACTTTCACTAGGAGATCAACCTCTAGTCACTTTATTTATTTTCTTTTGATCCACATTCCCTTAACACTCACTCATTCAATTGACATAAAATTAAATTTATATAGGGATGGAGATGGGACCTATGATTTCACTACTGTATGAAGCCCCTGGCTGAAGAAAATCTTTTTACCAATGCACGTGGACACTTTTTTTGCATGTGCAACATATCACTTTAGAGAATTATCTAGAACATTGAGAGATTAAGTGATTTTTACAGACCAATGTGATTGAGAGAGGATTTGAATCCAGGTCTTGTTGACTTTAAAATCAGTTCTTGATCTACTACATGGTTGCTTTAATGAATAGAAATTATTCATATTTATTTATTTACATGCAGTCGTTTAAACCATAATTCTTTTCCTTGTATGCACTCCCATGTTTCCTACTGAAAGCACTCATGTCACCTATTCCTTATATCTTTCTTCCCTACCCTTTCATAATGTCAACATGACCCTCTGCAACCTAGTAAATATGTCTACAATTGATATTGAACAACTAATTGTAAATAGCTAAAGGAAATAATTAAAAATTAAATGCATATGAAACCAAAAGTGCTTTAGAGTTGAATTCTGGTACTCAAATAGAAACTAGAAAGAACCTCCAGACGCCAGCACCTACCACATATCTATGTGACTTCATCATCCATCATCCCATGTTTGATCTCATGAGATAGCTGGGAGGATACAATGCCCTCATTTAATGGAATGAAGTAGAACAGAAAATCATGATCTTAGAAATAAAGGCAGAAAAATCACAGTGTATGAGTACAAAAAAGGACCTGGGGAGGACTAGTGCTAAAATTAGAATCACAGGATCATAAATTAATAGTTAGAAGAGACCTGAGAAACTCTTGGATCTAGCCTTCTCACTTTAGAGATGTAATACATATTTAGATGTAATAGTTAGATAAACAGATAGAGATGTAATATTATCTATCATTGTAAATATTCTTATATCTAATTCTTATCTATTGGCTATTCTTAGCTATTACATCTCCTTCCAGAAGTAGATGGAAGTTGAGTTATTTTGACAGGTAAACAGAGTTAATAAGTGTTTGAGGTAGGACATGGCTAGAAAGTGTATGGAGGCCAAAATCAAGATAATATTCACCTAAAAGAGTACAGTATCCCAGGGACAGAGTCCAAGGTTCTTACTGGAAAGAAATGGCAATAATGAGTAAAGTGGAGGCAGCATGGTTTGGAGATGGTCAGGAAGTTGAAATCAAGGCCTGTCTTTTCTCTCACTTAGATGTGGTTTTTTCAGCAATAGAATTAAGGTTTTCTTTGGTTCCTATTCTTCTTTTTTATATGCCAAACTCTCTGTCATTTTATATTCTTATGCCTCAGTGTTTCTCCCTACCTTATCTTTGCCATTTACAGTTTCAAAAACTACCAATTAAAGAAATGATCATCATCATGAAATTGTATCCTGGCAGAATAATATATATATATATATATATATATATATATATATATATATAATATATGTATATATATGTGTGTATATATACATATGTATGTATATATGAGACGTATATATATATATATATATATATATGTCTCTTGAACCTTATAGAAAATCCCCAAGATCTTCAAAAATTGTGGGCCAATAAAAAAGGAAAATTCTCAAATATCCCAAGAAAAAGATATTGGTGCTATTGCTTGGCAATATCTAGTGTAATAGGATTTTTCCTCAATACAGGTGGAATCTGAATTTGGATGGTAGAATTTTGAACATTATTTAGAAATTTATCTTTGTAAAGAGATGACAATTGAATTTTAAAAGAATGAACAATGGTTGATAAATGAAGGATACGATCATATAGTGTTGATAAAAATGTCAACGAGCAAATGAAAAATGAAAATCAGAGAGATATAATTTCATGAACTGAAAATATCAAATGTCAGCAGAAAGATATATACTTTTAGAAAATGAAACCTTTTAGTAATCCTCTAGAAAGATTAAAAGTGATCTTGGCATCTAGTTGTCAAATCTCTTGTTGGTTTAGAGACATATTAAACTACACATTAGCGGCAAATTTGTTTAAGTTTAGAAAGGAAAATGGAAATTTGCATGTGATGAAGATCCCATTTTCTTCAATTATGAGGAAGTTAAAACCATGGGGTCCATTGTAAGAAGAACATCATCTGAGCATTGTAATTATATATAATCTCTATTACAGTAAATTCATGGACATGATATACATACATTGTTTTAAATCTTTAGATAGAATTCTATTCAAGATAGAAGATAGAAGATAGAACTTTGGCAATGGCTATTCTGCTACACCACTTATCCAATAGAGATGAAATGAGCAATGCTAGAGAAATATAGCTTGGCATTTGGGTATCCTGAAAACTTGGGAAAGTCATATTTAATCAAAGTAGCTGTAATGAAAACAATGAGGTATGATGGTTAGAGGACAAATCTTAGGAGCAGAAAGACCTGGATTCAAACTTAACTTTGGACACATCCTGGTTGTGAGTAAGTGCTCAGTTTCATTGAGAGAAGTAATTTCCTTGTCTGGCAATCTCATATTAATAAAATCACAGTTCTATCCCTAATTATAACTCATATTTTTGTTTCTTAATAAAATGTGTTACTTTTAACAATGATAATAGCATTTGTAATGAACTTTAAGGTTCATATTATTTTATCATGTTGAAGGAAACTGAGGCAGAGGATGATTTAGTAATTGCCCAGGGTCATACAGGTAGAAAGTGCCTGTGCTAAATTTAAACTCAGGGTACCCCCCCAGGCAATTGGGGTTGTAACTTGCCCAGGGTCACATAGCTTGGAAGTGTTAAGTATCTGAGATCAAACTCAGGTCCTTCTGACTTCAGTGGCTCTATTCAGTGCGCCACCTAGATGCCCCTAACTCAAGTTTACTTGATTCCAAGCTCAAAACTATATCCAATGTACCACATAGAGTAGCTACTTCTGCACTTCTGTTAGCAGGCTGTTTAAGTAGACATGTTTTACAAATGTTAAAATCATGAGTAGGAGAAATTAAATGACTTAGCTCATAGTACCAACTATCACCACAATCTTCTAAATTCTGATTTATTGTTCTCTATTATTAACGTAGAATTGACTGAACCATGAAAAAAGTTTGTTTTTGCCTTCTTTTTTGTTTTAGGGAGGAATTACCAGATTCCAACTGAAAGCAGAAAACCCATGTCTTGAGTTACAGATAAAAGAGAATTGATAGAACTCCATTTGCTAATCTGAACCACAAATTCCCAACCAGATCTCTCTTTCCATCCATGTTCTGCTTTGTAGGGAGGGAATGTAGTTCATTGAACAGATTTAAATCTGGGGTCAATCCTGCCTCTAAGAGTTGATATGTGTTTTAATCTTGAGAAGGTCACTCCCTGGTCCTCAGTTTATTCATGTAAAGGGATTGAAGCCCATGAAGCATACCCAGTAGAACTTCCCTTCCCACTTCAAGACAAATATGTCTGCAGTACTTTGAACCAACCTACTCATTGGTACTTTAGTCCCATGGTGACATACTGAATCATTTAATTTTTTTTTTTTAATTTTAATAGTAAATTAGTTTTCCAATTGCAGATAGAGATGGATTTCAACATTCATTTTTGTAAGATTTTTTTTCTTCCTCTCTCCCTCACTAGCAAGGAACATGATACAGGTTATAGATGTATATTCATTTTAAATATATATTTTCATATGTGTCATATTAAGGAGAAATCAGAACAAAAACAGAAAACCACAAGAGAGGAAAAAAATAAACAAAAAGAAAAAAGTGAAAATAATACACTTTGATCTGCCTTCAGTCTCCATAGTTCTCTTTCTGGATGTGGATGACATTTTCCCTCCAAAGTTTATTGGAATTGCCTTGAATCACTGAGTTGCTGAGAACTAAATCTATCACAGTTGATCAACACACAAGCTTTCTGTTGCTATATACAATGTTTTCCTGGTTCTGCTCACTTCACACAGTATCAGTTCATGTAAATCCTTCCAGGATTTACTGAATCATTTTTTAAAGAAATGACAATTTCTGGATTGCTCTTTCCTTTATTCACACAGGAAATTACATCACGTCTTGATGTTGTTAAATATTAACCTCCTAGGATAGCGTTTACAATATTTAAGTAATTGTTGCTGCTTTCTAATTTCTGTTAATGAATGCATATGGTTTTTATGTGCGTTAAATATTTCTTTTTGTGTAGAAAAAATACTAGCAGTCCTATGCTTGATTTACATTGTATAGGAAGTTTATTTTGGAGAGACCCTAGACATAAGATAAAAACTAACTTTAAATAATTTTCCTTGGGCTTCTGGGTGAGAATAAAGAGTCAAAGAGTATGGCTAAAGAAGGCTAAATCCTCTAATTAGGCACGAAGCTCTCAAGGACTGAACTCAGTCTTCACTTATGTGATAACACAGTGGAAATTTTCCAGGGAAAGGATGCAGGCACACAGCATCATCACTTTGGCCCAAAGTGGTTGTTATTATGAGGCTTAGCTGTAAAATAAAGAGGATGAGCCAAATAATTTTTAAAATTTCTTCTACTCAAGTTCTATGATCTTTAGTGGGTTCTGATAGGGGGTAGAGGGAGAGTAAAAATAAGAGCCAAAGAAGACAAGGGAAGACAAAGCCAGAAAAGGGAAGGGAAGTAGGAGTGGAGACAAGAATAAAAGTGGGAAAATGGATTTGCAGTTTCCAAACCAAAATTGAGATTCTTATTTTCTTCACCCCCCCCCCTTTTCAAACACTCCAGGTAAGACCTCAATATAAAAAGTCAAGTTCGGTCTCTCATTATGAAATTCACAGCTGGTGGAAAGATTAAAGATTTCAAGTGCACTTCAGTAACAAAAGTGAAGCTGTTTCCGAGGAATTGTAGCAGATTGAAACTTCACAATCACTTTCCCTGATCTTTTTAGAATTGAATCCCATGCAGATGACTACAATGGTAATTCTCCTTTCTTCACTTATTCTCCTCCCTTACAAGTACTGGTATAACAATTGTCTATTACCTTCTTAGATATTGATCTTGCTCATCATCACAAAATGTAAATGTTTAGAAAAATTTGTAGTAGTGCAATGTTTACTAACTTTCACTGGTAACATACAGTCATTGAGAGAAAGAAAGTGACTGGAGCAAACGGGGTTAATTTACAAATGAGTCAAGTACTTTCCAAGTTTGCATAGAGGACTTCTAGAGACAGAGGAAAAAACATGAAAAAGAAAAGTAATATCTTAATAAAGCTACAGAAATGCCAATGGTAACTTTCAAAATCGTTCCATTGTGGTTAGCAAAGTTCCTTAATTAATTCTAGATGGTGTGAAGACATGTTGGATGATGAATGGTTGAATCCAGAGCAGATATTTTCTTCCTGCTCACCTTCACCACTTTTTATGGCCATTTAGACTTACTTTCATACACTTTGTTCATTCAGGAGAAAGGGCTAATTTCCTGACTTACAATCCATATTCCACTAATGCATTTCATTATCCATTTTTAATCACTCGGCCATACAATAGGGCTTTAATGATTAAAAAGTAGATAATAGGACTCCCTTTTTACTCTTTATTAGTCAAGGACACATTTCAAGGATCCCAATTCTGTGCACCGATGAATGGGCTTTGAAACCTTTTTTAAAGCTACAATTGCATGCATCAGAGTGGATTGAAGAATAGAATGAAGGCATCCAGGTTCCATCTGGAGATCAATTTTAGATTTTCTGTTTTCATTTAAACCAGTGATTTCATCAGGTAATTCCTTGGTATGAAAATTTCCTCTATCAATTCAGATTAGTTTTCAATCTATAACTTGGCATCCTGGGGAACTGCTGCGGATACTGAGAAGTTGAGTGACTTGTTTATGATGCCCCAATTAGAATTTGGTAGAGATAGCCTTGAACTAGATTTTCATGTCTTAAAGATTGACCTTCTACTTACTGTACCATGCTGCTTCTCAAATTCTCTATGGAAATATGGAATTTCTCCCTCTTTTTTATATATTATATATTAATATATTTTTTTGAGTACAGTCAATTTCATGCACATTTGACATAGGACTAATTTAGCAGCTTAAGATATATAAGATATAGGCCTTTAAAATGCAATGCCACTACAATATGCTCTTAGGACATATTTCATGAGGGCAGGGGTTGTTTCTTCTTGTGTTTGTATTCACAGTCCATAGAATAATGCTTTATACACAGTAGGCAGTTAAGTGTTTACCAAATTAATTTGAATACTCATTATGAAGAGTTAATTTATATTGATCTATCAAACTGTGCATACCCTTTGATCCTGCAGTGTTTCTATTGGCTTATATCCCAAAGAAATCTTAAAGGAAGGAAAGGCACTCATATGTGTAAAAATGTTTGTGGCAGCCCTTTTTGCAGTGGCTAGAAACTGGAAACTGAGTGGATGCCCTTCAATTGGAGAATGGCCAAATAAGTTATGGTATATGAATGTTTTGGGATATTATTGTTCTCTAAGAAATGATCAGCAGAATGATTTCAGAGAGGCCTGGAGAGACTTACATGAACTAATGTTGACTGAAATGAACAGAACCAGGAGATCAATGAACACGGCAACAACAAGATTACATGATGATCAATTCTGATGGACATGGCTCTTTTCAGCAATGAAATGATTCAAGCCAGTTCCAATGATCTTGTGATGATGAGAGTCATCTACACCCAGACAGAGGACTGTGGGAACTGAAGGTTCCCACAACATAGCATTTTCACTCTTTTTATTGTGGTTTGCTTACATTTTATTTTCTTTCTCAGTTTTTCCTTTTGATCTGATTTTTCTTGCACAGTAAGATATTTGTATAAATATGTATGCCTATATTGGATTTAATATATATTTTACCATGTTTAACATATATTGGATTACTTGCCATCTGGGGAGGGAGTAAGGGGAATGAGAGGAAAAACTTGGAACACAAGGTTTTTCAAGGATCAGTGTTGTAAAATCTTCTTGCATATGTTTTGAAAAAAAAAAAACCTTCAATTAAAATTTTATATTGGTCTATTTCTCTAATGAGACAAACAAGAACCCAAAAGATGGAAGACAAAATCTGTTATCCTTATTAGCTTATGCTCAAGCTCTTCATTCCTTCATCTGAGATGGACTTTCATATGTGAAAAGAGTTGGCTGATTAGATTAGAAATTAGAGATAAGATTAGAGATAAACTGGAAAGGTCCTTAGAAGTCAAATAATTAAATCCCCTCATTTAATACATAAGGAGATAAAGGGAGGTTGACTGATTTGCTTGTGGACATCCAGGCAACCAATCACAGTACTGGGATTTGAATGCATATCACATACCTCCAAATCCAGCACTCACTCTTCCCATTAAAAAATGTCCTTCAATTCAAAGCAAGATAAACACCAGAATTTTCTGTGATTTATGATGATTCTTAAGATTGAGTTGGCATAACTGACAGCCAAAATAAAGTGAGTTTTTTTTTTCTTTTTTTGCTGAGGCAATTGTGGTTATGTGATTTGCACTGGGTCACACAGCTAGGAAGTGTTAAGTATCTGAAACCAGATTTGAACTCAGTTCCTCCTGATTTCAGGGCTGTTGCTCTAACCACCATGCCACCTAGTTGCCCAATTATTGCTAAATATTGCTGTTACAATGTACAGTGTTCTGGTTCTTTTCACTTCACTTTGCATCAGTTCTATAACTATTCCTAAAATTTTCTGAAATTATCCTCTTCATCATTTCTTGAAGCCCAATGGTATTCCATCATAATTATATACCACACCTGTTTCAGTCATTCCCCTGTTGATGGACATCCCTTCAGTTTTGAATTCTTTGCCACTACAAAATTGCTTTTCTAAGTATTTTGTGAATGTGGGTCTTTTCCTTATTTTTGATCTCTGACATACAAATCTAATTACATGATTTCCATGTCAAAAGGTATAAATAGTTTTGTAACTCTTTGGGCATAGTTCACATTTATTCTCTAGAATAGTTAGACCAAGTCATAGTTTCATCAACAATACATTAGTGTACCCATTATGTCACATCCCCTCCATTATTGGTCATTTTCCTTTTCTGTCCCTTTATCCAATCTGAGAGATAGAAGATGGAATCTCTAAGATGTTTTAATTTGTATTTCACTAGTTATAAGTGATTTAAAGAACTTTTAATATGACGATTCCTAGCTCTGCTTTCTACTTTCAAAAAATTGTTTATTTTGTCATGTTTAATTATTCATCAATTGGAGAATGGCTCTTATTCTTATAAAATTGGCCTAATTCATTTACTAATTTTTAACTTTCCTTGGTAAACAGTGTGGGGATATTGGTCTATGGCTAACTTATTTTCCTGAGGCAATTGGGGTTAAGTGATTTGCCCAGAGTCACACAGCTAGGAAGTGTCTGAGACCAGATTTGAACTGAGGTCCTCCTGACTTCAGGGCTGGTGCTCTATCTACTGTACCACCTAGCTGCCCCTATGCAGCAAACCAGATTGTTTTCCAGTATTCCCAGCAGTTTTTTTGCCAAATGGTGATTTCTTGTCCCAATAGTTGGGATTTTTGGATTTGTCCAAAACTGTAATTGTGCTAATTGGCTTCTGTATATTTTGTACCTAATTTAATTCATTGATCAGCCAATCTATTTCTTGTCCAGTTTGATACTATTAGTCTCTCTTCCTTCATTTTCCATTGGCTGTATTGATGTTATTGATTATTTGATCTCCCTAATAAATGTTATTTTTCCTAGTTCTATAAAGGAATTGTTTCATAGTTTTATTGGAATGACACTGAATAACTAAATCAATTTATATAGTATACTCATTTTTTATTATATTGACTTGTTATCCATGAGCAATTATTTCCCCAATTATTTAAATCTATCTTTATTTGTGAGAAGAGTGTTTTAGAATTACATATATGTAGTTTCTACATGTGTCTTAGCAGGAAGATCCCAAAGTATTTTATGCTGTCTGCAGGATTTAAATGACTTGTTTTTCCATCTCTTTCTGCTGAATTTTGTTGATAATATATAGAAATGCTAATGATTTGAATAGGTTTTTGTTATATTATTACCTTTATTTTGAAAGTAAAGTTTTTTGAAAGGAAATTATTTCTCTCTGTGTCTCTGTCTCTCTATTCATATCTTTGTCTGTGTCTGTCTTTCTATACCTGTCTCTTTCTCATCATCTCTGTCTATATCTCTGTCTTTGTCTCTCTGTTACCCGTCCATCCATCCATTCATCCATCCATCTGTCTGCCTGTCTTTCTCTCTCTCTACTCCACCAAATCTTTTTTTTTATATATAAAGCTTTTTATTTACAAAACATATGAGTGAACTTTCAACATTGACCTTTACAAAAACTTTTTTTCCCAAGCTTTTCCACTCCTTCCCCCCACCCCCCACGCCTAGATGACAGGTAATCTAATACATGCTAAATAGGAT
>JAJPUD010001005.1:0-77851 GCA_023553655.1 Myrmecobius fasciatus | reverse complement strand
GTTTTTAGTTCCTTTTGCAATTGATCAATTACATTTTTTTGTTCATTGCATTCTTTTTCCATTTTTTCTATTTTATTTTGCAGTGATCTCATTTCGTTTCCCCATCTTTCTTCTAACTCTCTTTTAAGATTTTTTATGCAATCTTCAAAGAAAGCCTTGTGACATGGAGACCAATTTATGTCTCTCTTTGGGGCTTTTTCTGGAGTTGCTTTACCTTTAGGGGCCTCAGGATTTGAGGTCTGTTCTTCCCTCTCTCCATAAAAGTTGTCTATGGTGAGATCTCTTTTTGGTTTTTTATTCATTTTTTTTTTAAAGGTGTGAAGTCTGTTTAGGGAAAAGGTGGGACAGCTGCTTTAATTTGCCCTGGGGCAGTTCTGCTGATTGAATTATTTCAGGAACTGGGCAGTTCTGCTGATTGAATTATGTCAGGTGCTGGGCAGTTCTGCTTTAGTTTACTCTGGGGCGGTTCTGCTGATTGAATTATTTCAGGTACTGGGCAGCTCCTCTGATTGAATTATTTCTGGTGCTGATCAGTCCTGTTGTTTGATTGATTGCTTTAAGGTGCTGTGTAATGGCAGCTAGGTCTGATGCTCATCAGGGGTTCAGTGGTTCACAATCTATCCCCCTCAAAAGGCAGACCCTCCAAACCACCTGCCCACTGTCAGGACAAATTGTTCCAAGAGGCCTGCAGAAGACTCCCAGGTGTGTGAAAAGCACAACGCTCCCACTCCTGTTCTGACTCCTGTTCCAGTTCCCTGCTCCAGTTCCCTGCCCCGGTCTCCCTGTGCTGCAGTCTGGGTTCAGTAGACCACACCCTGCCCCATTAAAACAGACCTGTTTTGAGGTTCTTCCAGAGTATCTTCTTCTAGAATCGTGTTGTTTTCTAGATATTGTGGATTTTTTTGCTTCAGAATCAGTCTAGAGGCTTCATATGTTGTTGGTTTGAGGGGAGGTTAGAGGAGGTTACAGAGACTCCTGTCTGATCTCCGCCACTATGGCTCCACCCCCAGAAGGAAGTCCTACTCCTCCAAATCTGAGAGTACCAAGTTCAAGGTCTTATAAAGTCCTCCAAGAATAACGATGATAGTTTCCTTGGAAAATAGGGAATTATTATTATTTTTTTTTTTTGGTGTCTGATTTGCTTGTGCTCCAGGGTCAGCACCTCCTGAATTCTCATTCTTGATCCCCCAGTTCAGACAAACTAGTATCAAACCTGAAAACAGAGCCAAGTTAATTAGCCCCTTTGCTTTAGTTTCCTTGTCAAAGAAAGTAGACTAGACTGAACAGCACTCATCTGCTTCCCAAGGTTTTATGCCAATTAATAAAGGTGGATTTTTTTTTCTTTTTTAAGGCCCCCCCCAAAGAAAATAAAGCCAGTAGAATTTCATATTCCAAACATATCATACAAGTTAATTACAGAGTATTCTAAACTCATTGTACAAAATAGAAAATTAGGACTTTCCTTGCTGGAAGAATTAAAAATTAAAGAAATATGTTGTCCTGAATCAATTTTGTTTATTTATTTTTTCTTGTGTGGGTCCTCAGGATTAATTTTCCAAGAAGATGGCTTTTTCATTCATTTTGATTCTCTAAATATTTTTTTCCAGAGCTGGCTTGACAATCTAAAATAGGATTGATTGCATGCAGGTAGGCAAAAGCAAATAATAACTTCTTTTATGAATAATGGCTCCTTTGATTAAACACATTACCTATTTCATTTATACTCCATTCTTGAATGGTGAAAAAGAATGCAAGTCATGATGATCCTTAGGGAATAACATATTCCATTGACATTTCCACAGTGCTTCCAAAATATAGTGAACAAGTTCAATAAATTAATTGAAACCATTTGTCAATTAAACCAAAGGGTAGAATAATGCCCTTCTTGTATTTATTTTTTTAATTGATTCTTTTTTTTTTTTGACATTGTCTTTGTTTCTAAATGATTCTTTCTTCCTGGCCAAGAGAATATTAACCTATAACAAAGAAAAAAAATAAAAATAGTTCAGGAAAACTAAACAATAGAAAATAAATTAAATTTGGCATTATTTGTAGTGCTCTACATATATGGTCTCCACTACTGTTAAAATAAGAAAAAGAGGCACATTTCATCCCTTTCAATTAATAATCTCTAACAAACACAATACTATTATACAAAGAAAAGTGAGGAAAAAACTATCATATAAGAAACTGTGAATGTCTATAAAAGACAGTTTGCTCATCTATATAATAGATATATATTATGCATATATATATTTAACAAAGAAGTAATGCAATTCTCTATATGTTTTTCTGCATTTTGTTGGTTATTTCTGTATATTTTGAATGTTTAACTGATACTCTATTTTTTTGAAAAATATCTAATTTATGACCTTATCCCTAAATAAAAATCCTCCCTTGTAATGAGTATTTCTATAACAAGAATTTTTTTTTTGAATGAACAATTCTGAAAAAACTCCATGGAGTCATTTGTATAAACTCTACCAAGGAGAAATTATCAGAACCAGGAGAACAAATGATATGATGATCACAATAATAATATGAAGGAAAACCACTTTGAAAAATTTCATTCACTTCTTATTTTTCAGGGTGATATTTAGTAATTGGAATTACACAATCAAATTCAATTTCATTTCTTTTTGAGTTTTCTTTCCAGGTACATTGCTGTAGTCATTGCATATCTTGTTTTACTGGTTCAACTTAATTGTCTTTGTATCAGTTTAGATAAGTCTCCTCATGCTTCTCTGTGTGCTTTATATCCAATATTTCTTATAGTGTGATAATATTCCAATAATTAAATGAGCCAATTTGTCACTATTGCCTGATCAATGAGCACCTACTTTGCTTACAATATTTTGCTACTCCATAAAGTGCTGCTATGAATATTACCTTTGAAGTGTTTGATGAGCCTTAGCTTAAAGACCCCTAATCAAAGAGTTCCCCACTCCTTCATTGTGCAATTTACCTGGATAAAATATGGATAAAACTAAATGTTATAATCTTATTTCCTACTGTTCTCCTATGGAAAATGTCAATTTCCCTGACTCACTTGCTGTCCTTTAATTTACACACATACACACACACACACACACACACACACACACACACACACGCTTGGAAAAAGATAACTGCTTAAAAATACAATTAACCAAATGGGATAAAAAGGTATAAAATACATTGAAGAAAAGAGCTCCTAAAAAAGGGAAATTTGGCCAAATGGAAAAAGGATTTATAAAATCTAAGAAAAGTAACTTCTTGAAAGTTAGGATTGGGCAAATGGAAACTAATAACTCTATGAGATATCAAGAATCAATCAAATTCTCCCCACACCCAAAATGGGGAAAATAGAAGATAATGAAAAATACCTCAGTAGAGAAAGAACTGAGACAGAAAATAGATCCAGGAGAGATGTTAGAATCACTGGACTATTTGAAAACCATAATCAAAAGGAGATATTGTTCAAGAAACTATCAAGGAAAATGGCACCAATATGCTGGAAGCAGCAAACAAAATAGGAATTGAAAGTATCCACTGATCATCTCAGGAAAGAAATTCCAAAATAAAAACTCCAAGGAACATTTTAGCCAAATTTCGGAACTATCAGGTAAAGGAAAAAATACTGCAAGTAGCTAGAAAGAAACAATTCAGCTATTGAGTGAAGCACAATCAGGAATAATTTAGGAAAATCAACATTAAAGCATTAGAGATCATGGAATATGATATTCTGAAAGACAAGAGAACTAGGACTATAACCAAGAATAACCTACCTGGTGAAATTAAGCATGGTATTTAAAGGGGAAAAGTAGTCATTCAGTGAAATAGAAGGATATCAAACTTTCATAAGGAGAAAACCAGTTGTGGCAGCCCTTTTTGTAGTGGTTAGAAACTGGAAATTGAATAGATGCCCTTCAATTGGAGAATGGCTGAATAAATTATGGTATATGAATATTATGGAATATTATTGTTCTGTAAGAAATGACCAGCAAGATGATTTCAGAGAGGCTTGGAGAGACTTACATGAACTGATGCTGAGTGAAATGAGCAGAACCAGGAGATCATTATACACGGCAACAACAGTACTATATGATGATCAATTCTGATGGACATGGCTCTCTTCAACAATGAAATGCTTCAAACCACCTCCAATTGTTCACTGAAGAAAGCCATATACACCCAGAGAGAGGGATGTGAAATGTGGACCACAACATAATATTCTCATACTCCTTGATTGATGTTTGCTTACATTGTGTTTCCTTTATCTGATATATCTTTTGTGTAGATAAGATTTTTCTTGCACAACAATGATAAGTTTGGAAATATGTATACATATATTCGATTTGCCAGTATTTTAACATAATTAACATGTAGTGGATATCCTGCCATCTAGGGGAGGGGTGGGGATTTGGGGGGAAAAATTTGTAACAGAAAGCTATGTAAGGGTTATTGTTGAAAATTACCCACACATATGTTATGCAAATAAAATTAGAAAAATTTTAAAAAAGGAAAAAAAGGAGAAAACCAGAATTGAACAAAAAAATTAATCTCCAACATCAATACACAAGAGCAACCTAAAAAGTTAAAAAGGGGAAAGAAAACAATAAATTCAATGAAAGTGAACTGTTTACATCCCTATATGGAATGATAACACTAGTAATTCTTTAAATGTACACTAATAATAGTATAGCTAGATTAAAAATATTTAGAGGATGCAGGGGAAAGTTTAATTCCAGGAGATGATATCAAAATAACTGAGGGATAAAGAATATATCGAATGCAGAAGTTAAAAGAAAGAGGTAGAATGGAGCAAATTATTTCACATAAAGAGATGCAAGAAACCTACTAGAGTGAAGGGAAATATGGGAGAGTGGGCAATGGGCATTACTTGAATCTTACTTTCATTAATATTTGGCTGAAAGAGGGAATGATATAAGCATTTGTTGAATTTAGAAAGCTATCTCACCTGACAAGAAAGTAGGAGGAGAGGAAATTATGTGAAGTGGGTAGAAGTGAATGAAGAGAGGGCAAACCAGGAGTAAACAGAAGAAAAATGCCAGTGACAGGAGAGAGAATACAGGAGGAAAAGAAAGCACAATTAGTAATTATAACTGAATGGGATGAATTCTCCCAGAAAAGAGAAATGCATAGCAAAATGGATCAAAAATCAGAATCCTACAATATATTGTTTACAAGATCAAAGAGAATTAAAAACAGATAATGACCTACACGTGCAAAAATATATATAGCAGCCCTTTTATTGGTGGCAATATTTTGAAAATTGAGGGGATACCTATCTATTGATGAATGGCTGAACATGTTGTGGTATATATGAATGTAATGGAATACTGTTGTGCAATTAGAAATGATGAATAGGCAGATTTTAGAAAAACTTGTTAATTTTTGTACAAACTGATGCATAGTGAAATGAATAGAACCAAGAAACATTGTACACAGAATCAACTTTTCTCAGCAATATAATGATCCATAATCATTATAACAATATAACATAACAAATACAAACAACTCAAGAAGAAAAATGATATCCACATCCAGATAAACAATTGATGAACTCTCATTATACTTTTTTCATTTACTTTATTCATTTTTTTTTGTTTTTCCTTTTTTTCTGTTTCTTCTTTCACAACTGTGATTAATATGGAAATATGTTTTACATATTAGCACATGTATAACATCAAATTGCCTGACATTTTAAGAAGAGTGGAGAGAGAGTAGAGGGCAAAATCTTGTAAAAATGAATACTAAAATTGTCTGGACATGTAATTGGGGAAAATATTATTTAAAAAAAAAGAAAAAGAAAACAATGTATCTGGAGATTCATTAGGAGGGATATGGTTTTGAGAAAAATGGAGATTATAGACCTTTTTTTATGCTGACTTCTTCAGGAGACATATAGATATTTTGTACTGTAGTAAATACTCATCTTAATTTTTGAGGGTCAAAAAGATCTCAGTACGTATTATGACACATTGATTATGGATGCTCTGAGAAGATAAGAATCCTGCTAATGATCCTGTGCTATGAAGGCCAAAATTAAATTGAAGTATTATCAAATCATGCATAACTAGAAAGTTTGTGAGGCAATTAAATGGATAAGAAATATTTATGTACACTGAATTACTGGTTTGAAGCATTAGTAACAAATAAGGGTATCTATAATAAAGTGGGTAGAGTATGAATTATTTCATAAAAAGTGCCAAATTAATAATATTAATTTACTAATATTAATTTACATATGTTTATGTATTTTAATATTTAAAATAATATTTATTGCTTGAATATAATCTATACAAATGTTTTAATACATGATTGATGAGTATTTAGTAATGCCATCTTATGATGGATCTGATTGTCTTAAATTAGCAATTTAATATTGTGATAATTGTTGATGTTAGAGACTTGCTGTGTAAACTATGTCTGATACTTATATAAAATGGTCTTTACAACATTTTTTTTTGCCACACACAAGGCAAAAATCCTTAAAATACTATTCTCATGAATGCTTTGGGGGCATTCATGGAAAGTTCCACTTGAAATCATAATGGAGAAAGAATAACTACATTTCAAAAACCTTGGTCTGTTATGTCACTCAGTATGGTGGCCTTCTTCTGTATTGATGATTTGCTTTTGTCCCTGAAGCACTAATAGAATTGTTGCTGCATGTCCCCAATCTTTTCAAAGGAGGAACTAACAAGAATTGATTTATATCAATATTTGTTGTCGTTTGATTAGTCCAAATCACAGCTAATTTGTGATTATTTGATACGCTAGTCCATTCAGTAGTGTTTAAGGGAAAATTTTCAAAATTGTGCTGAGATAGAAATGAAATTCTACCCCGTATGATCAGTTGGACTTTTGAATATTCCAAAAAGAAGCTCCATATAGTTATGGCAGTGAAATATATATATGGGATAGTATGCTTTCTCGGGAATTCTCCAATGTTTTAGTGCTTTCCTTCCAAGTATAATTCTGTAATTAAGGTGAAGATACTGAACAAAGTCTGTGGCAAACATAAAACTTCCTTCTGTATAAAGGAATATGATTTCAAGTGCTACTCCATCCAAACATTCTGGGATTTGTACATCTACTGCTAATTGCATGCATATCTGTGTTTTTCCAACATGTGGTGCACCAAAAATCTCTGTTTTTTGATTAGGAATATTCTACTACCCCTAATCCCACTCCTATAATATCCAGAGCCTTGCTTAAGAAGTTCCAATGCTATACAATTCTTGCTTGATGTAAGTAGAGAAACACATCTCTATTTCTCTACATATTTAAGACATATCTATAAGGCATTCCTTCTTTATTATTTGCAGTGTTTCTAGAGTCATCTCTTTAGAGATCCCAACTTCTCTAGTGAAGTCCGAGGCCTTCAGCTTCACTATCTCCATCATTGTTTGGAAGCTAGCATTCCCCAATTGTACTTGCAAGCCATGGGTTAACAGGTAGCTCCCCAAGTCTTCCCATGTGACCCCACTGGAATGTTCTCTCCAGGGATGATGCAAGAACATTTATTTTAGAGAAGATATTGATTAGCTGGAGAGTTTTCAAAGGAACACAACCTGGATAGTGAAGGACCTTGAGACCAGGCTCTAGGTTGATGGATCAAATGACAAAACTGCAGGTGTTAAGTCTGGAGTAGAGACTTTGGAAGAGAGTAGCAGAAGAGGATGTACTCAAAAGGCTGTCACCATGTGGAAGAGGGTTTATAAATATTTTATTTCTCATTATGGGATAGAAAAGAGCAAATTGCAAAAGAGGTAAATATTGGCTTAATGTTAGAAGAAATTTACTAATGATTAGAAACATCCAACATTAGAATGAACTACTCCAAGAAGTAGATCTCCCTCTCCCATTGGCAATTCAGGAAAGGCTGGATCACCACTTGTTCAAGATTTTGTGATAGAGATTCTTTATCAGAGATATATTACATTTCTTAGTTATATCTGTTAAAACTAACTTCTGAGTTAACTATGGCAGTAAGGTCACAGACTCAGATCCATATTTCTCAAATTCATTTGGATTGCCTTAGTCTCCACATAGTTATATCATTCTCTAATCACATCTCTGTTTGTGAAGCAGCATAATACAAAAGCATAATAAAACAGTGTAGTTCTAAACTCATAATCAGAAAGTCCTGAATTCAAATCCTTTTTCTGACTGACTAGCTGTGAGAATCAAGCAAATAAGCTAAAATACCTAAAACTCTTTGGCTCCCAATTTCCCCAAGTGAATACCTCAGGCTTTTGGGGAAGCCCAAATGAAGTGATGCATATCAAGTCTGGTCTTTTTGTCTCTCCAATGTTGAAGCATTACATAAAAGTCAGCTAATGTCATCATTTCCATTTTCTACATATATTCAATCACTGTTTATACTCCAATTTCAACCACACTTATTCCATTATCAGCAACAGCAAAACATCCTGAGGCTGGCAGCCTTCTTTGATTGAGGCACACAGCAGTTGACTCTTTAGATTCTATCCCCTCAGGCAAAATGAAATTAGATCTTTTTTTTTTTTTTTTTTTTTTTTACTTATTTTAAGCTAAGGAAATCATATGCTTTCTTACATCTGTGTGTACAAGCTGATTGGGCCATGGTTTGACCTCTCTCCTGGATAAATTTAGAAATTGTATGTTTATATAAACTATAAAGAAAAACTCCAAGGGATAGAGAAATTTTGACATTTTTATCCTATCTTCTGCCAAATCTAGTAATAATGGTCACGTGTTATAGCCTCAACAGTCAGCAATCACCCAGGCCAGTCTATACCTGAATAGAAAATATTGAACCACAGATCTAGAGCTGGAATAGATTTCAGAAGCTAGCATGTCTAAACTCCATTTTTTATAAATGAAGAAATGAGTCTAAGGGAAATTAAGTGGCTTGTCCCAAATCATACAAGTATTAAGGATGAGAAACAGATTTTGCACTGAGGTCTTTTGATTCCAGAGTCTTTCCACTTTACATTATATGCTATAAGTGTTATTCTAGGCTTTTCTCAGACTCCCCTCAATTTAGACAAGAAAATGGACAAGTTCATTCCTCCATATCAATTCAATGTGTGTGTATTAAAGGGAAGGAAGTTCTTGAAGATTGCTAATACCGATTAATAAAGTTTCAGTGATACTCACAAAGATCAGAGGAGAATAGAAACCATGGGGAAGAGAATAAATGTGAAACTCCCATTGCCTTTCAAATTTACATTTGGTGCCATAGACATGTAATGAGACTGGCACTCTGATGAAAGATGCAAAGTTACTCAGAGTTTGAATTTGGATAGTTTTTAGACAAAAAAAATCAAGTGTAGCCCTGTGACAGAAACTTACCCCAACATCAGTGAGGTAATGAGATGGGATAATGTGAGCCATTAAAATGCAGATATTATTGGAATTTCTTTTTTATTTCTTTTTTATTTTTTTAATAAAGTTTTCTTATTTTTAAAACATATGCATAGATAATTTTACATTGACCCTTGCTTAGCCTTGTGTTTCAGATTTTCTCCCCCTTTTCTCTACCCCCTCCCCTAGATGGCAAGCAATTCAATATATGTTAAACATGTTAAAGATATGTTAAATCCAATATGTATAGACATATTTATACAATTTTCTTGCTGTACAAGAGAAATCATCAAAAAAAGAAAGTAAATGAGTAAGAAAACATAATGCAAGCAAATAACAACAAAAAGAGTGAAAATGTGATATTGCCATCCACATTCAGTTCCCACAGGCTTCTCTCTGAATGTATATGGCTCTCTTCATCATAAGATCTTTGGAAGTGGCCTCAATTATTTCATTGTTGGAAAGAGTCACGTAGATCAGAATTGATGTGTATGAAGATATCCTGGTTCTGCTGATTTAACTCAGCATCAGTTCATCTAAGTCTCTCCAGGCCTCTCTAAAATCATCCTCCTGATCCTTTCTTATAGAACAATACTATCCCATAACATTCATATACCATAATTTATTCAGCCATTCTCCAATTGATGGGCATTCATGCAGCTTCCAGTTTCTAGCCACTACAAAAAGGGCTGCCACAAACATTCTTGCACATGTGGGGCCCTTTCCTTCCTTTATGATTTCTTTAGGATATAAGCCCAATAGAAATGCTGCTGGGTCAAAGGGTATGCACAGTTTGATAACTTTTTGAGCATAGTTCCAAATTGCTCTCCAGAATGGCTGAATCCATTCACAATTCCACCAATAATGTTTCAGTGTCCCAGTTTTCCCACATGCCCTCCAACATCATCATTATCCTTTTCAATCACCTTAGCCAATCTGACAGATGTGTAGTGGTATCTCAGAGTTGTCTTAATTTGCATTTCTCTGATCAATAATGATTTAGAACACCTATTCATATAATTAGAAATAATTTTAATTTCTTCATCTGAAAATTGTCTGCTCATATCCTTTGACCATTTATCAATTGGAGAGTGCCTTTAATTATTAAAAATATGAGACAATTCTCTATATATTTTAGAGATGAGGCCTTTATCAGAATCCTTAAATGTAAAGATGATTTGCCAATTTATTGCTTCCCTCTTAATCTTGTCTGCATTACTTTGACATGTATAAAAATATTTTAACTTAATATAATCAAAATTATCTATTTGGTGTTCAATTATGAGTTCCAGTTCTTCTTTGCACACAAATTCCTTCCTTCTCTGCAGATCTGAGAGGTAAACTATCCTATGTTCCTCTAACTTGCTTATAATATTACTGTGTCTAAATCATGAACTCATTTAGCTCTTATCTTGGTATGTGATGTTATATGTGGGTTGATCTCTGATTTCTTCCATGCAAGTTTCCAATTTTCCCAGAAGTTTTTGTCAAATAGTGACTTCTTATCCCAAAGCTGGGGTCTTTGGGTTTATCTAACACTAGATTGCTATAGTTATTGCCTGTTTTGTCCTAACCTGTTCCACTGATCAACTATTCTATTTCTTATCCAGTACCAAATAGTTTGATGACCGCTGCCTTATAATATAGTTTTAGGTCTGGCACAGCTAGGCTACCTTCATTAGCATTTTTTCTCTCATCCCTCTCCATTCTTTCCCTCAATTATAATAGATGTTCTTTGCCTCTTCATGAGAGGTAATTTCCCTTATTTTACCTCCTTTTCCACCTTCTCTGGTATGATCCCCTTTCCACTTCTAGTTTCTTTTTCATATTATTATAATAAAATCAAATTATAACCACATTCTCTAAGTATACCCATAAAAGAAATATAGTTCTTTCCTTTTTACCTTTTTATGCTTTTCTTGAGTTTTGTGTTTGAAGATCAACTTTTTTGTTCAGTTCTTGTCTTTTCATTAGAAATAAGTGAGATTCTTCTATATCATTAAATGCTCATCTTCTTCCCTGAAAGATAATGCTCATTTTAGCTAGATAGCATATTCTTGGCTATAATCCAAGTTTCTTTGCCTTGCAGAATAGCAGATTCCAGGCCCTTCAATCCTTGAAGGTCAAAGTTGATAGATCCTGAGTGATCCTAATTGTGGTTCTTCAGTATTTGAACTGCTTGTAATATCTTTTCCTTGGTGCAATTGTCCTGAAATTTAGTCATGATATTCCTTGGGGTTTTAATTTTCGGGTCTCTTTCAGGAGGTGATCGGTGAATTCTTTTGATGGCTATTTTACCTTCTGATTCTAAAACATCAGGGCAGTTTTCTTTTATGATTTCCTGTAAGATAATGTCTGGGTTCTTTTTTTTTTTCATCATTGCTTTCATGAAGTTTAATAATTTTTAGATTGTCTCTCTTAGATCTATTTTCCAGGTCAGTTGTTTTTTGTAGGAGATATTTTATATTTTCTTCTATTTTTTCATTTTTTTTTGTTTTTGTTTGACTAATTCTTGAAGTGTTATTGAATCTTTCACTTCCATTTGTTGAATTCGGATTTTAGTGTATTATTTTCTTCAGTTACCTTTTTTTATTTCCTTTTGTAATTTGGCATTTGAATTTTTTTGTTCATTGCATTCTTTTTCCATTTCACAAATTTTGTTTTTCAGTGAATTAGTGTCTTTTTCATATCTCTTTTTTAGGGCATTATATGATTTTTCCATTCCTACTTGCAATGATCGCATTTCATTTCCTTATTTTTCTTCTAAATCTCTTTTAAGATTTTTTATGCAGTCTTCCAGGAAAGCTTCATTAAATGGGAACCAGGTCATATCTCCCTTTGGGGCTTCATCTGGAGTTGCTTTGCCTTTAGGAACCTCAGGATCTGAGGTCTGTTCTCTCTCTCCATAAAAGCTGTCCATGGTGAGAGGTTTTTTTTTTTTTAATTCATTTTTTAAGGCCTGAGGTCTGTCTAATGCAAAGGAGTGACAG
The DNA here is from genome assembly GCA_023553655.1 of Myrmecobius fasciatus. Lineage (NCBI taxonomy): Eukaryota > Metazoa > Chordata > Mammalia > Dasyuromorphia > Myrmecobiidae > Myrmecobius > Myrmecobius fasciatus. The sequence goes on along the minus strand of JAJPUD010001005.1, from coordinate 65,504 downwards.
TTGCTTTAATTTGTCCTGGAGCAGTTCTACTGATTGATTTCTGGTGATGGGTAATGGCAGCTAGGTCTGGCATTCTTTGGGGGTTCAGTGATTTACAATTTGCCTTTTGTAGCAAATCTGCCAAACCAACCAGGTTTCCAACCAGGGCAGAATAGCCTAAGAGGATCACAGAAGCTTCTGAGGTACATGGAAGCTTTAACCCTCTGACTCCCCACCCCAGCTCTTTGCCCCAGTCTCCCCATCCTGAGGTCTGGGCTTGGCAGTCTGTCCCCCTGACCGTTTGAAATAGACCTGTTCTGAAGTTCTTCCAAGGTAACTTCTTCTGGGAATGTGTTGTACTCCAAATATTTGGGGGTGCTTTGACTCCAAATATTTGTGGGTGCTTTGATTCCAAAACCAGTTTAGAGGCTTAATCTGCTGTTGTTTTGAGAGAAGGTCAGAGGAGGTTACAGGGAGTCCTATTGGCTCTCCAACATCTTGGCTCTGTCCTTCCTGTTCTCTATTAGAATTTCTTAATAAAGAAGGAGGAGCAGGGAGTCAGGAAACTTGACTTTAACTGTATGGCAGTAAGCATAAAAATGATTGAGGAATTGGGAAAGAGGAAGAGGGAAATGTTAGGTTTCTAAATTGGTTTAGCCTTATCATTGTGTGGACTGGGGATTTACAAGTCAAATGGGGCTTCATTGGCTTATCTTTTGGTTGGGGTCTATCATATACAAATGAATAGAATAGAATAGGCCTGACATTCAGGGAAGAAACAAAAACTACATCATAATAGAAACATAAGAGCAAGAGGAATCAGTTAATGAGATCTATTCAAAAACCCTTGAATTGACTGATTACTATTGTACAAGAATATGAACTCATAGTATGCTATTTATTTGGGGCTTATTTGGGGCATTTAAACAAAAAGTTGGAAAAAATACAGACATGAAATCATTCTTATCAATCATTTTTATGCTTCATTCAGTAAGAAATCTCTTTCTGCGAAAACCATTTATATCATTCAGATACCAATGTGAGATGGCATTTTCCATGATTTATGTCTTCACTCTGACTTTGGAACACAGAAATATCTCATATAACAGACATCCTTTAATGGGTGGTTTTTAGAATCCTCTAAAAGGAAAAAATGCCTTCTATTTAATTAAACCTCTTATATAGTACTTGATATTGTTCTATTCTGTGTCTGTATTATATTTTGAAAATTTTAAAATAGACTTACTTCTAAGACATATCACATCAATGATGTAGAGTTGAAGAGCTTCAAGTTCTTTGTTCCAAACTCCTTGGAACTCTGATCCCTAATACAAGTTTTAGACTACTGGATATATGATTGGGATAAGCCTTTTCTAATCCCCCCTTTTAAATTTTTTTTAGCTTTTAATCTTTTCCTTCCTTTGAAATTATATGTTCATATGTGCAGGTATGTATGAGTATATATGTTGTGTACTCCCTCCACAAGGATGTAAGCTCCTTGGGGATAAGGGCTACTTAATTTTTATTTTTTTATCTCTAGAACTTAGCATAATACCTCACACAGAACAGGCATTTTAGAAATGATTAATGAACTGAATTTGATCTGAATTTAAAGGCAGATCTACTGAACATATTCCTATTCCTCATGATATTCAGAGTTCAACAAATATTTGATACGCTGGTGTTTAATAACTGAACCTGGCTTTAAATATTTAGAGATTAATTACTAGACAAAGGCAGTTGATGGTCTATTTTTTATACTCTTCTAAATGGAAGTAGGTGACTTGTCATCTCTAAAATCTTTACCTAATAGATAATAGGGTCAAAGATCACACATTAAAGATCACATCATCGAATACATTTGTTTTACAGATGAAAAAAATCAAAACTCAAACAAGTGACCTATTATCTCTTATAGATCATATATTTGAAACCAAGGGGGAACATTTTTTTAAGAAGATGCCATCAAATTCCCTCATCTTACAGATAAAAAAAAAACAAAACTGATACCCAAAGAGATAAAATGTTTTGCCCAGTCACACAATTAGTAAGGGTCAGAGCTTTAATCCAAATGTGGGTTTTCAGACTCCAAACTCCATTCTGTATCATAGAAATGTACTTGGATCAATTTGAAGTAGTTGAACTTTTGAGGGGGAAGTGCATTCTGACTTCCTACAAACATAACATCAAAGGTCCTGGTGCTTTTGCTGTGTAGGCTTCAAAATGACCATAAATAAAAACACTACATCCATTCAAAGGTAATATTTGGTCACATACTTGCCCATTTCTAGTCTTTGTTGCAATGATCCTGATTTATATTTATTATTATTAACAATATATTTTTTGCCTTGATTTTGCTTCTCTCAGTTAAGTAAAAGTGGGCAGAATTCTCTGCTTGCCAGCCAGCTTAGTTGGGCCTTTTTTCTTTAAATATGAGATTCTCATAGGATGATGTCCTGAATGCTAAAGAGATGAGTGGCTTCCTAAGCCACACAAAGAAAGACTGTATTTCTCTACTATGGAAGCAAATTGAGTAGGCTGAGAACATCTCCTGTTGAGAAGTAGGCAGTCGCTAATCTCAGATTTAAAAGACAAAGTGACAAATAATTTCCCTTTTCAATCAAGAATTTAAATATCCCCACTACTAAGATAATGATGATGAAAGGTGATGTATATTAACACTTTAAGGTTTTCAAAGACATTGACATTTACATCTCTCTAAATCTTCACATCTCTGTGAAGCAAAAGCTATTATTATTATTCTCATTTTACTGATGGCGATATTGAGATTCTGAGACATTCACTGTTATTATTCAAAACCCAAATAGGAAAAAAACTTGAAATATACTTTTGCTTGCTTGAGATGGATGGCTTAAAAATAGTGATAACAACACTGAACTCCTACACTATTTTGATTCATCCACTGATCTTTATACAGAACTTGTTTTAAAAAGGGGGTTGAAAGGATGTATATTCCTTCCTACTCCTTCTGATGACCCATGTTACAACATGAAAGATTGTGACAGAGCCTGGATCCTTGCCACATCATCGGATAAATGGAGAATCAGAACCAGAAATAGTATCTGTGCCATTTCATTTGAGGGGTGTATATCTACATTGGGGAGAACCTGAGGTTGTTCTTAGAAGGCTTCCCAAGCACAGCAGTGACTGCTTTCATGCATCAGCTTTATGAAATTAACTGTACATTGTGCTTAGGGATCCCCCAAATAGATAGCCCTTTCAGCAGATTAATTGAACATGTCAGTTTAGCTATCAACATTTAACATTGATTATGCTTGATGCTATCCTGGATTCAGATCTTGAAATAACAGGTGTTTTAGGGAGAAAAGTCAAGACAAAAGGGAAAGTACTTGAACTACATTTTTCTTCGATTTCTGCCACTACACTTAGTGACAGAGGGCTTCTGACTGCTCAATTTGATGGCCAAACAAACTTATAAAAGCTGAAGTGTGGAGTTTCCCAGGGGACAGTATAATGAAATCAGCACGCTCATGAATATGTATACTGGTGGAAGGCCATCTGTTCTCTACCAAACTCTTTTCTTGAAACAACTCCCAAATATTCCCCCCAAATTTGCATCTTTTTTTTTTTGAAGAAAATATAATCCCAGCCAGGATATTCTATAATGGGGTGAGAAATATCATTGCAAGGGAAATATGTTCTTTGTTTGACTGGGGTGAGAATATTAAATCACAAGATAATTTGACCAACATAAGGATGCTTTTAAGATGTCTTAGTGCCTGACTATCCCAAAGGAAACATGACAATAAGGTTTTGTACTTTTCAAACATATTGACCACTATGCAAACTTGTGTCTGTGATTCTTTTTCCAGCAGCCAGCAGAGAATAGATAGTAGGACTGGATAATAGCACTGCCATTCACAAATACCAGGCAAGTTTTAACTTCTGGAAATTTGATTCAGAGAAGGATGAGTCAGCTTTTTCTTGCTTATTTTGAAACCTACTACTATTTTATAATGATTTTAAGACTAAGAAAAGAGAACTGTCTCACTTCCTCATGATCACAAAACTGGGAAAGACTGTGTATGTATGTATATATATATAGATATAGATATACATATACATATTATATGTATATATAATATGTATATGTATATCTATATATCTCTATATATGTATCTATATCTATATATTTATATATATATGTATATATATATGTGTGTGTGTGTGTGTGTGTGTGTGTGTGTATCTAAGATTAGTGATCCATATTTCTAAAGTTAGACAGAGGCAGCTAGTTAACTAGGAGCTCAATGAATAGAGCAGTAAGCCTGAAGTCATGTTAAACCAGTTCAAATGCAATCTCAGATACTCCTACCTGTGTAGCCCTAGAAAAGTCACTTAACTTGTTTGCCTTAATCCACTGGAGAAGGAAATGGCACCACTCCATTATCCTTGGCAAAAACAAAAACAAAAACAAAAACAATCCATAGGTATCTTCTGTGAAGGCACAAAGAGTTGGATATAACTGAACAAGCTCTAAAGCTAGAAGTTAAAGTGTGAGAATGAGAGAGAGCTAATGAAAAAGAGGACTTTCTTGCCATTGCTATCATATAGACTAGATCTACCTATATGTTCCAGGCTGGAAATATAAAGTCTATTCTTGGACTATTACTCTGATAGCACAGAAATTGTAACTTACTTTGTTTCCACCTGATTAAATTCACCCCTCCTCAGTAACCCAGTGGCCCTTGGCTCATGAGAGTTTGCCACTTAATGCTAGATTTAATGTGGACCAATAGTTGACCAAAACCCACCAAGCTCAGAACTCCTGATCTCAAACTGTCTCAACCTTCCCAGGATCTGGATTTAAAGGAGTATGCTTCCACAGATATCTAGAGATACTTTTTATAAAAAAAATACTATTTTTTCCTTTAAAAAATATAGGGGTTGGATTGTAAAAATGGAATAATTTTAGAACATAAGAACTTGTTCTTTAAGGGGGATTCTTTAGTGAATCATTTCATAGAATGGAGACTTCTGTAAAGCCTGGGGCAAAATGATGTGTATATGTGTTGCAGGAGGAGGGGTGTTGAACTTGCAGACAGCAGATGAAGTTTAATATCTATTTCTATCATGAGAATAATTGTGACTATAGGTGAGTTACATCATTCAGCCTCAGTTTTCTCATCACAGTGGTTAGAGACAAATTTCTTGACTTCTGTTTACTGTATATGATGACTCAAAGTAGAACAGTGCCAATTTTACCTTATCAATCAGAGGATCTAGTCACTGCACACAAGCAAACTAGAGCAATATGAAATGCAGAAATTAATAGCTAGAAGCAATACCCAATAGAGCTGAAGTGCTCTGCATCCATCATAAGGCTCTGGATACTCCCCATATTTCTCTGAAGAACTTTGGAATTAATTGTGAAACATGGGACCCACTAGGATGTTGTGCCTGTATCAAAGAAGATGCTGTGTTCTATGAGAAAAGAATTGTAGTAACTCAAAAGAAATATGAGATATTTAGATTTAGAGCTAGCATCACTTTAAATGGTAATATGGACTTTTTTGTGTCTGACCTGTAGTAGAACTCTTCGATCTTATATTGATCTGATCAGCTAGTATTATACAGTACAGCTTGATCCCAGCATCCTGCCAGACCACAAAGATCCTTAGGGTAACTAGGTCAAGGACAGCTAAATAGAGCAGTAGATAGTGTGCTGAGCCTGGAGTCAGGAAAACTCAACTTCTTGAGTTCAAATCTGGCTTCAGACACTTATTAGCTGCGTGACCTTGAACAAGTCGCTTAACCCTATTTGCCTAAGTTCCTCACTTATAAAATGAAGTGTACAAAAAATAGGAGCAACTCTACTATCTTTGTCAAGAAAACCACAAATGGGATCACAAAGAATCAAACATGACTGAACAACAAAAGGGAACCTTTTGTATGAAATAGTGGCTCCCAGTTTTATTTAATTTTGATAACATTGCTTTACAGCACAGGAGAAGCTTGTAAAAATCCATCCTAAGTACACATAAAACAAATCAAATTTTAAAAAATAGAAGATGAAAATTCTGTGACTTTAATGAAAACTCTAAATGCATCTACTGAGACCAACTTATGCTTGTCTGAAATTCAATTTGCAAACGGAGTGAGGAAGATTCTGTCCTTCATCACTACTAATAAATACTGTGCAAAATTTACTTTGGCCATTGGCCAGACAGGGAGAGAATATTCTCACTTCTATTATCTTAAATAGGTTGGTGCAACCAAGCAGAGGAACGAACAGAAAGTATTTAATGGCTCACATTTGCTTGCAGTTTAAAGTGACAGAACCACAGATATATAGAGCTGGAAGAAATTTTGCTACTGATGTTCAAAGTTAAGTAATAATTCAAGAGCCACAAAAAAGTCAAAGTCAAAGAAACCATTTCATAAACCAGCTAATGGCTAATTGTCAAATGATCTTTAGACAATATATGCTGGAATATTTCAATAGGGAGCATAATAATTATCCAATATCTTAAAGGCTCATCATATGGAATAGGAATTATGATTGTTCTTCTTTTCCTGCTAATCTACCTTATAGCATTCCAAAAAGGCCTGAACAAGGGAAAATGGACATGAAATGCTTTCTACAGATTTGGAACTTACCATAGGAGTCTATTTGAAACACTATAGAAATGTGATGTATTTTCTTATTATTATATCATATCCAAAAAAAAGTGGTTATCCAAATTCAACTTGAAGATATCCATAGATCTATGTTTGAACAGATGTAATTTTTAGGAAAGTTTTGCTTAAAGTTGACTTGAAATCTACTTTCTTTTAATTTCACTCTTTCACTCTCATTCTACTCCCCAGAACCAATTTGAGGAAATCTAAGAAGATAGTGATTCTAAATTTTTCTTGTTGTGGTTGCTTTGTTTTTGTTTTATCATGTTTAATAACTATATTTCATTTAACCAAATCTTTTTTTGGCATGGTTTCAATTCTCCTCAAGAGTCCCTTCTTATAATGTAAACTCTTTGAAACTATGAAATGTTTCTTATTTTATTTATATCTTCAGGGCCTGCCAGTGCTGGGCACATACCATGAATTTAACAAATGCTTGTGGAGTGGTTGATTAACCTCGCTTGCCTGCCTCTGATTGTCAGTTGAATTTCTAAAACTGTTAGTTGAATTTCTAAAAATGGGACACATAGAACTGGACATAATACTCCAAATGAGTACAGCAGAACTATCTTGCCTCTTTGTCTGAAAAGTATCCTTCTATTAATGCTACCTAAGATCATAAAGGGGCAGCTAAGTGGTACAGTAGGGCAGAGCAACAGGATATTCATTAGCAGAGTAGTTGTGGTAACCAATGGCAGCAACATCACTAGAGTTATGAATTCAGGACATAACATTAGGACAGGACTCTCAAAGATCACTAGCTTCTGTTGCTATAGATGAGCAACAGCCAAATGCTTTACTTTCTAAGTCTGTAAGCTATGAAACAATTGCTGACTAATATGGATAAAGAGATTTTCTATAATGCAATTTCCCTCCGCTGGTGAAGGTATGATTTCAGTTCTCTAAAATATATAGAATGAGGGTTGTGATAGGGCTACTGCATACTTCTGTTATCAGAGTACATCTGAAATATTGTATTTAGTTAACAAAGTGTTGTGTGTCCAGAAATAGAGGACCAAGATGGTGAGAGAACCACAACTGAAGGATTCCATATATAGATATAGAAAGAAATAGATGTGTTTAGAGAAGAAGAGACTTCTCAGGGATATGATTTTCAAGTTAAGTCAAGATAACAACCATTTATTAAATGATTAATGTGTCAGACACCAAGCTAAATATTGGACATAAAATTAAAGGCAAAAACAGCCTCTGCTCCCAGGAAATTAAAAAATGAATGGAAGAGGCAGTATGCAAACACATATATATTTTATATTGTTATATTTATTATTTAAGATTATGTTATATTATATTAATATATTATATAAATTAATTTATATATGGGCTCAATTAGAGATAATTTCCATAAAGCATTAACATTAAGGAAGATTGGGAAAGGCTTCTGGCAGATGGTGCAATTGTAGAGACTGAGAAAAAGCTAAAGAAACCAGGAGGCAGAGAAAGGAGAAAATTCTAGGCATAGGAAGAATCAATAAATATATTCAGAGTAGGGAGAAGTGTCATGTGTGAGGAATAGCAAGAAGTCCATGTCACTGAATTGTATAGTGCATGGAGGGTTATAAAGAATATTGGAAATACAGAGAATACTCGTCTTGGGAAGAGCTTTAAAGGTCCAACAAAGGATTTAATATTTAATCCTGTATGAAGTAGGAAGCAAAATAGTTATCATCCAATATCTTAAGGGTTCATCATATAGAATAGGGTTAAGGACTGTTTTCTCCTTCCCTTGCTAACCTACCCTATATCATTCCCAAAAGGCCAGAAATAGGAGGAATAGACATTAAAATGATCCACTGTAAGAGAAAAAACAAAACAAACAAAAACTTTTAACAATCAGAGTACTCCAAAAGTGGAATGGATACCTACAAGATATAGTGAGTAGACCTACATCATTGTAAGTCTTCAAAAATACCTGGATGATGACTTTAGAATGTAATGAGTGTGCTTATACTATAGATTTAATGAGTATGCCTACTCTGTAGATTAGATGAGATGCCTTCTGAAGCATTTGCTCACTCTAATATCCTTGAACTTTGTCTATTGACAGCATGTTCTGTGCTTTTTTTGACACAATTCTAGTCAACCAACTACTTCCTAAATCTCAATATTATAGAATCATTCATTTTACATCTTCCCATCTTGACCAAAAGGTATCAGATGAATTCCAGTTTTACAACATCCATAACATTCCCCTATCATATATTTCCTGTAGGACTTAGAAGAGAACTTTGTACATAGTAGGCACTCAATAAAACTTTGCCAGTTTGATTCTGGATAAGAGAAAATGATAAACTACATATAAGCAATTCCCTTTTAATGATGAAAGTTTAAACTCTTTTAAAGTTTGCTTTTCTCTCAAGCAATTAACATTCTCTAGAAAGAGACAAAGTTTTAGGTTATAGTTTATAGTGCAATTAATTATTGTATGTCTGGCCTCTAGATAATAATGATTAGTAAGACTAGTTAAGGTACAAGAATATAAATCAAAGAAATTCTCCCTAATTGGTATAGAATACAAGAATTTTTTTTTTCCCATCCACCCTAGTTCATTTAGTCCTTTTGCTTCTTATGTGGAATTTCCCCAAACCCATGTGATTTCCTTTCACCTGTCTTTGCCTTTCCTTCATGACTTTTCAAGGACGAAGATCATCTTTGACGTAGTACGGTAGAAAATGCTCTAGATCTTTCCCAGTTAATTGTTTCTCTTTAGATCATAACTTTATTGGATTTGTTTATGCAAAAACTTTAAAATTTTATGCAATAAAAATTATCCATTTTCTGTTCTAAGGCACTATATTGCTTGCTTGATTGTGAATTTTTCTCTTATCCATAGATGATATTTTCCATGTTTTTCTAATTTATTTATTGTGTGATATTTTATATGTGGGTCATTTATTCCCTTTGACCTAAAATTTGTATAAGATCTGAGATGTTAATCTAATTCTAATTTCTTCTACCCTGCCCAATTTTCCCAGCAGCTTTTCCCCAAATAGAAAATCCTTATCCCAGTAGTATGGGTCTTTGTGTTTATCAATTTGGAATAAGGTGACTTGGGTTTGAATTCCACCCCTCTCCTCTGACACTTACTATATATGTAATCTGTAGATTTATAGTCCCTTCTTTTACAGACTTGGAATTAGCAAGTCTTTTAAAAATGTTTCAGTAATATTTTTCTAATTGTGTTTTAAAGCAATTTTAACAAGTTTTTTAAAATTTTGAGTTGTAAATTCTCCCCCTTTTCTCCCTTTACCCCCTTCTTGAGATGCGTAGACATTTAATAAAGGCTATATATGTGCAATCATACAATATATATTTCCATATCGCTTGTGTTCCAAAATAAAACATAGACTTTACCCACCAAAAAAAGGCCATGAAAGAATAAAAGTGAAAAGTAATATGCTTTCATCTGCATTCAGACTTAATCAATTCTCTTTCTAAAAGTGAATGACGTTTTTCATCATGAGTCTATTGGAATTGTCCTGAGCCATTTATTTTGCTGAGCAGAGCTAAATCTATCATAGTTGATCATCATACAATGTTGCTGTTACTATATACAAAGTTATCTTGGTTCTGCTCATTAATCATCAATTCATGTAAATCTTCCCAGGTTTTTCTTCATTTCTTATAAAATAATAGTATTCCATTATATTCATAGTACCACAACTTATCCAGCCATTTTTCAATCAATGGACATCTCCTCAACTTCCAATTCCTTGCCACCACAAAAAGAGTTGCTACAAATATTTTTGTACATGTGGGTGCTTTCCATTTTCTATGATCTCCCTGTATTACAGACCCAGCAGTGGTGTTGTTAAACCAAAGGGTAAGCACAGTTTTATAGTCCTTTGATCATAGTTCCAAATTGTTCTCCAGAATGGTTGAATTGCTTCACAACTTCACCAACACAAACAGAAGATTTCTAATCCTTTTTCATGTCACAACACTTCAATACTTCAAATAGTTGAACACATATATGGTATCAATCAGTATTTATTAAGTTATGAGTATGTTCCAGGTATTTTGCTAAGTGTTAGGAATATTAAAAAAATTTAAAAATGTCTATGTCCTTGAAGAATTTACAATAAAATGGTTGAGACAACATGTAAGCAAATATATATAAAGCAAACTATATAAGATAAATAGCAAATAATCAATAGGAAAAAAGGCACTAGACTTAGAAGAGATTTGGAAAGGTTTTTCGTAAAAAGTGTGATTTTAGGGGCAGCTAGGTGGCGCAGTGGATAGAGCACCAGCCCTGAAGTCAGGAGGACCTGAGTTCAAATCTGGTCTCAGACACGTAACAGCTGTGTGACCTTGGGCAAGTCACTTAACCCCAATTGCCTCAGCAAAAAAAAAAAAAAAAAGTGTGATTTTAGTTTGATCTTAAAGGAAGCCCCTGTAACTTCTCTTTTCAGATAAAACTTCCCAGATTCTTTAACTAATTGCACAGACTCAAGACTCTTCCCCAATTCCTTTAATGAATGGCATGAATTCAAGATCCTTTACCTTCCTGGTTGCCATCCCTCTGAATAGTCATCAGTTTGTCAATGTCCTTTCTAAGCTGTAATATCTAAAATTGAGTCCCAGGCTATAGATGTGGTCTCACTGGGGCAGAGTATTGAGAAAGTTACTTTCTAATTCCTAGAAGCTATGAAGGCAGTCTCAAGTGGAACCTTGCCATCGCATTGAGAATGCTGCTTAGTTGTTATGGGGGGCAGTTGTGAGGAAGGAAGAAGAATTGGAGTGAGCCAGAGTGAAGTCTGCCATGTATGAATATGAAGTGGGGAGGGGTTGTTCTGAGGGTATCAGAGGGCACTAATTATGTGGAGGGAGGTTGCCAGATGGAAGGCAGAGATGGGGAGCCAAAAATGAAGCCAGAAATTTTGCTTGGGGCCATCCCACTGGTAATGAAGACACTAGGAAACAGTACAAACAGAAAGAAGGATGTTCCTCTAGGATGGGGTCACATCAGTCTTATACACAGCAAACAGTGTCTTGTTGCTAACAGGCCCAGATGGGCACAGCATGAACTGCTGAAGATAGATGATGATGACTCTCTGTTTACCAAGGAAATCAGACCTGGTGGGCCTTTTGGCACACACTACCAAAATACTGACCTCACTTTGTCTTTAGGGGAAAGTTTTAGGAACAAAAAAAAGACCTTACTGTTATATATGTCATTAGGGTCTCCATGGAACTTTCTCAAAAATGCTCCCTCAGGCTGGTCTCAGCATGATCTAGTGGAGAGGTTGTTGGATTCAGAATGAGAGAATCTGAATATAAGTATTAGATTTGCTACTTGCTATCTGTGTGACCTTGATAAAGCTACTAGTTCTCAATTTCCCTGCCTATAAAATGAACATTTAAGAGTAGATGACTTAAGTTTTCTCATAGTGATTTATCATTCTAAATTATGTTTCCTGAAATCTTGTCCCAAATTTAATCACTGAACTAAAAGTATTGCTTTCATACAAGGGTTATAGAAGTTTATCTGTAAGAGATTAGGGCTATGGAGCAGCAAGATAGTATAGTGGATAGAGCATTAGTCCTGTAATCAGTAGGATATGAGTTCAAATGTGACCTCAGATACTAAACACTTCCTAGCTGTGTGACCCTGAGCAAGTCATCTAACCCCAATTGCCTTGCAAAAAATAGAAGAGAGAGACTGGGACTGGCAGTTGCTTTTCTTAAGCAATATTACTTTTGCTGTTGAGTCATTTCAGTAATGTCTAATTCTCTGTGTACCTATTAGCAAAGACACTGAAGTGGTTTGCCATTTCCTTCTCCAGTTCATTTTACAGATGAGGAACTGAGCTAAACAGTGTTAAATGGCATAGATAGCAAGTAGCTGAAGTTAGGCTTGAACTCAATCCTCCTGGTTCTAGGATCAGCTTTATGGTCTTAAACATACAAACAAAAATGCCTCTAATTACTGGAGGACAATGGGACTTTGCCGTTCCTCAACAACATGGAGATGCTTCTTTCCCTGGAACACATGCCCTTCTAAAAGTAACTAAAATCCTTGAACCTCTTCTCTGTGTCTCTGGAGGTATGCAAATTAGTAACTGATTTCCAGTCATGATAACCAAAAGAGCTTCTAAGCCATGGCTCTATGAAGGTAGGACTGAAAGAACCAGATAGTATTCCAAACCCATAAGTGACTGATTTAAGCAAATCACTAAGAGAGTGAAAAGAAACTTCAAATTGGGATGAGGGGAGGAAGAAAAGTCAGAAGTAGTTGATGAATCCTAGCCTAGACAAAATGAGTTTTTCAGATTTTAAGCCCTTCATCAGTTAACTAATACTTTATTAAGTACCCACCATGTGTCAGGCACTGTGCCAGATTCTAGAGATACAAAAACAGCAAAAAAAAAAAAAAAAAAAAAAAATGACAAGCTCTTATTGAAAACCCATGGCTTATGTTTCAATTTAGCTCAAACTATAGTAGAATGGAAGCAAAACCAAATAGGTCATTTTCTGCTATGGGTTAAAAAGGATGGGATTGTCCCTGAAATAATGTGGGTGTGGTTTATGCTATTAGATTATTAAATGCTTCTGATTTTCTTTTATACTCTAACAGAATTATAGGTTCACAATTTCAAAATGAAGGGGATTTTAGGAACTATAAAGTTTACTCCTATTTTTTTTAAGAGTATATTTTATTTATTTATTTTTTTGCTGAGGCATTTGAGGTTAAGTGACTTGCCCAGGGTCACACAGCTAGGGAATGTTAAGTGTCTGAAACCAGATTTGAACTCAGGTCCTCCTGACTTCAGGGCTGTTGCTCTATCCACTGCGCCACCTAGCTGCCCCTACTCCTAATTTTTCAAAGACAACTGAATTCCAGAGAGAAGTCCTTTGCCAAAGATCACATATATAGTAAGTGACAGGTATAGAATTTTTACTCAGGATTTTTTTATTCCAAATTCACTTTTCTTTCCACTATATTATGCCATCTCTCTTTTATGTGTAAAATTAGAACATTGAGGAAAAGTTATAAATGAAGGAACATGAGGAGAAAGAAAATGAATGGAGTCATAGTGGAATGAGGTCAGAATAAGTTTGTGGGACATGAGAGTTTGAGTAAAATATACTTTTATGTCAAAGAGTATAAGAAAGTAAAATGAAAGGCAAAGGAATTAGGTGATAAACTATCTGGTAGATTCTGATTTCTATTAAAGGAATAGACATTGGTCATGGAGACCTTTAACCATTTCATATTTATTTCGGGGTGCTTTGTATTTTCCAACAATGACCTCCCCTGGAAACTATGGAACACATCTTTTTCTTTTCTTTCTTTTTTTTTAGGTAAATCTTTGTATCACCAGCTTCTAACCCAGTTAGGACTTAGCAGGCTTTTAATAAGTCTGTGTTGAATCTAGTTGGTACTGAAGTCTCCTCGATACAGATGAATTGCTGGCTGTCACAGATTCTGATTATTCCTGTAGGCATGGGAATGTTCCATGGCCTTTTAGTGAAAATTTTCCCAAAGCTTTGGTATTATTTGAGTTTGGGGAACTAGGAATTGCTTTTAGGGTAAAGATAATGTGCTTAGATTTGGAAACTGCTTATTTTAATGTGAAAAGCAATTCCATGAAATAACATAGTGTAGGATCATTTGGGTTTACCTTTGGGGTCAATTTATGTGCTTCAAAGCATTATAACAGCTTGTTTCTAGCCTAGTCACAGTGAACAAATATCTTTCCTTTGAAACTATTCCAAGAAGAGACATCAATATTCCTATTCTACCCTGTGCTATTATCCTTGAAACATAAAGATTCCACTGAGGACATGACCCACAACCTCTTTCATGAGCTTTTAGTAGCCTAACAAAATAAGTAGCTCCTTATTCCCATTTCTTTACTCTTTTTTTTCTGAAATCTAGGAGAAAACATTAAAATAATTAAGTTTTAGAAGGCATTTCTCAAGAAAAAAGTTACCAAAGAACTGGACGTGTCTTTTTATTTCCATTTGGTTGTGTTTAATAAAATAATCAAAAATTTCCTGCCTATATACTAGTTAATTTTGCAGTTGATTTAGCATAATACATAAAGAATTTACCTCCTAACAGATTATATTGGCCTAATAATGTAACATCCTTTGACCACTAAAACCTCTGCCAGTCTAAGAGGCTTAATTCTAATATGACCAGAAATAACACATGAGTAACTTAAATTATATTCTAGTAACTAAGTAGAGATTACATATTTGGAATTATTTTGGTTGAATTTTTCATTATTTTTCTGCTTAAGAAACCTCATGTTAAAGTGGGAAGAGAGCTGAATTTGGAATGAGAGAACCTGGATTAAATAAATCTTGGTTCTCTCCCTTATTATCTGTGTGACTGAACCAAGTCCCCTAGGTACTCTGAGCATTAGTTTCCAAATCTATGACATGGACTAAATGATCTCCAAGATATCTTTCATCTCTGGATCTAAGATCTTGAGATATTAAAAATTATTTTTCATTTCTCACCAAGCATCAATTAAAAATAATTTATATTTTCTTAAACTAATGTTCTGGGATTTGTGGGTTTTTGTAATCAAGTTGCAACCATATATTACTACATTGTTTTCCCTAAAATTGCCAGGTTTCATTCATTCATTGAATCAATCAAGCATTAGACATTTACTAAGCCCTATGTGACAGGATCTGTAATAGGTATTAAGGATACAAATACAACATTGCTATTTCTGCCCTCAAAAGGATTAAAGTTCACCACAAAAATATAATTAAGGATAGCCATCTTCCTCTCCCTCTCCCTCTCCCTCCCCCTTTCCCTCTCCCTCTTTTTCTTCCTCTTCCTCTCCTTCTCCCTCTCCCTCTTCTTCCCTCTTCCTCTTCTTCTCCTTCTCCCTCTCTCTCTCTCTCTTCTTCTCCCTCTCCCTCTCCCTCTCCCTCTCCTTCTCCATCTCCCTCTCCCTTTCCCCTCCCCCTTCTCCTTCTCCCCTTCTTTCCCCTCCTCTCCCTCTCCCTCTCCTCTCCCTCTCTGTCTCTCTCTCTCTTTCACTTTGTCTCTGTCACTCTCTCTGTCTCTGTCTGTCGCTGTCTGTCTGTCTGTCTGTCTGTCTCCCTTTTGCAGAATGTTTCCTTGTCTACTCTAAGTGGATAGGCTACTCCTATCAGAATAGGGTGCTTGAATGTTTGCACCGTATGATCAACTAAAGAAAGGACTAGATATTTTCTCTGATCCCCAGAACCCCTCAAACATCTTCAAAAAAGTCCTTATATGTCAAAAATAAAACAACTTCAGCTGTCTCGATAGTCTAAGGCATGCAAAAGCCAAAAGAAGATTTAAGAAATAGCAATTATGAACTAAAACATCCTGAGCTGACTTAGTACATCTCTCCCATTTTCTACCACACTACCAACAGAAAGGCTATATTAGTTGATTCAAGAACCTGACACATAGCCCTGTTATAAAAACCTAAAGAAAAGACAAATGGCTTTACAACAAAACAATGAAAAAATAAACAGGTTTGCAACAAAATCCAACACATTCTGGTTCCCCATCACTATCCCCACCAGCACCACCTTTCCAGTCTTACAGAGAAATTTGTTCAAGCAGTGACAGAGAGCCAGAGACAAAGAGGTAATATTCTGTGATGAAAAAAATATCTCTGCAGGAGAGTGGAAGAATAGAGGGAAAGGACCAGGACACAATAAAGCTCAACTCCTCACACAAGAATCTTAGAAACAGAAATCAACCCAGACTAGAAAACTAAAGAACATGAGGAGCAGGACAGGATACTGTGAAAGATCACCACAGGGAATTGGGTAAATAGGCTGTGGGCCACAACCAGAAGGAAAGAACTAGTGATAGTTCTGTCCCTAAAAAGACACTTGAGACAGAGACCCAGGCTGATGAATTATGGATTGCTCAAAGTGGAAAGAGGCTATCAGCCGAAAAGGAATCAGAAATTAAGCAGTAGGGGAAAATGGAAGAGAGAGCCAAACTCAAAATATCAAAAATCTCAGGAAGAAGAAAACTCAAAGACATTTGACATAAGCAACAATATCAACAAGGAAAACATTAGCAGCAGAAAGAAAAATAGCTTCCAAATCTTGTAAATGAGTTTAGGTATCTATGAATAAATATTCCAAAATAAAGGCAAACTCCAACACTGGAGGGGACAGAAGACCCTGTTAAAATTTGATATCATGAAAACACAATACACTGTTTCTAAATGGTTTAAAGGAGAATTGATAGTTGTGAGGGCAGAATTTTTTATTTAAAAACAAAAATAATGTGCAATCTAGAAAAATTCGAATCTGAATTTGCAATTTCAAATCTTCCCAAAGAAATAAAAGCTATAACAGGATTGGGGATGAAATACATAGAAGTGAAGGACAAACTAAAAAAAGAGAAGTAAAAAAATGTAACATTAAAGGAAAATATACTCACTATCCAAGTAAAACATACTAATCTCAAAGATAGCATGTGTAAAGACAACCAGAAAAACATGGCTGCTCAAAAAACATAAACATCTACAATGCAAAAATGATGCAAGAGAACTCAGAATTTCTGAACATAGAAAATGAAATAAAAATCAAAGGAATTCATAGATTTATCTCGTTGGGTCAAGGAGAGAAAAAAGGCTGCCGACTTCATTATAATGCTCACAGGAATCCATCAATGAGAAAAATGTAACAATATAATATGATTCATAGCAACATTTTTTATAATGAGGAATTAGAAATAAAGTACATGTTCATTGTAGATTGGGGAATGGCTAAACAAACTGTGGTATATAAATATAATGAAATATTACTGTTTGGAGAGAAATTATATATGTGTAGAATATGGAGAAGTATGGAAAGATCTTTATAGACATGCAAAGTAACATGTAAAGCTAAGAAAACAATATATACAATGATTACAACAATGAAAATGGAAATAACTGCAATCCAAAAAAAATCAAAAATGAATGCAGCAGAAGTATAAAGATCAAGCATGACTTGAGTGAAGAGATATCAAAGAACACCTTCCAATCCACAATTTCATGAAGATGGGAAATCTACAAGTGTTATACATTTCGCATTTTGGGGGATATTTTCCAATGTTTTATTTAGTTGTGCTGATATCTTTTTCTTTTTGAAAAATACTATTTGTTGGGGCAGCTAGATGGCGCAGTGGATAGAGCACCAGCCCTGAAGTCAGGAAGACCTAAGTTCAAATCTGATCTCAGACACTTAACACTTTCTAGCTATGTGACCCTGGGTAAGTCACTTAACCCCAATTGCCTCAGCAAAATAATAAATAAATAAATAAATGCTATTTGTTATCAGAAATAGCCCTCTGGGTTGGAGAGAGGGAGAGACTCTGTGAATAAATATGATAAGGTAAAAAAGAAAAGAAGATATTAGCTGAAATAATTTTAAAAGAATGGGATATTTGTATTCTCAACCACATTTAGTAATCCACACATCTGCCGCCATTATAAAATATTCTTCAGGATTGATCATTTAATGCCTTTACATAAAAAAAAAATTTCATTCACTTTACTATCCAATCCCAACTATTCTGTTCAAAGATGTGATATTGACTCTTGCAACTACTTTCACTGATGCTAATCTTAGAGAAGAAAGAAATATCAAGAAAGGAAAGATTTGCAAATGCTCTTGGAACAACCATGGTAACAATTCCCACAGCAACATAAATATCTCAAGCTAACAGACTGAGAGAGAAATAGGTATAAATAAATTCATGTGAAATATCATTGCCCATTTGGAGATATAAACATGAGAATTCATGTGTGTGTATGTGTGTGTGTTCACTAAAATGAAATGAGGACTTGAACAAGATTAACTGAGTTGATGCTAAAAATTCAGTAAGTTGATTTAAAGGCCATTCTCCACTGTCCTCCTTATCATTTTATGCCAGCTATAGGAAGATGAGTGGTAAAAGATTTGAAGACAGAAGACCCAGTTTAAAAGTTAAGCTCTGTCATTGACTACTACTGTGGCATTAGAGAAATCCCTTACTGTCTCTGGGCTTCATCTTCTTCATGTTTAAAATGAGGAGGTTTAAGGAGATGACCTCCAAGATCTCTCTTAGCTCCAAATCTGTGTTGCTGTTAAAAATATCCAGATTATTGTTTTTACGCTCCTTTCTATTCAAAATGCATCATGTTCTTTATAGTTTCTCTTTCCTTTTTCTTTTTCTCCAGTGTTTATCAGTAGAAACTTGATTAATATCTATATTTTAGGTGGCATTGCTTCCAGTTATAATGTTGGTATGTTTCATCATCAATTAGCACCCAATAAGAAGGACACTTTTGATTTGTTTCAGCCAGAATTTTGTAATTTTCCAACACATTTGTCATTTCATTAATGTGAGTATCCCCACTCACAAATGCAGACTACAATCATAATGCCCGAGTATCTCAGATGTCTCTTGTACAGATTTTATTCTGCTTGGGCTGAAAATGTCATCCTGTCTTCTTGAACGTTATGACATTGGAGTGAAAATTATGATGGATTCTATCAAACTAAAATGTATACAATATTTATTAAGAACTTACTATATGTCAAGAACTGGAGATAGAAAAAGAAAAGCAAAGACAGTTCCCTCCTCCACCATGACAATAGAGGAGACAACACATTTATTTAGTCAATCAACCAATAAATATTTTTTAAGGACTTTCTATGTGCCAGGCATTGTACTAAGTACTAGAGGTATAAAAAAAGGAAAAAGTCAGTCATTTGGTTCAAAAAGCTAACATTTTAATTAGGGAGAGGGGTAGACAGAGAGATAAGATTTAAACTACAAGTCAGTGGAAGGGACTAGTGCTTCTTGGGGTGCAGCAGCAAAGTAGATGGCACAATGTTCAGAAGTTACTCTTTTACAATGAGCCACTCTTCCCCAGATAACTGTAGTCTCAGTGATTTATCCTATGGCCTTACGTGTGACTGCAACAATTCTTACACTTCAATAGTCTCCCTTTTGAGTCTTTTTTATCTATTAGCTGATAGAACACTATCAGCTGTTTTCTCTACTAATTACAGTATGCTTCAAATAGATTTTAAGGAAAGGACTATACCTTTTTTTTTTCTTTATTGTATTATTGCTACTTTGCACAGTACCCTACAAATAATAGAAACAGCACTCCATAATCCTGGAAAGTAAACAAAGATAAGTTGGTTATAATGTCTTTTCAAAAAAGAAGAAAAAAATGACAAAAAAAGAAAGAAGGAAGGGGAAGGAAAGAAGGAAGGGAGAGAGGGAGGGAGGGAGGAAGGAAGGATAGAAAAAAAGTTACTATGAAGAATATTAAATGTTAATGCAAACAATGTGCATGAAACACCAGTGAGGAAAGATTGAAGAAAGTAGAATTTTTTCACCAGAAGAAAAAAAGGATTCTGGTGTAATTTAACAATAAATTAGATAGATAGATACACACATATGTACATGTGCAGGAATATATATGTGTGTGTGCATGCATGTGAAAGGCTTTTATAGAAGGGATGAAGTCCCACTGGTCTCCACATTGAGTATATGGATATAATAAAAGAAAAATATGCCATGACAAAATTAGGTGTGATTCAAGGTGTGACCATGGGAGTTATTTTTGGAGTAGAATCAGGGCAACTGTAGAATCTTCTTCATAGAAAACCTTAAAATAGCAAAGAATTTTATAAGTTTCAAGTTTAAACATGGTCCTCCTTGGAGGTGGAAGAATGAACTTGAGGATCCCTGAGGGTACCTCCTAGCTCTGTACATTTCCATTTCTTTTTAATATTCATATGTGTGTATGTGTATATGTGTGTGTCCCAGTATTTTATTCCCACACTAGTTAAATTTAAAGGTTTCTGTATTGCATTTTAAAGTTCTCTTTTATGCTCTCTAAAAATCTTTTGTGATTTCTCCACTCTTAAATTTATCTTCTGAGTTACATATATCAAGTAAGCAGATGTAACAGAGAAAGAATGATAGTGATGATGAAGACTATGATGAAATTAAATGTAGATGTTCATGCTGAGAAAAAGGGTTTCCAAATATTTCATAAGTCAGCTAATTTTTTCCATAGTTACAATGGCAATAAAAATAGTATTTATATCGTGCTTTAAAGTTTACAAAGCATTTTATATCTAGGAACATATTTAATCCTCAGAATTAACTCACTTGCTTAGGAGGTGGGTGCTGTTATTAATTCCATTTCATTTCAGAGATGAGGAAATTGTAGATGAAAGTGACTTGTCCGGGATGACATATCTAGAACACATTTAAAGGAGAATTTGAAGTTTATGGTCAGCACTCTATTTATCTGCCATGAAACTGCCACCCATCCTTCAGTTCATATCCTGATTTGTTATTTTTAAAATTAGGAAAATGGAGTTATGGTCTACAGTCATATTAGTCAATGTTTACATAACACCAAATCAAGCAAGTCAATCAAAATGTCAATTTGTTGAAAATAGCCTGTCAAACCAACTACTTTGGGATATATAGACAAACTGATGAATTTTTCACTCTAATTTGCTTTTTTGGCATCATGTAGATCCAACTTAAGTTTCATCCTTGATATCATGAACCAAAAAAGTAATAAGAAAAAGTTCATTTTATTTATAAGCTCACTTCATGAAATAAAACCGTTAACATTTATTTAATTTCATTTTTCAACAGTTGGAGGGCATGTCATAAATCATCTAATCCAAAACATTCATGCGATAATTAAGGAACCTGAGGTCCTGAAGGTGTGTGTGTGTGTGTGTGTGTGTGTGTGTGTGTGTGTGTGTGTGTGTATAGGAGGGCTATCTAACCTTCTGAAAATCACAGGATCAGAACAGGAGATTATAATCAAAATTTTCTGAATCTAAGACAGATACTTCCCCACAAATTGAATTCCAAGTTATCTTCCCAGATTGTCCCTCATTCCTAGTTCTTTGTGTTTAACACCCCCATACACTCACATTATAATTCACTTTGTACATATTTGGTTTTTTTTGTTTTCTCTATAAAAATTGTTTACCTCAGTGGAATATAAGTTCTCTGAGGATAGTAACTATGCTGGTCTTTTGCCTTTTTATTCCAACAGTCAGCATAGTGCCTGGCACATAATTGAGTACTTAGAAAATGTTTTTTGCATTGCTTTGCATCACAGTGCATTAAACTGAATTCAATTGGAGATTTTCCTTTTCTGTACAGCACACTCACACACACACACACACACACACACACAATCACACACACTTAGAATTATCAAAGCTCTAAGCCTAAATAAAAGATTGTGAAACCTGGAGATTCAACTCATCCATATCTTCACTAAAACTACAATTGAGTAGTTTTTAGAACAGGAACATTGCACTTAAGAATTAGAAATCTTGAGTTTTAGTCCTGATTCTGCCAGTTACAAGTATGAGTTTGGGGCAGTCACTTGCTTTCTTTGCCTCAGTTCTTTCATCTCTATAATGAGGGAGTTAGACTAGTTAATTTCTGTAGCCCCATATAGCCCTATAAGGCTATATCTCTAAATAAAAAACAAAAACAAAAAAAAAAACCTCATCTTCTAATGAGTAATATGTGCACTGAATGATCAAAGTGGCTATTATTCAATTAACAAACACCACTTCCATATTTACACATCAATACTTTCCACCAAAGGGGAATGGCTGAGTGATCTGCATTTGACAATAATGGAATTTTCAAAGCTTTTTATCAACTCTGATGAGCTGTTAGAGAAGCATTAATGCTTGACACCCAAAGCTTTCAAAGGGCATTTATCATCATTATTTTCCCAGCCCCCAATATGAAATGATTCATGCTCCTGTTACCATAGTTTGAGAAGGATTTTTGAATTACACTCAGAAAGCCAAATTTTCTAGTATCTCTCTCTAGACTCTGGTGACCAATGCCAATAAAAAAGCTTGGGGCCATTTGTTTTCCTCTCTGGTTTTAAAAATGGATCAATAAAGCCATTCTTAGTTACTACCCTTGTGGTTGGAGGCTTGGAAGGTGAATCATTGTATAAAAGTGAATCATCGAATCATTGTATAAAGAGACCTTGTATAAAATTCTGTGGTTTGAAGATGGAATAGTCTTCCTCTCCTTTTAAAGGTGGTTTGGAGAAAAATAGGCCAGAGAATTGGCTTTGAAATCAGAGCAAATAGGTTAAATCTGGTTCTGTTGCTTGTTACTTGTGGTCCTCATTAAGGTACAATTTCCTTATCTGTAAAAAGAAAATGATGGGAAGGAAGTGGGAGAAGGGATGAAATCTAAGGTGACTTCTCCCTCTAAACCTGTGATCCTATGACCTGATGAATGATATTTGGGAAGTAGGAATTGTAAAGAAGTTTCAGTCTACTATATTTTTTAAAATGAAGTACAAGCTTGATTTTGTGGACAAGTTACATTAGATTATAACAGAGATGTAATTAAGGCAAAGGGACACTGAACTTCCAGTTTTAAGAGTTGATTTCCAATCCTAGTTTTAACATTTATTACATATGTCCTTCAACATGTTTCCCCATTTATAATATGTAAATAATAATTCCTATACCACAAATCTTGGATTGTTCTGAAATTCATGGAATCATGGTTCCAGAAAAAGGAAAAGCCCTGAGTTTAACAATCAAAGTGAAGACCTCTCACAACTATTGACCAAATTAAGCAAAGCCTGAAGGCCTAATTTTAGATTTCTGGGGAATCATGTGATCAAGGAGGAAAGTAGAAAGTAGTTTGATTTATAGGCTGTCAATGTTCCAGTTCCTGAATAAAGGACAGTGGAATATATATAACCAATATGGATGTATGTAAGGGAAAAGGGGGGTGGGCTTGGGATATTCTTTGCTTGGACTGTGTAAAAATCACAGGTATGTGCTGGACATTGGCTCTCCCAACTCTGGACAACTTATTTGATCCATTGTGGGACTTCCCAGTTCTCACAAGGTCCTGTATAAAGCCTTTGTTTTATACTTTGAGATGCCTCTGAAGTATTGATAATTCAGATGAGGATCTGAATATCTCACACAGACCTTAGGAACCATCTCTCTATTTTTTTTTTTACCATCTCTCTATTTTACCAATCTATATTGTTTGTAGAGAATCTGGAGTCACTTACATTTTTTCTTGTTGGTTAGATTGTAAGCTCTTTGATGGCAGAGATTTTCTTTTGCTTTTCTTTGTATCCCATAGTGTCTAGCAGTTAGTATGTACATAATACTTATTGCTTGGCTAATTGACAATAGATGGGGAAACTGAGTCCTACAGATATAGATTGACTTATCTACACAGGTAGTAATCATCAAAAATCCAGGAGAATGAGGCAATATATTTTGTAACATTTTATGGGATTAGAATTTATTATAATCAAATAATCAATGAAGCAGGAAATAATTTTATTAAATGTCTACTATATTCCAAGTACAATGTTAGGTATTTAAGATACAAAACCTGGAATGAAAAAAAACTGAAAGAAAGGATCCATCCCTTAAGGAACTAAAAATAAAGAAATATTCCTTGGAAACCCAATATTTGCAAAACACCATCCTTAGAAATATGAAAGAATAGTGGATCAAAGGAAATATTCTTAGGTCTCAAGGAACATTTCCATTCTAGTTGTAGAAGCATAAGTTAGAAATGAAACATGACAATCTTCTCCAACTAGAATCAGCTCAAGATAGAGGCTTCCCTTTGGATTCCTGTTTCTATTTTGTTTTCCCTCCATGTCCATCTATCTATATTTCTCTGTCTCTTCCAGTTTTATTTTTATGTTTTATTTTTTTTCCTATCTTTTTTCCCCCTTCCAATTGTATATTTTCAGAAAACTACATTCAATGCTCGGCTCTAGCTACAGAAGTGAATGAATAGATTGGTCTAGGGTTAGGATGAAAAAAAAAGTCCAGGTTCAAATATTGAAATTGGCTTTTGGAATTATATAGAATTATTAATTAAATACAAATAGTTTATTGTTATCATCCCAGTTAGAAATCCTCTAACAATTTGCTCAAGACTGGGATCTCTGCCTTAAGCTAGAAGGCAACCACTTCTCCAGGGAGTTTCCTTCTCTGAAGTCTAACAAGCAGAGCTTCCTTTTTGGTATAAAACAATTGATTTTAATTTCATCTTTTACCTAAAGGCCAGACTTAGAACACTATTGAAATAATAAAGAGCAATTTAAAATGAAGATAGATTACTTTGGTTCAAATTTCCATCTTTTTTCTGATAGAAGAAAAGAAAAGGAAAGCAAAAAAAATAAAAATAAAGGTTCTTAAGTCACTATCTTTCCTCTTGGACAATAAAGTCTATTAAACTTGTTTCTTGTTCTGATCAGTGCTATCTTTTCTACTTCTGTTTGAAACATTTGTATGCCCTGGTAGACTTTTACTAGGCTCAATTCTTTATTATTACCTGTCTCCATAATCTCCTTTCTCTGCATCTCCTTTTCAGCCTTGAGAGAAGACAAGTCCCAATATCTCCTAGGCTGGCATAAACTTACCCTGCAGTTTATAATGCATTGGTACCTCCATTCACACACTGGACTACATTTCCAGTAAATTTTGCTAGAATTCAAAGTATTTAATCTTCAGACTAACTCAACCCTAAGCAGAAGAGGGGAAGAGAATGGAGTAGTCAAACACCTTGTTACTTGCATTTATTATTATTGTTATTACTGGGGGGTGGTATTTTTTTATTTGTTTGTTTGTTTTGCTGAGGCAATTGGAGTTAAGTGACTTCCTCAGGGCCACACAGCTAGGAAGTATTAAATGTCTGAGGTCATATTTGAACTCAGGTCCTCCTGACTTCAGGGCTGGTGCTCTATCCATTGTACCACCTAGCTGCCCCATGTATTGCATTTTCTATGCAATGAAATAAAGACCATCCTGTTCCATAGAAGCACTTGTTTTGAGGAATTTATGGGGCCTGGGGAGACCTTTTAATCACATTTATGTGCACATAGAAATGAGTTATAATATGAGTAAACCCTGGGTAAGGGCATTGTGTGTGTGTGTGTGTGTGTGTGTGTGTGTGTGTGAGAGAGAGAGAGAGAGAGAGAGAGAGAGAGAGACAGAGACAGAGACAGAGACAGAGACAGAGAGAGAGAAACAGATAGACAGAGAGAGAGACAGATAGACAGAGAGAGAGAGAAAGGATTAGCTCTCAATTTTGGTCCTTGGTACTGGGTCACTTATTATGTTTATCAAGCAACTATCATGAATAAAATGTAAGAAATTAAAGATCCATGAATAGAATTCAATAGAATATCAAGGAGCTTACATTTTAGGGGAGGGATTTAACATGTACCAATATAAATAATAAATTTATAATTATGATAGAAAGCAGTATAGAAAATTTCTAGTGGGAGAAAATACTAACTGGGATCAAGAAGGGTCTGGAATAAGATGTCCACTGTGGCTTGTATTTTTGAAGGAAATCTAGTTTTTTAAGAGATGAAGCTAAGGAGGAAGCTAATTGCACCCAAGGAGACTACCTATATAGAAGCAAAGTCCTACTTGGAGGGAGAAGCTAGTGTAATGCCAGAGAAACTGAGGCAAGACAGAGATTAGGGTTTTTAATATTTTAATAATGGAGAATTTGGATTAGCCATAGCCAGTCAGCTGGATCAGACTCTTGACTCAAAGCATCCAGCAGCAAGGAGTTCCAGAGATTTATATATAAAGGGGTGGGGCAGACCATTGGGTGAGTGGAAATTCCAGGAAAGGACAATAACTTTTTAATTCTGACAGGTTTGGGGTCAAGAAGATGATGGAGCAGGAGACAAGAGTCTGAGGCAAGAGATAACCAAACATTTGAGATAAGCTATCTGGAGTTTTACAACTCTTTGAAATGTGAGAGTGGCCAGAGGCGCCTATTCTCTCAGTACCAATGGGGCAAAGAAGGGGGGGGTTGCTACCAGGGAAACTGAGGCAGAACAATTCAGGGACACTGAGGCAGGGAAATTGAGGTATTATAATTCAGGGAAACAGGCATAACACTAGTAGGCCAGTTTGCCTAGAATAAGGAACTCCAATCTTTTCAGGAGACTTAAGTTTTCCATCTTGGTTTATTTTCAAGAAATTTCTACATTGAAACAAGCCCTGAGAAACTCTGAAACATTTCCCCCCAGTGGCCTGGGAAGAAAAACCAGACAAAAGTAATTAAATAATCAAATAGTCATTATCTATAATGTGATTTAATTCCTTGCAGCACAGCTCAGTAAAGGCTCACAGTAAAAGAATTTTCTGGGTAATGGAAGCTTTATGGGTTTTTTAGTGTTCATGTTTCAATAGCAGATGGGCATGGTACACATTAGCAAGCAAACTTGTAAGCCCATTAGAAACTCCCTCATTGCTATAACCTGCCATCTTGGTGGATGTGACCAAAACGTGTGTTCTTAATTCAGCCACTAGTTTTTAGAGTGTGCTGTGAAACAGACAGAAATGTTTTTAATAAAATTCCAAAGCCTTTTCTAAGACTACTTTAGAAGGCCATTTTGATTAAAAAAATATCATTTTGGAAGAGTACAAAGCTGAAAGTATGAAAGAATAGAACATCAGGATTTTAAAAAGAACCAGATTGAATGTAATCCCAACCCTTTTAGGTTGTTGGCATTATTTCAAGTGATTTTAAAATAGCCAATAATGGAGCAAAAAAAATGCATATAAGAGTTTAACTTATCTTCATATTTGTCACATACATTGCCTTGCACAAAATGGTGTCTTACTGTTCTTTGTTAATTTCACTAAGGGGTCTATTTAACCTCATTTTTTAAATGAGGTTATAGGAGCCAGTTAATATTTTCAGCAGACTGGTTCCTATCATCAAAGCTCAACATGGGGGCAAGGGCTGAACCAAAAGATCTCTTCCCTGATTTTTTTTTCATAGCTTTAAAAAATAACAACATTCTATACTAGAACTCTTCTGCTAGAACCAAAAGTTCTGTCAAACTTGTATCCCATTACTGGTAGCTCAAATTAGTTTATTGGTAGTCTTTAGTATCAGTTTTATTTTATTTATTTTTAATGAGTATCACTGTCAGGGAACAGCTTGGTATCACTGAATGAACACCACTGCAATTCTATATGGCTAAGAATACTAAAGCCATGTCCCCAAAGAATCAAAATGGTGACTTAAAGGGCAATGGGCAGCAACTCAGCAATACATAAATAATTAGGTACATAAAAGATAGAAATAGAATAGATAGAAAGTAAACTCAGAGGACTTTTCCTCTAAAAAGTACTTATAGGTGAGGGGATTGGGACAGGCTTCCTGCAAAAGGTAAGATTTGACCATAAATTTCAAGAAAGTCAGGGAAATTAAGCATCAGAGAGAGAAAGAAGAACATTCCAGCTTTACAAAGACTCAGGGATGGAACAAAAAGTATTATATATCCCAGCTTCTTAAACTTGAATCACAACCCCTATATGGGTCTCATGAATATGAGCATCATGAAATTATGATTTATTTTCGAGTACATGTTTGATTTTTATACCTATTTTATATATTTACATACCGAGGACTACATAAAAATTTCTCATGAAAAGAGATCATTAGTGCAAAAAATAAGAAGCCTTGTTATATATGAGGATAAGCAAATATTCCAGTGTGTCTTGATCATTTCTTATTGATCAATTCTCATTAATTATTTTAATTAATTAATTATTCACTTGCTTCAGTCATGTCTAATTATTTGTGACCATTTGGGATTTTCTTAGAAAAGACACTGGAGTGGTTTGCCATTTCTTCATTTTACAGATGAAGAAACTGAGGTAAAAAGGGTTTAAAAATAAATAAAATTGATACTAAAGATTACCAAGAATTTAATTTAAGCTACCAGTAATGGGATACAAGTTTGTTAGAACTTTTGGCTCAAGCATAAAAGTTCTAGTCTAGAATGTTCAGAATAACCTAGTTTGCACTTATCTTTCTATTCTGATCATAACCCCTGATTTTACAGATGAGGCCTAAGGAAGTTAAATGATTTACAGTCGAGGAAACTTTTTTTAGGCTCATCAAAGTCATCTAGATGATTTGCTCTGTAAGCTTCAGAGGTATAGTTAGAATGATCTGTCCCATCTGACTTTTTTTTTTTGTTTTGTTTTTCCACATTTGACATTTTCACCCAAATGTCTGAAGAAAGGGAAATCTCATGATAAATAACACCTCCTTTAAAACTGTACTGAATCTAATTCCCCAACCAGTCAAATATGGATACATATAATAAATATATGGACAAATTTAATATTCCTGTGTTGCTTCTGAGATAAAGGAATTTCTTTCAATAAGGTAGAGTGCTGGAGATGTTTAGATGTTGTCATGTCAATTGAAAAAGCACCATCATGCAATTCCTGAGAGCTATGATCCCTACCCAAAAGGAATTGAAAGTCTAGTTCCTATTTTTATATCTCTCAGTTCTCTGCACGAATGCAAATAGATTCTAGCAACAGTGAGTACTAAAAATTTCAGTTAGTTTTGTATCAACTTTCCACACTTTCTTGGCAGGTTGCCATTGATACCAAGGCTTGCCAAAAAGGTGCCCACGTAAATGAAAGAATTGTAGTCAAGCAGGAAAGCAACTTAAATTTTCTTTCATGATCATTAGACCCTAGATCTGATGATGCAAAGAATAAAATGAACTAAGACTAGGGAATGAGTAAAGAAATCAGATGCACACAAAAAGAATAGGTGGGTGAGTATCCAAACAGAAGTCAATTAATGTAGGCTCTGAGGACAAAGAGATTGAAGACAAAACCAGTGAGAAATTCTGGGCACTTCAGAGAAGTCTTGGATGAACATTTGTGTTAATCCCATGTTTCCATGGTACATACTTGGTGTTCTATGAATGTTCTATGTATGCTGTAGAAATATCCAACTCAACCAACTCAGTCCCATATATTGTTCGCACCTCTGCTTCCAGGAAGACCTGGACTCTGTAATCTGGGTTGGGTAGTAAAATGCGAAGACACTGCATTTGAATTCAGAAGACCTGGATTAGAATCAAGAAATTGAGAGGTCACTTCACTCTTCCTTGAGAGCTTTCTTCTTCATCTACAGAACAGGGACTATATGATCAAAGGATTTAAAACTGGATGAACTATTAAAAATCATCTAATCCATAGCAATCATTTTTTCAGAGAATTAAACTGAATCCCAGAGAAAGGCAATGGTTAAGCCAAGGAGACATAGGTAGCAGAACTGAGGTTGGATCTCAGTCGATCCACTAACATCAGACACAGGATCTTGATAATGCTTACTATGATGATAAGATTATCTAGGGAAAAAAAAAAAAAAACTTTAGGGAGCACCTAATTTAAGCTTCTCATTTTACAAATGGTAAAATGAGGCTCAGGGGAGTTGGAAACTGATTTGTGCAGTGATAGAGAATATATGTAAGTGGCAATGCTGGGATTTGAACTCCAAATAGAGAAGAAGTTCTAAATCATATGCCATTATACAATGTGACATTCACATTAACTCCCAAAGAGAGGTAGGGCAGGGTGCTGGACTTTGAATCAGGGAGACCTGAGTTCAAATAACTACATTGAGACTTGCTGGCTATGTGACAGATAATAGTAAATAACATAGCTTCTCTGATGTTCTGTAAAGATGACGTTAAGAATAACTATAGTATTAACTTCATTGGGTTATTATATGACTCCAGGAGATCATCATAAATGTACTTAAAATGTGAAGCAGATAGGCCATTTCACCATGGGGTGAGGGATGGATGAACATTATATTCCAACTCAGACAGACATACTCAGCCCACCCTCTATGAACATCTCTGAAGATTATAAATGCAGAACATTTTTGAGACTTTAAAGAGCTACATCAATGTCAATTACTATTACCTCACAGAGTTATTATGAAGACAGGACTTTGCAAATCTTGAAGTGCTAGCTATATGTTATGTGACTCATAGAGGCAGAGTTATAACTGGAAATTTTAGTATAAGGAATCAGTTCATCAGATAGGGTCACATGGGACAATCAGCCATAGTTGGAGGCAGTTATGTCAGGGAAGGGGGTAAGAGAATAGCTTTACCCTCCCCAAGGCAAAGCCTTGGTTGCTACCTTAATCCTATAATTCTTCAGAAGAGGTAGAAGCAAAGTGAAGTTATTAGGGAAAGTACATCCTAGGAGAGAACCTTAGGAGTGAACTCTCCAGCATAGGACCAGAAGTATGTGCCATGGCAAAAGAATGGATGGATGGATGAAAAAGCAATATTTGCCATTCATTTGCTAAACTGTGGGCTTACAAAAAGAAGAATGAGATAATCTCTGTCATCAAGGAACTAATATTCCCATGGGGGAGGTGACACATATAGTGTATTGATTTGAGAAGTTATAGAAAGGATGATTGGAGGCATTGGGTAGTCAATCATTATGTCTTTCCCAGAAACAATGACAGAGTTGATTGATTTATTGTTCCCAGAGAAATAGATGAAAAGCAGTGGACAGGAGAGGAAAGGTATATATTTATAAGATAGCATGGTGGAGAGATGGTCAGGAGTTAGCAGTTTGGAAACATAACTAGTGAAGTTCACCTTACCTCTACTCCTCAGATTCATAAGCCAACCAGTTGAGTCAAAAAGCATATATTAAATAAACACTTACTATGTTTGCCAACCATTGAGCTAAATACTGGGAATACATAGAGGGACAAACAGAGCAACAGAACAAAAAAAATGTACCCTAATACAAAGTTCTAGTAACCCTCTCCTGTTCCAAAACAGTAGTTTTCCATATCATTCCAGGCATCAAATGGTAAAAGCTCTGTATTGATGACAAGTTCTTGAGTACCTTTCTAGGCAATGTTAATGGAATAGCCAAATGAAATTGCATTTCATCCATGCTATTCTGTGAATATAAATGTCAGGTTTTGTTTCTGTTTTTAGAAGACAGATTTTTTGTTCCATTGTTAAAAATATTATATTAATCCCCTAGGGAAAATCTTCATGCACAAATATTCAACAGCCCAATGGGAAAGGTATAAACATCAAAACTAGTTTGAATTTTCATAGCATTAATCTCAAGGGGTTTGTGGAGTGGGAAGAGACACTTGCAACATTTACCTCCATAGCAGTTTGTCAGAACTCAAATACTGACTCATAAAGATTGAAACTTCATAGAAATAAGGCCTGGCTTGTCTACTGTCACAAAAACCATGTGGGGGCTTCAGATATTAATCCACTTTTCTAGGGCATGTAAAGATTCAGTCTAATTTACATCTCAGTCATCAGTTATCAGTTCTTGATTGAAAAGGATTTCTTTCTCTCACAAATAGACTCAAAATCAATTTAGAAAGAATAGTGATACCATTTGAAACTTATTAGAAAAAGACATGGTTTTATAGATGGTTCTTGATTCACCATGAAATTACTCATGGCATTTAGACATGCATTTCCATGTGGCTGTCCATAGGCCCTCTCATTTGCTCCAATGAGCATCTCAAGAACAAGGGAGGTAGAATTTACCCAGTTGTAGAAGACTGCATGAACTACATCTGCTCATAATTGAGCAGCACAAAGAACGTTGGATGCAAAGTACTTCGGTTCAAATCCAAAAACTGCCATTGATTATCCATGTGGCTTTGAGCAAGCCAATCAAAATCTCCGGACCTTTTTTGCCTCTTCTATAAAATAAGGAGATTGAAACATGCTATGTGCCATCTGACAGAGTACAGAACGAGACCTTTATTTTTGGATATGGAAAATGTTGGAATCTGTTTTGTTCTATTATGGATATTGATGACAAAAATTTTTGCATTTTTTTCCAATTTGAGGGGCATTAGGAGAGAGAAAAATATATTTTTGTTAATTTATAAAACATTTAATGAAAAAAGAAAAATGAGAGAAGTTGGTTTTGATGACCTTTCAATCCTAAGCCTGAAATCCTGTAACTAGATGACCTTTAAGATCCCCTCCAACCCCAAATCTGATATTGTATGTGCCCAGATGCCAAGGTAGAAATTAGTCTATGGGTTTTTGGCACTTCAGTGGGAACACAGACTAAATGGGACAGGATAGATTCAGAGAAGAATTGCATAGAAAAAGCACTAGAGTTAAAATAAAAAAATTCTGGGTTCAAGTGTTGGCCCTGAATATATTTCTTTGGCGAGTACTGACTTTGGAGGAAAAGGAATTGTATTCAAATCACAGCACTGCCATCTACTCTTTCTGTGTCACATATATTTCCTGAACCCTAGTTTTCTCATCTATAAAATGAGGGACTTAGACCCAATGGTATATGAAATTCCTTCTGACTTTAAATGTATAATTTTTAATCCTGTGAAATTAATCTTTCTTCTGCTTTGAAGACATTCCCTTCACAACGCTTGTAGACCCCGCTTCCTCATAAAATGGTGGGTTGGATTCCATAATCTCAAAGTTCCTGTATCACACAAGCATTCTGTGATGCTTGTGGGTTTGGCTTTGACAATCTAGGTCATTAACCCTTTGGGTTGTTCTTATTTAGGATTCTTCAGCATAGTAAAACACCCACTAGCCCTCCAAAATAGTTTCCAATGTCTTACTTTTGAAGAGGTAGGCCCTCTCTAATACAGGTATTCTTAACCTTTTTGTGTATATCATGATACTAACAAGACCCTAAGAGGCAAAAATATCACTGTATTCTTGGTTCTGCTTCACAATTTCTGTATGACCTTCAAAAACATCTTAAAAGATCACACCGTTGATCAAGTGCTCTCCACAGGCATTATCCCTGACAACATTCTGTGGGGAATCAAAGAATTTTAGAGCCAAAAAGAACCTTATATTTCTGATGCATTTGATACAGGTCAGACCACATATGTAGTGCTGACTTCTTCTGGGCACCACATTGTAAGACTGATATTGACAATCGGCAGTGTATCAATGGAAGAATGATCCAATGATAAAGAGCCCAGAAGTTGTGAAATATGAACAATTGGTGGCAATAGGGCTATTAATTACTACATGATAGTTGTCTTTAAAAGTCTGAGATGCTGTTGGGTAAAAGAGAGAGTTTCTCTAGCCTAATTAAGTTTCTAGAGCAGAATTAGTACCAAAAAGTAAAAGCCTCAGGTAATAGATTTTAGATCAGTAGAAAGAAGTGGTATAATAAATAAAGTAATGTCATGAGTCAGGAAGGATGATTTTGAAGAAAAGATGAGGAAATGTGCTTTGTTATTGTCTTAGAAATGAGTACTTCTCTTTAAAAATGAGGAAATTACAGCCCATTTTACAATTGAGGAAAATGAGATAGAGGTTAAATAACTTGCCCAAAGTCATATAGCATTTGTAAAATGAAGCAGTAAGGTCCTTTACTACTCTAAATCTCTAATCTTAATTTTGTTTTTTTCTTACAATCATTTCTAAGACATTGTCCCTTTAATTTTCACCCTCACTTCTAGAGGGAGCTTTCTCTGTCCCTAAGTAAAATTTAAAGCAACAACAGTAGCAACACAGCAGTTAAATGAAGAAAATAATTCATTGATGACACCTGGAAGCATATGGCATATTTCATTCCCATAATATCCAACCTCTCCAATGAAAGGGAAAAGATATATTTCCTCATCTCTTCTGCAAGGCCAATCATCATAATTATGAAACATTCAGCCCTTTTTTGTGTTTGTTTACATATATCTTGTTGTAGTCAACATATAGATTGTTTACTTGTTTATACTTGCTACACCCTGCATTGATTTATTGAAGTATTCCCTCATTTATTTGAATTTCTCACATTTGTCATTTTTATGGTATGATAATCGTATTATATCACATTCATTTGCCACAGTTTTTTAATCAATCCTCAATCAATGAATTCTTCTTTATTTCTTTGATGTTCTTTGATACCACAAAAGAGCTGTAATTAATATACACACACACAGTCATACACACATATAGGACCATTTTGTTTTTAACTTCCTTGGGGTATATATCCAGTATTAAGAATAATGTGTCAAATAATTAGTGGATAAAAAAATAAATTTTTTCACATAATTCTAAAGTTTTTTCCCACAATTGTTGGAGTTGGATATACCAGTAATATATTAGTATTTTTTATTCCCATAGATGCTTCATAATTGATATTAAGGAAGAATTATTAAACAATTATAGGTGAGCTAAAGAAAGTGAACAACCATATGAAGTAGTGAGCCTTCTGTCACTGGATGTATCGAAGCTGAGTCTGTATGATCACCTATCAAGGATATGACAGACATACAATAAGTGAGATACTTCTAGATTGGAGATTCCTAAGGTACTTTCTAACTTTTAGATTCTATGACATCATCCAGTCCACTACTTATATTTTACATATGGGGCAATTGAGGTATAGAAGTAAGTCACTTGCTTTAGATTTTCTAGTTCATAAGTGGCAGGGAGAAATTAATATTTTCCCATCCCCAATCTAATGCTCTTTCTATAAGACCAGAATATACTGAAGAAAATAACATTTTTACCAGAAAAGAAAAAAAAAATGGAAACGATATATTTTGTCTCCCTTGGATGAAAGCTCTTCATGGGCTATAAGTACAATATCCTAATAAAAAAAAAAACATTGAGGTTCTACAAGATACCACCAAAATTGTTTTCTTTCTCAATTAAATGAATATGAAAGCAAGTTTAGTATGTATTTATTGTTAAAAATGCATTGTATTCCAATTCTTTGTATGTTGTTATTCATATATATTATATTGTTATATTATTATATTTTGTCATATTATGATGTTATATTATATATTGTGTTAGGTTATAATGTTATGTTATGTTACATATCACCTCCTATTGTGTTATCTCCAGGATGAGGAAATACTCTTTATTAATGCTTAATAAGCACTTTCTATGCAACTTACAGTTTTAGAGCAGAGACTCTTAAGTTAGAGTATGTGGTTTAAAAAAATTATTTCAATACAATTAGTTTCCTATATGTTTTATTTTCTCCATTTACAAACATTACAGTAAGATAGTAGTGTATAAGTTTCATCAGACTTCCCAAAAGGATCCACAGCTAGGTGGATCAATGGAAAGAGGGGTAACCCTGAAGTAAGGAAGATCTAAGGCTTAGAGACTTACTAGCTGTGTGACTCAGAAAAAGTCAATTAAGCTCTGTTTGCTTCAGTTTTCTCATCTGTAAATTGAGAATAATAATAGCACTTATCCTCCTAAAATTGTTGTGAGAGTGAAATTAGATAATAATTGTAAAGCACTTAGTGCATAACATGGTATATAAAATTTAGTTATTATTATTATTAATTATAATATAAAAAAGTTAAGAAACCTTTTTCTTAGATAATTGCCTGGGATATGGAAGAGATAAGTAACTTTACAAGAGTCATTTTTAATGTGTTGGAGATAAAAGTTGAACACGGTTCTTTCTACCTTTGAGACTTTCTCTCTGTCCATTGCATCAAGTTACACAATAATATCATATTAACTAGAGAAACAAGTCAGTCCTCTTTGACTATAGTTATTATAATGACCAACATAGTATTACCACCAAAAGCATTTACTAAGTAGCCATTCATTGCACATGATTATGTATGAAACAGAATTAAAAGGCATTGTTTCCACTCTTTAGAAACTTATAATAAGCTAAAATGGACCAACCTTTAACCAGAGTCTGGGGTTTCATTTTTTTCTATTGTATTGGAGGGCAATTGTTTGGCAGAGGGCTCATTTTCATTTATTTAGTTCTTTGAATCACAGAGTTGTAACTAGAACAGGATAACTAGAGTGTTGAAATCCGTAATGTACTAATAGCACATGTTCATATGCAGAAAAGACCCTTGAAATTTAATGTGAATCAGCCAGAGTATTTACTGTAGGAAGCCATCAGATGACCCCATTCTCCTTGTCTTGGAGCATCCTTGCCCTTATGTAAATTTTGTTTTTGAAACTTTAATAAAACCATACATCTAAAGCTGGGAGGGATCTTAGAGAATACCAACAACCTCTCATTTTATCAATGAAGAAATTGTAGAACATAAAATTCATGTTACTTTCTTGGGATCACACGGCTAATCAGAATCTAAGGTAGGATTTGAATGCAGGCTATCTACTAGGTTATACTGCCTCTCACTTTGAAGGATTCTTTTTAGTTGGATATTTTAGTTAAGTTTTGTAACATGTCTGGCACATAGTAGGTGCTTAATAAATCTCTGCTAGATTGAATTAAAATGAATTTGGGGCTAGAATTGCTCATTACAATTCTGTTTTATTATAGGAATCAATGAGGTACCATAAGGGAAGGAAACATCCATTTCTTTCAGTGAAAAGTTTGGAGAAGAGACTAGCTATACTTTCCTACTTCCAGAAAAAGTTCTAGGAGATTTCCCTCATTCATTTTATACCAGTTTTTCTGAGCCTGAGACCTCAAATGCATGTCATTGATGTAAAAATTACCCAAGTCAAGTGTCTTTTGTACAATGACAAAACTCTACTCTGACCTAGCACTTTTTACTTTACATAAAATCAATGCCACCTGTCTATTGAGTGACTGGCAAATATGGAAGAAAATATGGAATCTATTAATATTTTCAATTTTCCACTAAATTATGCTTTCACATCTTAGAGGAAGGACTCATTTTTTTCTTTCAATGAGAATACTTTTAAAGTGACTTCACCACAACATCTGAGGGCAATCATGAGTCAAAATCAGGCAGTTATTTTTGCCTCTTATTCACTTTTCCCTTTGAAAAAAGCTCAACTCTTGGGAGCTGACAAATAAAGATAAATTACCATGCTGTATGTAACACTCTAACTAACTTAAACTAAGCCATTGCAGTTACTTGAATGAACCCAAGAAGCCAGAATCAGCATTGTTAGCTAAAATTTCTAGGTCTTCTCCACCCGCCCCCCTGAATCCCCCTCATTTCCTTTACAATATGACTTGCAAAAATTGGCTAATGCCAAGGAGAATGAAGAGACATTATTCTTCATCATACTGACTTTCTTATTGAGTATGATGAAGCCACTTTGTTGAAATGTAAACTGCTTTATCACCAGAAGAAATGTACATAAATAATCTCACCAACCAAAATATGACCCATTGCTTTTTTTCATCCATAACCCCAGGGAGAAATGTGAAGGTCATATATAGAGTAAGTTTTAATGAATAACTCAATCAATGCCTACAAATATAGAGTTGATGGTGGATTAAGTAGAAACTCATTCTTCTACTCAGGCAAGTTTTATAAAGAGGAGATTCCCATTGTTTTACTTTGTTTCTCTAAGTGAAATAATTCTCCTTTTAATATTGAATATTTTAGAATTACATTCCTTGTTTAGAACTAGAGTTTTAGAGCTGAGAGTTTAAAGCTCAAAAGAGTGTGGATTTCTAACTTGAGTTTAGTTTCCTCCTTTTAGAATTAGGGAAATAGAAAACTGTTAAAGTGTGGACAGGTGACTTATCCAAAGTCATAACAGTAGCAAAAGGTAGACTTTAGAACTGAATCCAAGTTCTCTGACCTTGCTTGTGCCAAGTCCAGTACTTTTTCCACTGTACCACTTACTTGCCACTTGAATAAGGCAAAGGAAACCAAAAGGGGAGGTGAGTGAATAGAGCCCAGACATGAGGGGTGGCCAATGCCAAAAAAATCGAGGTGGAGAACGACAAATAGACCAGTATTGCTGGAATTGTAGTAATTATGATCAATATGCAAGAGACTAGTATAAGAAGACCAGAATAGGAAACAGAGTTATAAATGCCAAAGGAGTTCTTGATACTGTAGCCAATAAGGACTCCTTACTGCCATTCAGAAGCACAAAGATACAGAGTTAGTATCATAGCAATAATAATAATAATAATAATAGCTAGCATTTATATAATAGTTTAAGGTTTGCAAGGAGCTTTACAAATAACTTATTTGATTCTCCCAACGATCCTGGGAAATAGGTAATAGTATTATCTCCATTTTATATATGAAAAAGCTGAGGCAGACAGATATTTGGTGACTTTCTCAGGATCATAGAATTCGTATCTGAGAGGAGATTTGAACTAAGGATTTTCCTGAATCCAGGTGCAGAGATGCAGTTGCTCTACTATGTGGCTGTCCCTAGAGCAAGAATCAGAAACCAAGTTTTGTTATTCCTTCTTACTGGACTAGATTATCTCCCTATGGATGAAGTAAGACTACAATTACCAGCTCATGACTTACCCCTTTAATTTCAGTGTCATCTCGCATCATTAACAGATGAGTGAATGGACATAAGTGAAAAAAATATGTCAGGAATGATGTGGTGTTGTATGTTGTGTTGTGTGTGTATATGTGTGTGTGTGTGTGTGTGTGTGTGTGTGTGTGTGTGGTGAGAGGGTAGGAGTGGGGGCTGAGGTTGGGAACAACAAATTATCACCCTTTTTTCTGAGATGGAATGTTATCCCTGAAGTCATAATAAGGGTGGGACCTTACCCCAACTTGTTGAAATCTAGTTCTGACAGTACGTAGGAGAAGGCTTTTAGCAGGTCAAAAAATGACCTTAGTACCTAGTTATTAAAAGTGTTTCTCTCTCTCATCTCTTTCTCCACCTCCTCCTGAAGCCATTTCCAATTACAACCTCTTGTAATTTGAGTATGACTTCTCCATAAAATGGTTTCAGAGGTCAAGCCTTGTACCCTTATACTGAAGCTGAATTTGTCTGCATTTAAGAAATATTTTGTGATACTCGCTTGAGGCAAAATGATTTATAGCAAGTTATGATTCTTTTAGTTATAAGAATATTGTCATGTGTAAGACATAGAGGGTATCTGCCTGATCAGATTGCATTAGGTCAAGTTATTCCTTGTGACCATGAAGAGAGTAGCTAAGAAGCCAAAGCTATGCTGTCACACACACACACACACACACACACACACACACACACACTGTAGCTAATCACTAGAGCATCACAGTTTAAAAATAAATCATTTTTAGTCTGAATTCTCCTTGCAGTTTTCATTATGGATGTCTCTTCAAGGAACAATTCAGCTATCCAAAGGAAAGGTAGCCTTAAGCAAAACTTGCATAGAATATAGTAGAAAAGAAAGAGAAAATACAAGAAAAACACACATAAAAAGATTGTGAATTCCAGATAGGTAGCATCTTATGAACTTTCCCTAATCATGTTGCTAAACAATCTCTATCTTTACAGTGATGTTATTGTATCATTTGCCTAATGGAATGATAAAGTGAAGGTTGTGGCTGGCTTCTCTTGCATGTAAGATTTCTTATTGATTTTTTCCCCAGATACTATTATAGTGAATGTGCTTTTGAAAATCTAAAAATAAATAATAAAACAAATGAGGCTTCAGGAAGTATCTGTGAATTCTTTGACTTAGAATTCTCTGACTGTATTAAATTCATTCTGGGTAAACACTGCAAAGAATCTCTTGACAATTACTATTTTTTTTACTTGCATATATCAGGGTCTAAATGGAGTTCTGAAACATTTTATTCATTGCTCTTCTTCAACTCTTTGTTTAATCAGTTTCTAAGTTTTGTGGATTTTTTTTCTTTTAAAATGTTTCCTTCCTTCACCCCCCTCTCTCTCTTTCTGTCGTTCTCTGTCTCTGTTTCTCTCTGTATATATATAATCTCTTCCTTTCTATTCATGTGTATCACCACTCTGATCTTAAACCTCATGACTGAACTCTTGGTTTATTGCTTCAGCCTCTAAGCTGGCCTCTCTGAGTCTAGTCTGTCACTGTGACAAACCATTTTGCCCACTACACCAGATTAATCTTCCTTAGACACTATTTTTTTTATCACATCATACCTCCATTAGGGAAATCTATGATGTCTATTCATTTTTATACCATATCTATACTCCTCCATCTGACTTTTAAGCTCTGAAAGATGGAGCTCTATCTTTCTTCTATTACCTCTTAAACTTCTTTCCTATATCAATCAATCAAAAACATTTTAAGCATCTATTATGAGACATGAATTGTGTTAGGTGCCAGGGATGAAGATACAAAGAATATAACAATACCTACTGATAATGAGCTTACATCTAGAAAGACAAGTGCATATAAAGAGATATACAAGAAATGGACTATTGACAAATATACATATCCACATACAAAGCAGTTGAATAGAAACAGATGGCATTACCAGTTGTGGGTAGGATGGGATTAACAAAGGCTTGATAAAGAAGATGCTGCCAAGTCTACATCATAAAGGAATATGTAGATTCTGTGTGTCTAAGCTAAGAAGAGAATCCATTCTACTAGGAAAGAAGTCAGTGAAAAATGACTCAAACTGGAGCTAGAGGTATATGATTTTATTAATACAGGGAACTCAGAGTGACAGAAACTTTCTTCATGCATGAAGATCTGTTGCTTATGACCCCAAAGAACTGCCTGGGGCAAAGAAAGGTTAAATAATTTGACTAGTCAAACAGCATAAGTGTATCAGAAATGTGACTCAGGTTTTCCCAACTCTGAAATCTCTGCTGTACTCTATACCATGCTATCTCTCATTGGTTAGTGTCTCTTATCAAGAGAATGTTGGCATTTAAAAATATGAATGTCTGCTTTAGGAGAAAGCTTAGGTTCATGAAAATAACTTTTATATGGTCACTTGTATCCTGAGATTAAGGAATAATCAATGTCTTGTCCATAAGTTATTGAGATATCATTGAGATATTAGTAGAAATAAACATATTGTGGTGGGCCTTTTGTAATAATTTACTGGAAGATACAATAATACAATAATACAAAGAATGGGCAAGTATAAAAGGGATACAATTTGCAATATTAGAAGACATACCTATGTCAAGATGATCACAAATCCATTGGAGAGAAAAGCATGTTCAACTTGTCATTCAAACAAGAAGCTGGAAAGACATTCATATTATTCCCCAGGTTACAGTCATTAAACCTTAAATTGGCATCAACAAATTATCTGTGATTGTCAAGAAATGAAAATCATTTTCTATACTTTCTATAGTGAAGCTGCATTCTTGGCACTGTTAAGTGGAAAGGCATGTTCTAAGTTCTCCTAGATAGAAGAACAGAAATTTCAGCTCAAAATTCCTGTGTCAAGTGAACAGGTTAGAATTATACATTGATATATCTTTCAATAATTGCTTTGCATATAACTGTCTCCCTGGTTACATGACTGCCAAGTATATAACAGAGACTCAAAAAAAAATACTTAAAGATAAGTGTGTGTGATGTATGTCTTGTTTTTTGCTTTAAGAAATAATATTTAAGATTTGGTTACAAAGCACGTTTCTATAAATAAAATTCTATTTGATTCCTATGGTAAAAATCAAATATTTGAAATAATGAGTGTAATGGAAGTGCTGTGAAGTGCAAGGCAGATCTAGGTTCAAATCTTGCCTCTCTGATGGTTGTGAGTTGCATAACCTTGGACAAACTATATAAACTTTCTGAACTTCAGTTTCCTTTTCTATAAAAGAAAAGGAATAATAATAAATCAAGCTCTTTCATAAAAACTACATGGCAGAATGGGTAGAGAGCTAAGCTTAGGGTCAAGATGGCCCATTTTTAATCCTGCCACTGACACATAGTACCTCTTGGCACCCCAGGTAATTTTTAAAGAGTTTTTGCTGCTTTTTCATGTCCTGTATTAAGAAAAATAGCAATGTTATATACATATATAGAACTATTGATATATATGTATATATACATATATATTTCATATGTCACATGTTTCTCTCTGTATATGTATGACTATGTGAATGTAATATATTCACATATGTATTGTTTATTATATATAGCTATATACACACACAAATGTCTATATGTACCCTTACAGGAAAAATAATATATGTTTTATAAATCTAAAAGTCCAGCATAAATATAAGTGATTATTATTATATATTTCTATATCAATTAATCAACAAGCATTTAAAGGTCTACTCTGTAAATGGGGCAGTAGGGATTAAGAGACAAAAAATAGTCCCCCTCTTCAAAGAAAGTTTATAGTTTAACAGGAGAAATAACACGTACACAATACATATGTATGATTATATATATGCATGTGATTATATATTATATATTTTACCCACATTTATATATATTTTCAGTTCCTTTAAATCATTCTTCCTATTACTCGGTTTCTAAATCTTTCTCTATTTTATTTACTCTCCTTTGGATGTCCTCACATTCATTGTTTTCTCTCTTAAACTGCAGTGTCTAGAAATGAACACAATACCATGTACTGACCAGCACAACATCCAATGAAATCAGGAAACTTTTAACTCCTTGACATTGAATTCTATCAATATAGCTCAAGATTTCATTAGGGATTTGTTTGTAGATTCTTTTGTTTTGTTTCTTTGGGGTTTGGGAGTTACAAAATGACAAAAGGATGGTTATCTACACCATTTCCATATGAACTGCTACTAATCAGATCTCCCATTCTTGTACTTAGTCTATAAATTTCTTAACTTCAGTTCAAGCCTTTGAATTTAATATATGCCATGGATTGATTCTGTCTGTATGGGACTTTGTAGAATAATGAAATTATAGTTCTCCTGAGTATGAGTTCGATTACAATCTGGGCAAAATTTTCCTCCACAAACATGTTCAAGATAGGTACAGACTTCTCTGCTTCCAGGTAGATCTTCTTTCTTTGCATTCTCCATTCAATCCAAAATTCAGTTGATGATGGGTGGGCCTGAATCTACACAATACCAGACTCAGATTAATTTTAAGTAACTGCTTTTAAAATTTTTCATTTAATGAGAATGGATGGCTCATTGGCAAGGAAAGGAGGAAGGAATGTATTCTGAAGTTTTACAAGATCATGCAAACAAAAATGCCAATTTTAAAAGAATTAGGCTTAAAATGAAAATGATTTAGTTAAGAAGTTTCATGACAAGTTTCATGACTTGGATGAAATTGATGAGCCATAAACATGAAGAAAGACTTCAAAAGAAACTTTCCTTGGATGACCATGAAAGAAGTTCCATCA
Organism: Myrmecobius fasciatus; assembly: GCA_023553655.1. Lineage (NCBI taxonomy): Eukaryota > Metazoa > Chordata > Mammalia > Dasyuromorphia > Myrmecobiidae > Myrmecobius > Myrmecobius fasciatus. The sequence goes on along the minus strand of JAJPUD010001005.1, from coordinate 22,003 downwards.
TAGAGCTAGAATAAGAGGAGTTTTTCACCTTGGAAATATATTGGGATTTATAAAATACACTTTTTTTTTTTAACCATATTGTGTTCATCAATGAACAGAACAATCATGGGCTGGAATTAATAGATTGAATAAATGAATTGGGAATTATTAGCTTAGAGAAGAGAAATCTTGGGCACAGGGGAAATAGCTGTCTTTAACTGCTCAAAGGGTTGTCACATGGAAAGAAACATATTTGTTCCACATTTGGAAGTTGCAAAGAACCTCAGTTTGATATCAGGAAAATTTTTCTTAACAATTATAGCTACCCTACTGTGTACTGGGTTGCCTCAGAAGGTGATGAGTTTCTTTTTACTAGAGGTGTTCAAGTAGAGGGTGAATGACTGACCATTTGTCAGATATGTTTAAGAGGGAAAGCTCTTGGGTTAAGATTTGGACTCCATGATTGCCAAGTTTGCTTCCAACTCTAAAACATTCTGAACATTGTGATTTGACTCTGTGCAGCCCAGTGTGTGTGAATTTTTCTGAGAATCACTTAGAAAGGGATGAAGAAATAGAGGAAGGAACATCTGATATTAGAAAAACAAGCCCCAGGGTCAAAATATCCATTATCCTTGGGGTGGTAAAAAAATGCTTTCAGGTACCTTCATCTGCAAAATTAGGGTGAGATTAATCTAAAACCTTTTGAACCTAGATAAATCATTTTGCAGTGTCAACCTCAGCATACCAGCACATTTTGTTTTGAGCAAGTAATATAAAAATAAGCACTATGTCTCACCCCAAGGTCAAGCATACACCAGCCAGGAATGCTGTCTCCAAAATGCTTCATTCCCTTTGAATCCCTGCTTATTCATTCCCTACACAAGAGAGATGTTGAGTCTACCCAGAATCTTAGAATGATTTATTTACAAAAACCTTTCTGAACTAATCACATTCACTTTTGCTTCTTGATTTGTACCTTTCTTCTATTCCTACATTGGTCCTGAAGATAATGAGAGTGATTTTCCTTTTTGAGCCCTAAGTCCATTTTTGGAAATAACCCCAGATCTATCTTATTTGCCCTGCTGCTGTCATTTGAAAATCTAAAGCATTCCATCTGGGTCTCTTGTATTTAGGGATGGGGTGTATCAAATCCTCAGTCTCTCAAGATAAAGAAGTGAGTTTAAAGAGTTCTCTACAAACTTTGTGAAAATCCATCAACATCCCTTTGGAAGGCATGGGGCCAGTATAAAGGAAAGGAAAGGAATAAACATGTTACAAGAGCAAGAATTTTTTCCCCACAAATATTATCTTATTTCATCTTCATAACAAGTCTTTGAGATAGGTGCTATAATTATCTCCATTTTATGCTTGATGAAACTGAGGCAAATCTAGGTTAAGCTCCTTGGCCAAAATCATTCAGCTAATAAGTACCTGAGATCAGATTTGAATTCATATTCCTGACTCCAGGCAGATACAGAACTACTGTATCACCAGCTACCTACCATGGTAAATGTAATTTAACATTCATCGATTAAGCACCTGTCTTGATATGGTAGTATAATAGAGACATATTTCAGGAAGATGACTTGGGCAGCTGTATAGAAAATGGGATAGAGAGGAGAGAGAATAAAAGCACGGGAACCAATTAAGAGACTAGACCATTATTGATCTATGTGTTATACACACACACACACACACACACACACACACACACACACACACACACATATATGGAAAAATGTGAAAGAATTCCTTAAAGGTGTCTTATAAAGGATAAAATATATGTAGATACAGGTAAATAGGGAAATTTTGGGGAGGGAGAGCGTGCTCACAATGAGAAGATTCAGAAAAAAATGTCATAGATGGTTCCTGAATTGAACCTTGAAAGAAAATTGAAGATAAAGACTGAAATGAGGAAGGAGTTCAAAGACATGGAAGCAGAAAACAATGTAAAATTCAGGGGAAAATGACTAGCCAGTTTGGCTGGATCCTGAGAATATTTAAGGGAAAAAGAAGAATTAATTCTGGAAAGGTAGGCTGGAGAGACTAGGAAAGTTTTAAAAGTAAAATATAAGATTTTACATCTTACTTTAGGGGCAAAGAGAGACAAAGATGATTCTTGAGGAGAGGGGTAACAAGATTAGACATATTTTATGAAAAAACTTTTTGTGGTTGTGAGTAAGATGGAGTGAAGAGGAGAGAAAATAGGAACAAAGAGATTACTACAATAGTTCAGGCAAAGGAAATGAGATTCTGAACCAAAATGGTGGTGATCCAGTTAACTGAGAGAAGGGAACAGATGTAAAAAAAATGTTGGGAAGGTAGATTTGACAAAATGTGGAAACTGATTAGATGCTAAGTAGTAGAAAGTGAGGACAGACAACGGAAGGGGTAAAAAAGAAACCCTATGTTAAAATTCAGAAAAATTCAAAGATATATGAAAACTGCTCTAAATTACTATTGATTAGATAAATGAAATTTAAAAGCACAAATTCACACCAATCACATTGATTAATATGAAAGAAAAGGAAAAGGACAAATATTGGAGAGGATATGGGAAGATGGTACACTAATTCACTGTTACTGGGGTAGGGAACTGACTCAACCATTCTGGAGAACAATTTGGAATTATGACTAAAGATCCATAAAAGTGCACATCTGATCCAGCAATACTACTACTAGGGCTGTATTCTAAAGAAGAAATATATATATATATATATATGTACACACACAAAATAGCAGTTCTTTTTGTGATGACAAAGAATTAGAAATTGTTGGGCTGTGTCAATTGGGGAATGGTTAAATAAGCTATAGTATATGATTGCAATGGAATACTATTGGAATATAAGAAACAAGGAACAGGAAAACACTGGAAAGATTTACATGAATTGATGCAAATGGAAATGAGCAGAACTAGGAGAACATTGTACACGATAACAATAATAATGCATGATGATTAACTGTGAATAACTTAGCTATTCTCAGCAATAAAATCATCCAAGTCAATTTCAAAGGACATGATGAAAGATGCTATCTCCAAAAAATAAGTGATTGAATCTAAATAAAGATTAAATGATGATTTTTAAATTTTCTTTATTATTTTTGTTCTTTGGGGGTTTCTTTCACAACATAGCTATAGGGAAATGATTTGAAGAATTGCATATTTATAATGGATATCCAATTACTTATCTTTTCAAGGAGGGAGAGAAGAAGAAGGAAGAGAAAGGCATTTGGAGCTCCAAATTAAAAAAAAAGCAAATGTTAAAAGTTTTTGTTTATGTGTAATTGAGGAAAAATAAAAACTAAATTCAAAAGAGAGGAATAAAGGGGGACAATCCTCAACAACACTAACACCAACATCAAGACCATCTAGATGCCTGGAAGGTTTCTGTTTTCTCAAAAGAATGAGGATTATTTGGAAGAGGGGAAGATTTAATTGAACTTTAAGTGATAAATAATTAGTTTAAATCTTGGACATGTTGATTTTGAGAGCATCCAAGTGGAACAATTGGCAGATATATAGTACTCTATACTCTCTCTCTCTCTCTCCATATATATATATATGTACATATATACATATATACATATATATGTTTATATGTATTATATACATGTATGCATGTATATGTGTGTGTGTGAATATTTGTGGAATTTCAAGGTTTACAAAGCACTTTATAAGTATTCCTTAATTTTATCCTCACAACAGCCCTGGAAATAGATGCTATTATTTCTCCCTTTTACAGGTAAGAAAACTGAGGCAGACAAAATAACTTCCTCATGTTGACATAGCTAGTAAGTTTCTGGTGCTGAATTTGAATTCTGGTTATCCTGACTTCATGGCCAAGGCTTAAAATGAAGTCTGAGTAGCAAGGAAATCACTCTTTTCTACTAACAATTATATATAATAAAGATAAGATCACGGAATACATAGGTGGAGGATAAGAACATTGCTTCATTAGTTTACTTCTTGCTTTGGCTAAAGTGAATTTACATGTTAAATGAAATGATTTTGAGGAATCTCTAATCCTAGTTAAGTGTAGTAGAAAAGTAGATCTCCTTCCAGATACCTCAATTTACAGGTAAAGATCCAATTTTAATTTTAATCTGGAGGTACCTTGACTGGCTTTTGCCATCTGGGTGGGATATTTCTAATTAAAGAGGTTTCAGTTTGCCCTTCTGGATGATTCTAACAACTACACACTAGCTGAATGAAGCTCAGATGGTTTGGCAGGCATATATAAACCCAGAAAAGAGAAACAGGAGATAATGCCCAGAGGAGACTAGTTGACCAGCAACTATTTATAAAAAGAATTCCGTATCTCATCTGAAATAAGCAGAGACCAGAAGAACAACATGCTAGCAGAGACCCTATGTTAAGACCATTGGTCATCATATTGTGCCACAGTTCCAAGTCTCAGTTTCCCTCAATTGCTCTGTTTCAGTTTCCCTTAATTGTTCTGCCTCAGTAGCAATCTCCTCACTTCCTAACCATCAGAAATAATTGGGCTAGCATTCCAAAGAAGTCATAAAACCTCCAGATGGTCCATCTCTACATGCTCCTTATCTTTTGTCTTCAGATGTATTATTTCCTAGTTCCTTCCCAAGCTTCCTCCACCCCTACCTGTCAGAATTGAATTGATAGTCCTTTCCTGCAACTCCAATTCCCCTCAATGCTCAACCCCTCCTTCTGCTCCATGAGCTCTTTGTTTCCTTGAGCAACCTATAAGAATCCTGTAGCCAAACTTACTAATTGCTGGACCTACTAGAGATCCAGTCGGCTGGCATGTTTGCCAGTCTAAACTCTAAATGGACTGTGTGTTTTGTGAAAGAGTCCCAGCAGTCCTGATCCATAGCTATGGATTCTGAACTCTCAATTAACATCAATAAAGTATTAACTAATCTCCAATGTGCGATACTGCCTCAGTTTCTCTCTGAGCATTACAACCAGTCTCATGTGAGTTCCATATGCACATTTATTCTTTTCACTAATGATATTTAAACATATTTGCAAGAGAATGTGCCCTAGGTTTAATTAGAAAATGATCTATTGCCAATCTAATTACCATGCTATTTCATTGAATGTCTTTCTTTGAACTAATTTGATGCTGCTGGCTAAAAAGAAATAAAGGGATCTGGGCAACTACCACTTCAAGTGAATGTGGACTATCATTTTGATTGACTTAATTACCTTGAATAAGGAACAGGTATGCTGGAGCCCTGAATGTGAAAGGGTGCTATATGCACTGAAGCTTGATGGCAGGACAATGGAAAGACCATGTTAGTAAGAGGCAAAAAAAACCAAGATCTTGTCTCCTAGGGCTGTATGATCTAAGACAAATAAGGAAGCATCTCCGGGTCAATGTGTCCTTATTTGTGAAAAGGATAGGGCAATACAAATTACCTATTCTTTGCTGGATCACTGTGTTTTCATTCATTTGCCTTTGGGATTGTCTTGATTAACATATGTAATCTTCATAATGTTCTTGCTCTAACATCCTGGTCCTACTTAATATTCCATCTTTATTTTCTAATATTCACATAAAGTACAATTTCCTGCATGGTGGTAAAGATTTTAAATGAACTTTAGAGGAAAACTACAGCCTAATTTTCAAACATACACAGGAGACCCATCTTGATGCTCCAAAAATACATTGCAGAGTTTATTCATTGAACATGGGAGAGCCATAAAAGCTAATTTTAACTGCCTTTGCTGTCCTGGTCTGGTCGTCTTCTGTCTATTTCCTCACCTTTTCATTTTTATGTTTCTGAGTCAGTAATATTGGATTTATCCATAACTGGTGTAAACTCATGGTATAAACTGATGATTCTGGCTTTTCATTTATTAGATTTTAGTGTATCTTTTAGTAAAAGTCAAACATGATTTTGGTTCTCTCCCTCTTTCCATCTTTGCCTCAGTTTCTATCTTTCTCTTTCTATGCGTCTCTTCCTTTAATTTTTCTTTCTACCTTTACATATATTTGTGTACTTATTTATATATATGTATATGACATGTAAATAGTTAAATACATACATATTTAAGTAAATCTTTTCTGGAACCAGTAAACCAAATGAGAACAAATAAAATATTAACAAAAAGGGGATCTATAAAGAGAGGAAGAATGGTCAGCTTAGAATTAAGAAGACCTGTTTTCAAATTCTGTCTCAAATACTAACTAGCTGGTTATTATGAACAAAAAAATCTCTGAGACCCATTTTCCTTATCTGTTAAAAGCTGGGAATTGTAGTAGTACATACTTCCCTACGTTCCTGGAAAAATCAAATAAAATAATGTATATAAATGACTTCATAAAATTTAAACTTCATAAGTGTAAGACAATCTATAAATGTGAGCTATTATTATCATCGCAGGGAAAATTTTGATGATTGGAACAAAGAAAAAATGATCATAGAATTATAAATTTAGAATAAGAGGGTATCTCAGAGGTCATTTAGCTTTAAGTGGAGTTAATATTTTTCCAGAGTCACAAAGCTTGAAGAAGTAGGATTTGTACTTGGGTCTTCAATTCAAAGCCATTGTTCTCTCCTTTGAGGCACAATGACAAACTTCAATGGTTTTACAGAAATAAAGAGTTCTTGAGTTCAAATTCCAGTCCCACCACTTCCTACCTCTGTGTTCTCAGCTAAGTTATTTAATTTTCCTAGGCAATTTATTAATATTATAATAATATATTTTAAAAATGTTATCTCATATGATTGTCATAACAGTCCTAGAAAGTAAATATATTATTGTCTCTATTTTACAGATGAGGAAACTGATTTAAATAGGTTAAGTGACCTGCCCAAGGTCCCAGAGATAATTAGGGTCCAAAGTTGTGTTTGAACTCAGGCCCTCCTAATGCCAATCCCAACCCTCTATCCATTGTGACATATAATTGCCTAAAAGGTTGGATTTGATGACCTATGAGTTCCCTCACAATCCTAGATTTCTGTAAATATCTCACTATAATAAATGGGGTCTTAGAATTGTCATTAAAGGTCACTGGGTAAGTCCTTGATGAATAGAAGCGTTGCCTATGATCCCCTTCTCTGTATAGAGAGAATCCTCTGGAGACTGCTTCGTTTTTGTAAGACAACCTTTTTTACTTACCCAAAGAGAAAGGGGTAGTGAGTAGGATACAGAGAAGGGACTTCCTAATTCAGCAGAAATGTTTTAAAAGCAATAGGTGAAAATATGAGGTTCCACAGAGATATCATTTGTTCCCACCTTGGGTTTTCTGAAGGCAGGTCAAAGCCTTCTTCAACCACTTTCCTAAAAAAGGCAGCCACACACACTGCTCTAACAAGAGGAACATATGTCTGAAAACAGCAGGCAGACAGCTGAAGCACTGTTTTATAATAATACATGAGAGTAACAGCTACACTAGTTAAAACAGGATTGCTTTAAATATATATATGTATATTATACATGCATACATATACCACACACTCACATATACATGAATAATGTGCCTTAAAAACAGATCAGGCAGGAATCAAAAGAACAGATTTAAACCCAGATGAGATGTTAGATTTTTACAAGCTTCAGTCTGACATCACCAGGGTATGCCATAATTATCCTTGTCAATTTTTAAAAGCCACTTTCTGCCTTGTTTCTAAATTTTACATATATATCATACTAAATGCATGATTATCTGGTACATTGCAAAGAATCTTGTGGGCATTTGCAAAGAAAATGACTAAAGATACAGTTTCCATTTAATTCAAAAGGAATTTATTAAGTATTTACTATATACAAGAGAAGGCAAAGAAAAGCAGGAAGTTATCTAAGCTTGCCCCAGTTTTCTTCAGAAAAAGTATTAAATCAAGACTCTAAAAGAATTCTGGAAAGACAGAATCAATCCACAAAAAGACAAAGTGAAACAATCTTCTAGCCCAAGATAACTTAGAAAAACTTCAGGAAAGATCTGTCTCATTTGGGTAAAAGGGGAGAAGAGCCCATGAAGGTAGTGTCCCAGCAAGGCAAAAGGAAGCACAGATCGGCAACTGAGGCCCTGTGGTTCTGGTGTAGCATGCCAGCTGTGAGACCCCCAGGCTCAACACAGTAGGTAAACTGCCAACTCCAGAACCCAGGGCACTACAGCACTGCTAAGCTGAGCTACCCCAGTGCAATGGGCAAACTGCCAGCCCAAAGGCACTGATGCAAAAAGCCAGCCTCCAGTCTAAAAAGCTTGGGACAATCCCCCTTGTTCTCTAGGAAGAGATATTAACTTTTAAAAAGTGAATAAAAAACAAAAAAGAATCCCTACCATAGAAAGGGATGATGACAGGGAATATAAAGACACAAAATCACAAGTGGAAAATAACATTGTTAAAATATCTATATGTGAAGCCTCAAAGATCTCAAGTCCCAAAAGTCCTTTTGGAAGAGTTCAAAAAATATTTTTAAAATCAAGTAAAAGGGGTAGAAGAAAAATTGGGTAATGAGAAATATGCAAGAGAATTGTGGGGGGAACGATCAACAGCTTGAAAAAGGAAACAAAAAAATTTCCTGAAAAAAGTAACTCCTTAAAATATAGAATTGGCCAAATAATGGAAAAAATCCACTGAAGAACACAACTCCTTTAAAACTATAATTGTTCACCTGATTAGTACAGTAGCAGAGGCTGGCTGTGGACACTTTCAGTAGAGCAAAGCTTCTTATTTCAGTTCCAGGAAAGAGGGAACAAGTGTAGTTTGCAGCCACCAGAGGGAACACAGTAAGATTATATGTAAGATTATGTGACCAGGTGCTCTAGCAGTGATTTAGGAACAGGGAGAAGAGCCCAAAGTTGAGCCCCAGGACTGATCTCAGAAAACAATAGAAAGAAATCTTGGGGCATTATCTCCCTCACCTTGCACTAGAACATGATCATACTATTAGCTGCCAAAAATAAAATAAATAAAAACGGGCAAATCAGTCAGGTCAAGGAGTAAATACTGGAAGAAAAAAAAAAAACAGTTCAAATATCATGGAGCTACAATAAGGATTATGTCAGACCTATAAGTTACTACTTTGAAGGACTTTGGGTCTTGGAATACTGTATTTCATAGAGCAAAAGAATTGGGGTTATGACCAAGGATAACTTACCCAGTAAAGTTAGGTATAATTCTGAATGAAAAAAAGGGCATTTAACAAACTGAAAAACTTTTATGACAAAAAAAAGCAGAACTTAGGGGAAAGGTTAAAGTATAATATCCAGGGGAAATATAAATATTAAGAACTCATTAAGGTCAAATTGTTTACTTTTACATATGAAAATATTAAAACATATAGGGAAAGATAAAAGGAGCAATTATCTCATACAAATGAAATAAAAAAGGAAAAATCAATGCAGAAGTTGGTAGAGGGGGAAGGCAGATAGTTACTATCATTGAGCATGGGTTAAAGAGGGAACAGCATATATATCTAGTAGGGTATAAAAGTCTTCTAAATTCAGAAAGAAATCAGAGTGGAAAAGATAGGGTAAAGGAAAAGGATAAAGGAGGCATTCTTGGAGGGGTCAATAGGTTAGAGAATAGAAAGTCAAGGTAGTTGGTAGAAGTAAAACAGAGGTGTGAGAAGGGATAGGAATAGGTGAGAAGGATAGTGAGGAAAAATAGGAAGGAGGAAAATATACAAGTAATTATAACTCAGAATGTGAATGGAATGAATTTATCCATAAAATAGAAACTGATAGCAGATTAAAAATTTGAATTCAACAATATATTAATTCTAAGAAGTGTGATAAAATGAGAACTACACACAAATATAAGTTAAAGATTGGTAATATAATTTATTGGGCTAAAAAAACCCAAAAGTAATAATCATGCTTTCAGACACTTAAAGATTTAATAGATTTAATCAAAAGAGAAAAAATAGGGAAATGACACTACATTTCAACCATATTAATATTGTTTTACACTATTTAAAATAATTAGTCAGTATATGTTTGAAATATTATTGTGGCGCATGAAATAAAGAGTTGGCAGATTTAAAGAAAGATGGAAAGATTTAGACATGAAGAAAAATATTATCCATCTTCAGAAAAACAGCACAAATAAGCATAGTATGGTCATACATAAACATATATGAATGTATATGTGCATATATATGTATGCCTATATAGATTTATGCCTCTGTATATATGTATATCTATATATGTAAGTGATTATATGTTGAATATACATGTATATGTATTTATATATTATATGTATATACATATATATATATATACACATATATATGTAAATATGTGTATATTTATAAATCTACCCATGCTTAAACTCAGCTCTTTCGGGGGGGGGGGGAGAGAGAAAGGAAGGAAAGGAGAAGAGTTAGCCAAAAAGTACACAGCAGAGAACAAAAGAAAAACTACAAAGAAGCAAAGAAAAGATAGGCACCTCTAAACAAAATGTATAATATTTATTACATAGATTTTGTTGAAATAGAAATCGATTGCTTTATATTTTTGAATGCTCTATTATGTTCTTTTGTGCATGACTTTTTTTTCTTTACCTTGGAAAGGACGATGGGAGGGAAGAAGGGAAAATTTTGGAATCCAAAATCTTATTAAAATGAATGTAGAAAACTATATTTACATGTAATAAAAATGCAAATTACCACAAAAATAGCAACAACAACAAAACAAGTGCTGGAGATACTAAGAGGAAATATGAAATCAATCTGGAAAGATGGGTTGAGGTGAAATTGGAAAGGGAAGGCACTGGAATTAAAAAAGGGTCTGGAAGGTGGGATTTTACAGGGGATTTATAGGAAGCCAGAGAGGTGAGAAGGTGGAAGAGATGTGAATGAAGAATTGTAGTGCACTTTGCCTAAAGATATCTAACTTTCCCTCAACCATGTCAAACTTAGTATGTCCAAAGCAAGATGAATTTCTTCTTCTTCTCAAACCATTCTTTCTCTCTTCCTTGTCAAGTGCCCAGGTATCACTTTAAACACTCAGGTTCACATCCTCAGAATCATCCTTAACTATTGACTCTCCCTTCTCTCATCTTCCATATCCAATTTACTGTCAAGTTTTTAACTTTTATCTCCATGACATATTTTTATGCCCTTCTCTCTATTTATGTCAATACAACCAGAGTTCAACCCTTTTTTCACTTCTTGATCATACTACTGCAAGTGGTCTCCCAAGTCTTTCTTAATTGGTTTCCCAAACTTTAGTCTTATCTCTTTCTAATCCATACTCTACCCAGCTAGCAAATCGAAATTCACAGTTTGACTGTATTACTTCAGTCCCTCCTATTTCTTCTAGGATAAAATTCAAAAATATTCTATCTGGAGTTGAAAGTCCCACATATCCTATCTCTGTCTTATCTTTGCAGATTGATTTTACAACTCTCTCTCACATTCTCTATGCTCTGGCCAAATTGGCCAGCTGCCATCTCTTACCTCAGTGATTTTGCACATGCTGTTTCCTCCACCTGACATACTTTCTGCTCACTTTCATCCCTTGAAATACCTAGATCTCCTCAAAACTCAGCTTACAGATCATCTTCTCAATAAGGTCTTTCATGGACTAATTTTCCTTTAACTGCTGTTTGATTCCTTTTCCTCAATTATGAACTGTGAGGATTAAATGAGCTATATTTATAAGTACTTAACAGAGTGCCAGACATTTGGTTGTTGTTGTCTTTCAGATGATTTCAATCATATCCGACTCTTTGTGACCCCATTTAGGGTTTTCTTGGTAAAGATACTGGAGTGGTTTTCTATTTCCTCCCTCAGTTCATTTTACAGATAAGGAAACTGAGGTAGACAAGGCTAAGTATCTGAGGTCAGATTGGAACTCAGGAAGATGAGTCTTCCTGACTCCAGGTTCAGAGCTTTATGGCACTATGGTGCACTAGGACACCACCTAGCTACCCTGCACATAATAGATATTTAATAAATATCCAATCCCCTTCCTTCCTTATTCCCCCAATTCTTATTACTTTTACCTCACCAAGCACTTACTATTTATTTTGCCTATTTAAAAAATTAGGTGCTTCCCCTCCTATCCAACTATATCATGAACAGATCTCTTTGTATTTGTACCTTCAAAACTTATCACAATACCTGGAAATTAATAATTAACTAGCAATTAATATATACTTGTTGAACTAAATTAAATACAAAGTGTAGGACAGGGAAATATGTAACAAAATAACTCACAAAGTTTGAACAGAAATCAAAAAGTAAGGCAGGGATATATTGATGATAGCCTAACCTCTTTCCAGAGAAAAGATTGTTAATTTTTAACTGTGTGCATTTACACTTTGGAAATGAAAAAAGGCTACAAATCAGGACTTGGTTTATATTTTTGTTGATTGTGTAGGCTTGAAAAAGTGATGAAAAAAACCATTAACAATGTAGATGAAGCCAAATAGTATATATCTACATATACATGTGTATATGTATATATGTATGTATGTGTAGTTCCTGAATGAAGAAGGAGGGGAGAGGGGAGAAGCAGATTTTGTGAATTCAACATGGAATAAGCTTTTCCTGGGAAAAACTGAAGTAGAGACACCATTTGGAATTTCACTATGTGGAGAGAAAGTTGCTACTAACATAAGTAGGTGGCTTCTCAGTTGCCATGGTCTCCCTTTTCCCACTCTAGGTTTTATAGTTTCTATCTGAGAAATTTTGAGGGAGAGAAGGAATTTTTATTGAATTCAAACTTCAAAGGCTGGTCTTGCCTTTTATTGACCAAAGAAAGTCCCATACTTTCTGTAAGCCTTACCTATCCATTGGTGTAGTTGGGCTAGATCTTTTTGTCAGCTCTCAAAACAATGATTCTATCATTTAGAGTGTCTTTTTTTTCTTACCTGAAAAGAGAGGGATAAATTCTTGGTGAGCCACCATTAGGAATGATTGTAGGTCTAAAACCCCAGGTAGAACTAATACTTTTTTTTTGCTTTATGAATCATGTTGGGAGAGAAAAATCAGAAGGAAAGACAAAAACCATGAGAGAGATTAAAAAAAAACAACAGAAAAAAGAAGCGAATATAGCATGCTTTGATTTTCAGTCAGTCTCTTTAGATCTTTATCTGTTTACAGATGGCATTTTCTGTCCAAACTCCATTGGGATTGCATCAGATAACTGAACCACTGAGAAGAACCAAGCCTTTCATAGTTCATCATCTCACAATCTTGCTCTTATGTGTATACAATGTATTCCTGATTCTGCATGTTTCACTCAGCATCAGTTCATATAAATCTTTCCAGGGCTTTCTATAATCAGCTTGTTCATATTTTTATAGAATAATAATATTCCATTACCTTCATGCACCACAGCTTGTTCTGCAATTCTCCAACTGAGGGACATCCACTCATTTTCCAATTCTTTGCTACCTCAAAAAGAGCTGCTACAAACATTTTTGCAAATGTGGGTCCTTCTCCCTCCTTTATAATTTCCTTGGGATATAGACCCAGTAATGGTACTGCTGGATCAAAGGGTATGCACAGTTTGATAGCCCTTTGGACATAGTTCCAGAGTGCTGTCCAAAATTGTTAGATTGTTTCACAACTCCACCAACAATGCATTAGTCTTCCAGTTTTGGTGGAACTCATTCTAAGGAAAAACTAAAGTGGCCAGTCAAGATAATTTGCATTTATATGGTATCTTTTTTGAATACACTCATATGTGAGCTTATAATCATTCCAAATTGGACAGAAATACCTAAAAGGGAGAGATTGTTGTTAGTTTTTCTTGTCTTTATAGACTCTGATGCCTAGAACAGTGCCTAGCCCTTAGAAAATATCTGAGTTTAATAAAAATTTCTTTGATTCATTGATTAACTGGTTGAATGTAGAGTACAAGAATCTCATAGCTTTGCTCCTTTCACCTGCTAATATCCTCCATCATTTTCTAACTACCTGTTTCTCAATGAGCTAATAACAAATCATTGGTCTCTATTGTGAAGCTGATTGGTGTGGTAGAGAGAAGGCTGGCCCTGAGTTCAAAATATGCCTCTGACATAACAATGGACATGGAAACCCAGAGAAGTCACTCACACTTTTGCAGCTTTTAGCTGCTCTTTCCAATATGTATGTCAGTACTAAACTGACCTGCCTTGGTGGAGGGTATTTCCTCACCTGGAATTTATACTAAATTAAATCACAAATCTCTCTGTACCTACTTTATTAAAGAAAAGATCTCCAAAATGCTTTGCAATGCTAGCTACTCTGTTTTATATTTTTGTACTTTAAAAAAAAGTTTCCATTTAAATATCCTATAATTCAATATTTTCATTAATTTAGGCTTTCTTCTTCCATTTGTACATTGCCCAATACACTAGGTTTCTTACTAAAAACAGTGCTAAGTGGATAGAAATATTAAATGTAATGAGCTGTCTATCATGTTTAAAATTTATTGGATATATTGAGAGAAAATCTGACCCACTCTTCAGATCCTCAGTACCCCATTTTAGAGCTCACTAATTACTTTTATAAATGACCTTTTCTTCACTATATCTCATGCACAGAGTCTATGAGAACCAACATTAGATGGGAAGTAGTCCAGGATTTAAGTTTCATGCAGCTTGATATATGCTAAATAGATTAAGGTCAAATCTCATCTTTTAAGTTATCTGTCTCTTCTTCAATGCCTCTCTCTGTCACTATTAATCTAGTCTTCTGGATATGAACACTCAAGGATGGGATAGTGGTGAGTTTCAATGTGTATGAAATTATATAAAAGTCCTCTGTTTTACTTTCAAGGTTCCCTATGATAAATCATTGCCCTACCTAGTCAACATTATTTTGGGGAGATTAAAAAAAATTCTATTCCAAACACATTTCTTATGCCTTTATGTGTCTGTATCCATCTCCCAGCCTGGCTTCCACTCCAAAGAAGTCTTCCTACTCTTTCCTATCTATTTAAATACAATTTATCCTTTAAGATTTGGCCAGGATCTTCCTTTAAGTCTCTTTTCCATTTTCAAACTCCTGTTATGTTTAACTAAATTACCATATAATTACACGAGAGCAAAATCTAAGAATTTCTGTATCTGGAATAAATAATGCTATTGGTAAAAACAATAAAGATTTATTAGATATTTTAAAGTGTAAAAAGAAATGTATATGCATTATCTCAATTAAATTTCACTATAACCTAGTGATAGATAGCAACTGAATAGTAATAAAATAACACATGAGGAAACTGAGACTTAGAGACTTTAAAAATGTCTCACACAGCTCACACAGCTATTAAGTATCAGAGACAAGATTTTAATTCAGAGCTTCCTAATTCTAAATCTAACACTATGCTCATTTTAACAGTGCTTCTCAGAGAACCAGATTTGGCTGAATGATGCAAAGTGGACCTTCACAGCCCAGTCATTTGTTAGTTTCTTCTTGTAATTAATTTTTTTTTCTAACTGAGCACTAGGCTCTGCTGTTTGAATGACGCTGATAACTTGAGGGCTGTAAGTATTCTCTAAATTATGTGCCCTATAGGAAGATTCTGACAGCCCAGCCCTAGTTTAGCCTTCACTTATGAGTTTAGCATTAATTTATTCTCACTAGACTGTAACCTTTTCCATAACAGGGCACCTGGAAGGCTCAAAAGTGTTTTCATTGTAATAGTAACTTAACAAAAATATAAATACAAGAGAAAAATACTTGTCTGGTCACGCGAATATTTTATATGTGTCCCTCTCAAATTTTCTAGAGGTGAAGCACTTCTCTAAATTTATGTTTACAATTTGGTATAAAATGTAGCTTTATTTCTTCATGAATTGCTGTGTGTGTGTGTGTGATTCCACTCCCCTCTGATCCCTCATGATCCTATTGGGGGTTTTCTTGGCAAAGATATGAGAGTGGTTTGCCTTTTTCTTCTTCAACTCATTTTCTAGACAAGAAAACTGAGGTAATCAAGGTTAATTGATTTGTCCAGAGTCACATAGCTAGTAAGAGTCGGAGGTCAAGATTTGAACTCAAGAGAGTTTAAGCTTAAACAATGATTGGGGATTTAAAGCCCTTCAAAATCCAGTCCCAAGTTCTTTCATTTAAAAAAAAAGTATGTTTTAATTTTAAAAAAATTAAATACATATGTGCATGTGTATGCATAGTATACATGCATACTTACCATATATGCTCTAAGTACAGTGAATACAACATTGTACAATCCACAGAAACTAGAGTTCAAATCCAGTCTAAGACACTCACTAAGTATATGATCCTGGATAAATTACTGTCAGCCTCTATTTCTTCATCTGTAAAATGAGTGTAGCACTTCCTATATATATATATATATGTATATATATATATACACACACATATATGTATGTATGTGCATATATGTATATATATATATATATTAGGAAATAAACACATATGTTATAACACCAACTTCGGGGTTATTGTGAGGATCAAATGAAATATTTGTAGTGTTTTGCCAACTTTAAAGTGCTGCATGAATGATAATTACAAGCATTATATTAAATACATAAATAAATTAGAACTTTAAAGCTTATAAAAACCTTAGACTTTGGACACATCCTTTCTATTCAATAAGAAAAAAACAAGGCAAGACAGGTGAGGTGACTTAACCCACATTTATATGACTTGTTAGGAGCTTCTCAGAGCCCAAGTTACCTTGACTATCCATGTAATGTTCTATCTACTATATCATGACCAATACTATTACTAGAAGAAGGCATTTAGTCGAAGGCACTGCCATCTGAGAGGACACTGTCTTCCTTTGTCCACAATGAACCCATCCCCTCTCTTAACATGGAACGCCACTCAGCATGATAACCCCAGGTTCCTATTACTGTGACATCCCTCTCCAGGACATGTCACCTTCCATTTTATTTTTCCTTCCCCAATCCTTTCAAGGGCATGGACCATAGTGGTTGGGAAATGTACCAACCCTCTTCTTGTGTTACTGAATCCCCTATGCCTCTGTCTCCTCATTCTCTTCTTCCTTACTGAATTCCCTTCCTTACCTCAATGATGATCCAATTTATGAAGGGGAATTCAGAAACTGAAAAAATGCCCAGTGTTTCCTAATTTTACAAACCAGGAGAAGATGACAAAGCTGAATGTGAGCCATGAAGACAGTCCCTACTGAGCAAATTGGTGAGTACAAAACATGTGTTTGGAAGCCAGAAAGAAGATGAGCAACAACTACAAAGCACAGATGCAGACGCCCAACTTAGAAGCAGTGTGTGTTTCCAAAGTTAATTTTCAGGTCAGTTATTTAGAACTCAGAATGTAGTTTTATTTCAACTACCCTGTGGATAACATTGGTATTTATGCATCATCCTGGAAACATATCCACCATTCTTAACATTATTTTATTTGAAATGCAATCCAATTTATAATGTGAAAAAATGTTCCCCATCAGTAGGCAAGAGAAAAGGAAATTCAGTGGTGAAAAATGACAGTTTGGGGAATATTTTCACCTATCATGACAGGCTGCCCGTCTCTGGCAAAGAGTGGATGAACATTCATATGTGCAAATAAATTCTGAAGTCAGAAAGCTGAAAGGATTTGTTTATCCCCAGTCAGATAACCCATTAATTTAAATCACTCATGGCAAATTTCAAGAAAACAAATAAAAAAAAATCATATAGCAATTATTTAAACTTTGCCTCTAATTGCCTTTGCAAGCAGCATTAAATGGGTTAATCTGAATTTATTGGAAGTTTGTAGGGTGCAAATGATGATGGATATGGAATTGTGAGTCTGAATTCAAATCTTCCTTTTTTATTTACTATCAATGTAACCTTACGCAAGAGCCACTTAATCTTTCTAGACCTCAATTTTCCATTTCAGAAGGGTTTATGGGAGAGATTCCATGGATATTGTCTTTTTCAAGTGCAGAATAACAAAAAAAAAGATTTTTTTTCAAAGTAGTTCCCATTTTTACAGAGATTAAGGGTGTACAAACCAGATCTCTTTCAACAGCTTATGAGGAGGAAGATATGAGGAGGAAGAACTAAATGAAGTGAGTAAATAGAAGCCTAAAACATTGTGAAAAATACAGGAAAAATGCAGGAAAATGTCTAAATCTAGTGAAGGCCAAGAAGGCATATGGGTATAAGGGAAAAGAAATTGAAATGGGGGAGATCAGGGCACCCTGGGCTTACAAGTAGCTCAATCGGACCAATCAATTGGTCAGATTTCTTCTCTTGATTTAAACCGGCATTGAGCATCTCATTCTTTAGAACCAAACAGGTGCCAACTCTTATTAAGTCCTTCCTCTATAACTCTTGATTATGTTTCCCAGTATAGTACAGTAGAAAAAAAAACTTGCTCTAGGGTCTAAGGACTTGGTTTCAATTCTCTGGTACTAATTACTTGCCTGACATTGGGCAAATTACTCAACCTTTCATGACCTCAGTTCTTTCTTTTATAAAATGACATGCATGGACTCGAGGAACTATGAAACTCCTTCCTGTGACCCTTTTTTCTCCATTTGTATAACTGCCTACCTTTTGTACAAGTCCTCAAAACCCAGAACAGTGAATAGCATGTTTTGGTCTCAAATGCAGAGGGAACTCCAAGTAAGGAACCTCTGCTTCCTGGGCTGTTAAGCAACTTCTTTGTAACTTACACTTTTAAAGAATTATCTGCAGGACTGTAAGAAGTTAAAGCATTTATTCAGAGACAGGTATCATATGCATGTCAGAAGCAAATATTGAGCCCAATGCCTTCTGACTCCAAGGCCAGTTTTCTAATCAATAGCTTATATTCCTTCTTACCTGGCATATAGTAGCCACTTATTAAATGCTTGAACCGAATTGGAAATCTACTCTTTAGTGATTATTCTTTGGGACTGGTCATTTAACCAATACAATTTTCTTTGCAACTCAACTGTACCATTGTTAAGACCACAATTTTCTATCTTGTTCACAGGATTATTTTGTTCAGCTACTCACATTTAATTTTAGAGATGGGGAAAAATAGATTTAGAGGAATTGAGTGGTCTTCTTAAAATCATACAGCTAACAAGGTAGTGGAGCTAGGCTTGAACGCAGAACTTCATCTTTCAAATACAGCTTTCTTCTAACAAAACCCCTATGGCTATCGTATAAACACAAATTTCATGGCTCTTGACTTAAAAACTTCCTTTTTGTTTTTAGGAAATCTCAGAATTGACCATAAAGATTGTCTGAAGAACATTGTATGCTTCATTACATATCATTAAGCTGAGTGATTCATCATTGTCAATAGATATTGTGAGTCTGAATGACCAGGTTAACATCCTGGTCAAAAGGACAGCAATAAAATCCTTCATTCCCTTCTGGACTGCACTCCTGATCTCCTCTTCCTTGCCTCAGCTCTTCAGCCCTAAACCTCATTCTTGCTGGGCAATTCATCCCTTAGAAGTACTCTCTGGCCTGGAAGCCACTTTCTCTAATTGGACAGCTCCTCTAGGAACCTCTGTGTAAGGAGGGCCCCCAAACTAGCCATGTCTCATTCTTCTACAAGTTGTATTTCTTTGGATTTTCTCTACCACTCCATCCTTCTCTTTTCAGCATTTTTGGCATATGTTGTCTTCTTCTATTAGATACCAGAAATCATCCTTTTCTGTGTTTCCTGGATTGTAAAAGGACTAAAAACTGAAAGTCTGAAGAAGATCATGAATCCACACAGAGAAACCATGAGCTTGACTCAGTCAGTAAACAAGGATTTGTTAAGCATCTACTCTTGGCCAGGTATCATACTGAATGCTGGGGATACCCACCACTTCTCCTGACATCAATTAAGGAGCCCTCCCTGATCCATGCCAAATTTCCAATTAACCTGTAATTACAAAGATGTAATTTTGTCCTTGATGTTCCCTATTCCCTGTGGCAATCAAATCCAGGGAAACTCAATCTCTGATTGCATCCCTACAATAATCTTGACCCTGCTAGGATGATTTTCCAATTCTATCATACACCAAGATTCATTTGGTTCTATCTTATTTTGTACTTTAAGGTCCTTCAGCATAGGAACTCTGTCATTCTTTGCCCCTAGCATTTAGCACAGAACCTGATAAATAGTAGGCACCTAATAGGTGGGGTTTTTTTTTGCAACCAAGAAGCATTTATTAAGTGCCTACTATGTGCCAAACACTGAATATAAAGACAAATGAATAATCGCAGTCCTCTAGAAGCATACATAAGGGAAACAAGATACATTTTATGGCCGCCTTTGTTATTCAGTCTGTCTGACTCTTCATGACCCCATTTGGAGTTATCTTGACAAAGATACTGGATTAGTTTTCCTTTTCCTTTTCCAGTTCATTTTTCAGATGAGGAACTGAAGGGTTAAGTGAGTTGTTCAGAATCACACAGTAAGTATCTGAGTCAAAATTTGAACTCAAAAAGAAGAATCTTCATGACTTCAGGCCTCAGTACTCTATTAATTGCACTAACTGTTCTTAAACTTGTACAGAATGTCCCAAAAGTCTTGGTGTAATTTTAAGCTTTAGTAACTTAAGAACTTAAATAAACTTTAATAAATATAAGCAATAGATTTAATAATAGTAATATTATTAATAATAGTAAATAGATTAAAATACATAATTTAAGTTACAACTTAAAACTGCACCAATATTTTTGGGAGTATTTATTATGGGAGTATATAAAATACATATATTGAAGTATAAGCAGTCTTGTTGATAAGGTAGCTCTGAGTTAAGTACTATACACATCATCATTATTCCCATTTTTTACATTCAGGGAAGTGAAGGTCAGGGAAACTACAGAATCATAGGATGTTGAGCTTCAAGGTACCTCAAACACCAATTAGGTTAGATATTCTCAAACTTTCATGTGTCATAGGTCAATTAGGCAGCTTATTGTCCTTAGAATGTTTTAATGCATTGAAATAATACATAGGATTATCAGGGTAACAAAAATTTAGTGAAAATAAAGATATATTTTTTCCATTCAGGTTTATAAACCTTTTGAAAATTATCTGTGTATGCTTTTGGGTTCTCTGTAGCCCAGGTTAGGAACCTTTTATTTACTTCAATTTGTACCTGAACAAGAATTTTTTCTTTAAAAACAAGTATAAAAAATAAATGATCATCCCTTCTTTAATTGAAGACTAGTAATAAGGGGTAACTGATCACATTCAAGCATTGCCCATTTCATTTTCGAATAGTTCTAATAGGAACTTTTTCTTTATATGAGGATTCTAATTTTTATCTTTGTAATTTTCATTCCTCTTGCCCCTTGTCATCAAACCAGACAAGCTATATCTTTTTTTTCCCATTTGATAGTCATTTAACTTGTCCAAGCCAAGTGTACTTATGTCCTTCATCTATCTTCTAACCATTCTAATTAGTCTTCTTTCCTCTATACTATCTCTAACTTATCAGTGACTTTCCAAAAACAGAGTAGCCAGAACTGAAAACAATACTCCAAAAGATGCCTATGTAGCGTAGAATGGAACCTATCACCTCTGGAATACTGGTGACATTTCTTTCTAAGTGATATGTAGTAGGTATACAATGAATTGTTATTGTCTGATTCACTGATTAATAACAGCTTTTTTGACTACAGGACAGAATTAAGTAGGTAATTCATGTCAAGCTCAAAGTTCACTAAGACACTAAGATGCATTTTTCATTTATTTAGTGATTTAGTTTGTTTTGTTTTTTGTTTTCCCCCAGATGATTGCTACATAGCTGCCTCTTCTCTATGGAAGAAGATGATTTTTTAACCTAAGTATAAGATTTTAAATTTATCCTTATTAAATTTAGATGTGACAGAGAATGTAGATTGAGATATATTTTAGTTTGGGGAAGGGGAATATGGCCAATGTAGTTATTTATTTTGTTTAATTATACATGTTTATCATCAATAAGGTGATTCAGGCCAATTCTAATAGACTTGGGAGCCATCTGCACGCAGAGAGAGGACTATGGGACTTACTGTGGATCACAGCATAGTATTTTTTACCTTTTTGTTGTTTGCTTGCTTTTTGTTTTCTTTCTATTTTTTTTCCTTCTTGATCTGATTTTTCTTGTGCAGCATAATTGTGGAAATATGTATAAAAGAATTGTACATGTTTAACATATATTGGATTACTTGC
>JAJPUD010001004.1:488598-514868 GCA_023553655.1 Myrmecobius fasciatus | reverse complement strand
AAAAAAAAACCTGCCCTAACCATGACTGATAAGCATGAGAATGAGAGAATCTAGACCTAGAAAGAACATAAGATCATTTTCTTCTTCATTTGTAAGTTAAAAAACAAACAAAAATCTATGGTTCATATGGTTAAATGGCTTATCTAAGGTGACAAATACAGTGGAAGATCTCTGCTGCTCTTTAACCCCCCAAAAATAAAGAGATGAATGGATATGTAGATAAACTGACAAATATATAAATAAACAGGTTTTAATTTCATTTCCTAAATGAGTTAACTCATGTTCTGGGAAAATCAATACATAGGTACATAGAAGATAAATAGACAGATAGCAAGAAAGAAATGGAGATAGATAACTAAATAAATGGAAATCTTGTTTTATAGAAGAGAAACTGTTCCCTGTCACTAAATAGAAGATAACAAAGGGTAACTCTATAAAAAACAGAAAATTGTAGAGACATTAGCTTCCTACCACCATGCAACAAGAACTTATTCATGTTGTCTCATTTTTGTTGTTGTTGTTGTTGTTGTTTGTTATTTTGGGAAATGACAATGATAGTCCTTATACAACCTACCCTAAAAGGTTGCTATACACTTTGTTTAAAGTGCTATAGAAATAAATATTTTTAACCCTCCACTCAGTTAAATTAGCTCCTTGAATAGTCCATTACATGCCCTCACCCCTAAAAAAAATAAAATATTTGACAAGTCCCAAAGTCCAGCTATGGAAAGTGACAAAATCCTTTTCAGTTATTAGTATCTTCCCTCTAAAATCCTACCACAAGAAGGCTTAGAAACAAGGGAGAGAATGATTACAAATCATTCCCAGACTGGTATAATTGCAGTCAATAATGCAATGGACAGAAGTCAATTGGACAATAAATAACAAATAGCATTCTGTAAGTTCCCAGTGTGCAATTTTCTCCTCACATATTCAAATACTCAACTCAATTGTAACTTTTAATCTTGTACAAGGGTTTCTAAGGCAATGAGAAGCTAAACGATGTGAACTTGGTTACATAATCATGCTGTGTCAGAGGAAAAACTTGAACATAGTTGTTCCTAACAAAAAACTTGGTGATGTATTCATTACTCTGTTTCCTAAAAATAAATATCTATATCCTTCTTTCCTACATTTCTATCTATCTGTTCCTGTTCATTTTTCATTCTCTAAGAGGGTTGATGAAATCCTGGAGTGATATCTTGACTTTTGCATAAATAGGATATAATTGAGAAAGGGCAAAGTTATCAGTCTCACTATCTTTTCCATAGTTATCAAAGATCAAGGGCAATATAAAAGCCAAGAAGATTGACTATGGCCCATAATGCCATGGATCACCTTGGTGATTTCAATGTCTGACCAACTTCTTAACTCTCTACAACTCCTATGTTTGTTCCTTTCATGACTTTCGGAACAAATTGTTTTCATCCATATATTCCACCAGAAGTCTTAACATGCTTTGAGTAGAGATCTGCCTAAATAACCAAAGAATCTGAGGGCCATTTCTTACCTTCAACCAAGCTTAATTAGTCTGTCTGGCAGGATAGTTTTACCAGTGTATGGTCCTTTTATATGTTATAGCTTCTTGGAGCCATAAGTAAAACTTAGGTGCCATATGATCACCAAAGATGAATGAAAAGATGCACTCTTTCTTTCTTTCTTTCTTTCTTTCTTTCTCTCTCTCTCTCTCTCTCTCTCTCTCTCTCTCTCTCTCTCTCTCTCTCTCTCTCCCTAACCATCTCCTCCCCCCGTCTATCTTTTCTTACCTCCCCCCTCTCCTCTCTCTCATTCTTTTTCTCTCCATCTCTTTCTCTCTCTCTCTTTCTCATCATTTGTAAAGCCCAGGGGCCGGTAGCCAGCAGGAAACACACGTGACCATCTGGGGGCCATATGGCTGAGCACAGGATGTGGCATAACACAGCTGATATGGCAGTGTTGATGCAGCAGAACACCACAGGACAGAGGACCATAGAGCCTAAGTCACGTGATAGATGCTTTGCATATTGCACGCAATCTGCAGGCGCTGCACACGGCTCGGCTCGCGGGCCGGCTCCCTATCAGAGCAGGCCAGCTCAGACCGGAGACCTTCGGGGTGGGACATGATTGGTTTGCTGTGGCATGGGCGGGGAAGGACGAGAAGGGTATAAAAGGAGACTGCCGCCATAGAGACCACTACTATTAGCTTAAGATAGGACAAGATGTAATGGCAGAACTTAATAAAGTAAGATTAGCATATCCCTGTGTCCTGTGGTGACTGTGAAGTTTCTTCCAGTGGAGGCTGGAAGCCGGAGACATCCGATGCCTGTAGAGGTAAGCATATCCTACCCTTAATTGTAACGCTGGTCGTTACAATCATTATTCTATACAATCTCTCTGCATAGATAGAGAGATTAAAATGCATTTATCTATGCAAATATATAAGTATATTTGTTAGGGCATTTATATATAAAGATAATTAATCTTTACAGATCTTCAAAAGACTAAGAAGAATTCTCAAAGAATTCCATCTACTCCCTCATCAAATTTCTTACTCATATTATTTAGACATTATTTAATTACAACATAATAAAGTTATTCTTTTGTTTTCCTACAATTTTCAGATATAGTCAGCAAATCTTAATTAGTTATCCACTATGCTCCAGTCATTAAGATAATCCATGGATATAAAAAGAATGACAAATAGCCCTTTTCTCAAGGAACTCAGTCTAATATGGGTTATGACAAGTAAATAATGTAACCATGGCTAAAAAGCAGAAGAATGAAAGAATCTAAAATATGTATACATATATTCGATTTGTCAAATGTTTTAACATAATTAACATGTAGTGAATGTCCTGCCATCTAGGGGAGGAGTGGGAACCGGGGCAGGGGGATTTGTAACAGAAAGCTTTGTAAGGGTCAATGTTGAAGAATTACCCATACATATGTTTTGCAAATAATAAACTTTAATAACAAAAAAAAATTCTAGGGGATTTATCACAAATAAAAAGAATGAAAGAATCTAGACCTAGAAAAAATATGAGATCATTTCTTTCAACCCTTTTCAATTGTAGCTGAGCAAGTTATGGTATATGATTCTGATATAATACTATTGTGCTATAAAGAAATGATGAGCACTATGCTCTCAGAAAATCTCGAAAAACTTACATACACTAATGCAAAGTGAAATTAGCAGATCTAAGAGAACATTGTACACATTGTACTCATTGAACAAGAGAACATTGTAAATATAGTAAGGTGATCAACTGAGAATGACTTAGCTATTCTAAGTTATACAGAGATTCAAGATAATACTGGAAGACTTATGATGAAAAAAAATTGTCATCCACTTCCAGACAGAGAACTGATGATGTTTGAATACAGACTGAAATGTGATTTTTTACTTTATTTTTCTTGGTTTTGTTTTTGATTGGGGGGAGAGGTCTAATTTTCATTTATAATACAACTAATATGGAAATATGTTTACCTTGACTGCAAATGTATATCAATTTTCTTGCCTTCTCAGCAAAGAAAGTAGGGAAGGAGGGAGAGAATTTGAATTTGAACTCAAAATTTATAAAGATAATATTTTTATATAACTGAAGGAAAATAAAATATTAAAAAAGAGGTCACAACCTAATGAATCTTTTTGGGGGCAAAAAAGTGCAAAATACAAATGACTTATTACATGCATTATTCATATTTTATACATTGCATTATATATCAAAAAGGTACAGTAATACTGTATGTCATATTCTACACATTATATGTATAGATGCATAATGGGATATATATCTTTAAATATGTGTGCATATATTTCTGATATCTTTCTAGTTACTAAAACACACACATATGAATCTTGGATGTTCTAATTTGTACTTGCTGTGAAAATAATATTTCCAGGCACGATCTACCTTTCTGGTAGCATAAATGAACTTCTCTGAAACAAGTAATGAAAAGATAGGGGAAAGGAATATTGAGAATGTTTTTTATCAGGCCCCAACCTTTGCAAACTACTGATAATTTCAAGATTTCTATTTGGAGGATAGGACAAGGCCAAGGTGAAAAACTGTTAATGATCTGAACTTCTCATCTCTAGGATAGAGAGAGAAAGAGATGGATGAAAAGGGATACGATAGAGACGTCAGTAATAAAGTATCTTTGCAAACAAGGACAAGGAAAATGGAACAGACAAAACATGTCGATGGCTTTCCTTTGGACTATTCATAAAAAATTGATCAGCAGGAGAGATGAGTTTCCCAGAAATGCTATTACACAGCCAAGATCAGGCATTTAGCTGTAAGTCTTAGAACAACTCCTCTGGTGAAATAGCATAAGAGAAAATGATGACAAAGCTTCTACTGGACCAAAGTGTGGATGTCATTGGGCATCTGGAGAGGGATCAACCCATCTGTGTTTATAAGTTGGTCAGCAAAATAGAGAAGTATACCACACAGTCACACGCAACACACACACACACACACACACATAAACACACACACACACACACACACATCCAGTCTGATTAATTCTCTTTTCAGCAGTTGTTCAAGTCAATGAGATTGCACAGTAGATAGAAAACTAAGCTGGAACCAGAAACACTTGAATTCAAATATAGTGTCAAAGAATTTTTATATCTGTGACCCTGGACAAATCATTTAATTTCATCCTTCCTCAGTTTCCTTATGTGTAAATTAGGGATAATAATAGCACTCACCACCCAGTCTTATAGTGAGGATATGTGAGGGTAGTATTTGTAAAGCAGGAAGCTAGATAATGAAATGGAATGGAAATACACTTATTATGTGTATATATATATTATGTAATATATATATATATAAACTTGAGTTAAGTTTCATATTTCTATCTTCAAAATTTAATACAATAACGTAGTATCTGGCACATATTAAGGGTTTCATAATAATACTACAGGATTCAGGGAACAAAGCCCCATTATTCTATGATATTCACATTACATAGCATGTAATGTGCACAAAGATCCTCCATATGTTTTTTTTATTTGATACTCAATCACCAAAGATTTTTTATGCACTGAACTTTGTATTAGTCACTAAAATAAATTTGTGTATGCATATGTGTGTGCACACATGTGTGCATGTATTGTGTAATCTCATTTCTATATGAACTTTTGTTCATTTACCCTGAAGTCATATTATAAATTATCATAATATAATGAACCTCTCCAGTTAGAGATTTTGCCCTATATTTGCTATGTCCTCTCATGGCATCCAGGTCAAATGCAATTTATTCCACAGTCACAAACGAAATTCTGCCTAGACTGGGTGGAGAGGAAGAAAAGCTGAGAATAGCAAATAAATTTTCCCTCCAAGGCCCTCAGCATACAGTTATCTTGGTTGAGAAAGAAAATCACAGCAGTATCAAACATATACTCTCCATATGGTTCATCCAAAAATGTTTCAAAATATTCTTAGACTGTCTCAACTCAGAAAATGAAAGGGAAAAAAAAGAGGAAAGATGTAATGGGCAAGGGTGACTTTCTCCTGTTGTTCGCCCATGTTGTCTGACTCTCTCGTTATAAATACCACAAAATATATTTTATGAACTTGCCTAGAGAGTAAGCCTGAACAGCATGTAAAAAATCAGCCTGCCCCCATGATCTTAACACAAAGATATAGTATTCTCAGAGACACCAGTATGATTAAAAGACAAGAGTGGGAGATTGCTTATGGAACAGGGAAGCCAAAGAATCAAGTATAAAAGTGGGGAGGAAAATAAAACTCTGAATCTCAACTATGGCATCTGAAATGAATGCATGATCAAGTACAGAAAATAAATAACAAAAGATATCATGAGCATAAAAAGCTTCATGTAGGAGCTGGAAGAATAGAATCATCAAGTATAAGAAGGTCCCCTGGTGTCCATCCCTAATGTTACAACAGACAGGTATAAGGAAATCACCAGTTACCAACAATCATAAAAAGGCTTAGAATTCAAATGAAGGAAGAACATATCCCCTCTGTAGATTTCTGAACACGTATAATTCATGGAAAGAACCATGATGTAAGAAACAAATGTTAAATTTGGAAAGAGATAATGAAGTCTTGAGTATGAATTCTGATTCTGTTCATTAGTCTCTGTGCTCACATAACCTGTTTGTGAAAAAAAATGTTCTTATCTGTCCAGTAAGGGAGTCCAACTAGACAGTTTCTAAGGGCCTTTCTGATTCTAGCTCTACCAATTAGGTTTGTGATTGACCCATGCCTTCTGTTCCTGAGGGATTCATGTCCATGGTCTACAAAGTTTACACCAAGGATCTGATCACAGTATTGCAAACTCTCTTTACTAATTTGCTATTTTTAGTAATTTATTAAATAATAGTAATTTACTATTGCCTGGACATTGGTGTCCTGTGCATTTGTTGTTTCTGGTTCTTGCTACAGGAAACACCACACTCTTTCTTCTACATTGTAATATTGTCTTTCATTACAATTTTGGTATATAAATCATCCTTGATAATATCCTGCAGTTTATATATGCCCACTGCGGGGCATAATTTAAGAGGAAAGGGGCAAATTTACCCTTGATCTGTAGTGTCTGACCAAGGTGTATACATTGATGAAGTCCCTATTCCCATTGAAATCTAACCAAAAACCAGAAACAAAAGCACGTTCCTATCCAATTTTCCTTTTTTAATGTAAATGGTTAGGACAAGCTCTTGAGGTCTATGAATCTTATTGAGGAGATCCTGTAACATTCTGGATTTTGCTTTTATTGGTAAGATACCATCAAAATATAGGAGTGTCTAAAGGATGTAATAGTAGAATTTATTTTCCATGTTAGAAGGAATGAGTCATTTGGGATGAGAGGGAAGTTATTTATAAAATTATTTTATAATTAAGGTTCTATTTAAGCTTTTATTTCATTTTCTTCAATATTTTGAAGAAAAACATACAAATTCTAAGCAGCAAAGTATATATTTTATGGACATGTAAGAAATCACAGAAGAGTTACTAGACCAATTTGTTTGAAGAAGGGAAAAGTGGGGAACAAAACACTAAATATCAGTTCTAGAGACACTAGACAGCCACTGAAGGTTTTGTACAAGGATGATGATGATGGTGGTGGTGATGTTGGTGGTGTTGATGATTACCAACTATATAGGGTTCCCAGATGTTTAAGTGCAAATTTAAATTATTAAACCTTAAAAAGTGATTGCAATCTTCCTTTGTAAGGGACGATAAATATCTTACCTTAGAGTGTTGTTTTGAGGATCAATATTATTATTATCCTCAGTTTATAGATGAAGAAGTCATGGCTGAAAAAAGTTAAGTTACTTGTCCAGAGTCATATTATAAGATATGAGACAAGATAAGAATCCCTGTTAACCTGATTCTAAGTCCAATGTTTTTTTTACCTCCCTTTAGGGGGAGATTATTTTGGCAGTTGCATGGAAGATAGATTGAAGGGCAAAGACTTGACTTGTGATAGAGAGATCAATAGTCTAGGGAAGAAGTGACTATAGTTTATGCTTGGTAGTGGCACTGGGAATGGAAATAAGGTG
This sequence comes from Myrmecobius fasciatus, assembly GCA_023553655.1. NCBI lineage: Eukaryota > Metazoa > Chordata > Mammalia > Dasyuromorphia > Myrmecobiidae > Myrmecobius > Myrmecobius fasciatus. Next base: position 507,346 of record JAJPUD010001004.1, on the reverse strand, counting down.
ACAAAACAGAGGCAGAATCTCCAAGACTTTTGAATGGTGGAATCTCAGGCAGAATTGAAGAAATAGCTATTTCAATTTGGAAATAAAACATTGGGTTCTCAGTCTATGTCAATTGTTTTTGGATAGCAAACCTACACTCCAGGAAACAATAGAGGCCATGTGCTTTTGGAAGAATGTATTTTCCATGTATTGTATTAAGCAGCTTTCTTGGGCTAATGCGATAAGAAAAAGATGGAAGTAGTTTTCATTGCCTGAGCTACTGGCATATTGCCAACCAGTGGAGGCTCAGACAGTGCCACGTTCCTTGGCTGCCTGCACAAAGACACAAGCTTCATATGCTTGCTAAGAAGAAGAAAGAAAGAGTCCCTGATGGAATCTGGGGACTGCAGTCACATTTTACTAAATGGAGCTTAGGAGCTTCAGACAAAATAATTACAGCTCAGTAAACATGTGGGGTTAAGTCTTTGGGAAACAAATACTATAGAAGCGCTCAGGGCAATTTCTAAAATGGCTGAATAAAAAGCAAACTTTCAAAGTGATTTAACTGGATTTAACTGTGACCTTCTTTATGATATTGGAAAATCTGTTTGTCACATTCCATTATTGTTACGTATGCAAGTTCTTTATATAAGTCTGTCTTCTGGATCATGGACATATGGTTCTCATTCCTTTCTTGATAACAAGAAGTCCTTTGAAAGTTTTTTTTTCCATTCTTGTCCTATTCTCATCTGGGCTTTTTTACAAAGCACCCACCAATCAAAAGTCACGTTACACAATGGAGAATTTCTCTCCCACCATAAGAACCCTCTTCCCCAGCCTCTCCAAGAAATGCTCAGGGGCCACCTCTTAAAGTGAGTGATGCTAGGAGGTAACTGAAAGGGCTTACCCTGATCCATTTTAGCTGTTATGGTTTTCTCCCTCTTAAATATACTTATGTGTGAATGTGGAATATTTTGTGTCAGTTGTGTACTCCTTCTGGGTAGGGACTTTCAGCTTTACTCTTTTTATTCTCAATGATGATCACAAGAGATTTCACAAAGTGGCAGAGTGAATTAAATTGCTTAGTCTAGAGTCAAGAAGATGCGACTTCAAATCTATCAGACACTTTCTAGCTGTGTGACTTTGGAATAGTCACTTCACTCTGTTTATTCCTGTTTCCTCATCTGCAAAATGAGCTGGACAAGGAATTGGAAAATGAGTCTAGTAATTTTGCCAAGAAAATCCCCAAAGGGGACACATCTGAAATTGACTGAACAACATTCTCTATGCACTGGACCATACAGGTTTTTTTTATGTATTTATTTCATATGTGTTGAATTTAAATGAAATGTAATTAATTCTTTTTTTCAAAGTTTACGTATTTTTAAAACACATTGCTTTATGAATCATGTTGGGAAAGAAAATCAGAGCAAAAGGGAAAAATCATGGGAGAGAAAAAAAAACAGAAAAAAAAGAAGTGAACATGGCATGTGCTGATTTACATTCAGTCTCCTTAGATCTTTTTCTGGATTTAGATGGCATTTTCTGTCCCAAGGGATTGCTTTAGAGCACTGAACTGCTGGGAAGAACCATGCCTTTCAGAGTTAATCATAACACAGTCTTACTGTTATTGTGTACAATATATTCCTAGTTCTGCTTTTTTTGCTCAGCATCAGTTCATGTAAATCTTTCCAGACCTTTCTAACATCACCTTGCTCATCATTAAAAAAATAATAATAATAATATTCTATCGCTTTCATGTACCACAACTTGTTCAGTCATTCCCCAATTGACTGGCATTCACTCCTTTTCCAATTCTTTGCTACCATAAAAAGAGCTGCTACAAACATTTTTGCACATGTGGGTCCTTTTCCCTCCTTTATGATTTCCTTGGGATACAGACCCAGAAATGGCACTGATGGGTCAAAGGGTATGCACAGTTTTGCAGCCTTTTAGGCATAATTCCAGATTGCCTTCTAGAATGGTTTGATCATTTCCCAACTCCACCAACAATGCATTAGTGTCCTAGTTATGAATTGAATTCTCGAAGGAAATGATCTCCTGCCCCATCCAATCTTTAATAAGTCAAATTAATCTGGTCCTTTGCGAGGAATATGAACCTCAGTATTTTTTTAAGAATGACAAAAAACAGCTTATATGAATCTACACATAAGGTTTTCAAAGACCTTTATATATACATCTTAATTGAATCTTTCTAGCCTCATGTCTAACCCCCAAATATGTGAAATTAATACCTGGAATTATTCAGGTGATTGGTATCAGCACAGGAAAAGATCAGCTGTCTTTGTTGTACTAATTTATTTGCAGATTAATCACTGGTGTTAATAACAAACTTCAAAACAATTATGATTCACAGCAGGCCAATTCTGAAGCACTTTTCTTCTGTTTTTCTAGATTTTTTTAGCATTTCTATTGCCATTTCATTTACTGCTTCCCTTTCCCCCCCAAAAAAAAAATATCTGTTACCTCCCTCCATTATCTTACCCTGGTCACTTTCTTCTTCACTAATGTCTCCTTTTATCAGTGAAGTTCTAATTTCCCTTCTCAACTTTCTCAATTTACATAGTCATAATCATTTTGAGAATACATGCCCATCCCTTCTCCTACACACTCTTAATCCTTATTTGCCCCAGGATTTTCTAATATTTCCATATGGCTAATTTCTTTATTTGGTCACCTCTATTTTGCCATTCCCTCTCTCATTCCTGAGCAAAAAAAAACTAATGCTGGAAGAGGCCATGTGTAACTACCCTATGCTACCACCTAACCTCAATAATTCTTTCCCTCTCTCTTTTCCTCTTGCTCTCTCATATATCTACATTACATGTGCAAACATCACTAAAGTATGAATGTAATGAAAGTAAATTTTCTTTTGGGGGTCCTAAAATCATCCTGGCTGCAATGCTACATGATTAAATTATCACCAAACCTCACTGTTATATAAATATGTGTGTATGTGTGTGTGTGATTAAAAGACTTTATTACATATACTTATAAAGTGGAGTAGAAATAAACATCAATTAGCATATAGATAAATATATCAAGTATAGCTCGATGTAACAAAGGGGTTAATTAATATGAGCTGTTTAGAACAGATTTAATAGTATACAAAATACACATGGTCATTCTGGATTCACTCCTAGTTAACCACTGAGACTGAGACAAGTTTGTTATGTTTCAGAGGAGCAGAGAGATATTTTTCTTCATCTGTTAATCTCTCATTACCTTAGGTTAGGAAGTCACATGTTTCTGCCCCAAATCCCATATTGAGACCTACCCTCACTCTTTCCCAACAATTCTTTCACAACATATCCATATAAAACTAGTTCTATCTATTTATAGCCATAGCTCTAGTAACATCCTATCATCTCTAGTTGTATTGTCTATCTGTATTTATCTATATCTATTCAGGAAAGCAGATTGGGAGAGGTTCCTGTTTTCTTGTCAGGGTTTTGTTTGTTTTAGCATTAGATCCATACTAATACTTATTTTGGAAAGGGTTAATCGGCCAGTCAGTAAATAAATATTTATTAAACATCTACTATGTTCCAAGCATAGCCCTAGGGCTATAAAAAAGGTAAATGACAGTCTTTCCTCTCAAAGCTAATTGGGAAGGCAACAAACAGCATGTATTTACAATTAAACTTTATATACTGATTACATTGGAAATAATCAACAGAAAGAAAGCACTTAAACTAAGAGGGATGAGGAAAGCCTTCCTATAGTATGGAGGATTTTTATCTTGGACTTGAAGGAAGCCAGGACACAGAAATGTGGGAGGAGAGCATTTCGGGTCATGTCATGAGGGACCACCAGTGACAGTATTGAGACTTGGAAGATGAAGTATCTTGTTTGAAGAACAGCAAATAGATGGGTGTTACAGGATCACAGAGAAAATGAGGTGGGGGCCTGTGATTTTATATGATCCTGGAGGTGATGAAAATTCACTAGAGTTTTCGAATGTGTGTGTGTGTGAAAGAGAGAGACAGAGAGAGAGAGAGAGGCAGAGACACACACAGAGAGAAAGTGGCCAGATTAGCACATTAAAAATATCATTTTAACTATTGAGTGGTGGATGGACTGGAATGGGGAAAGGCTTGTGATAGTCAGCTCAAATAGCCTTGCTGTTGGAACAGTCCAGATGTGAGGAGTCTACACCAGGATGTTGTCAGCATCACAGGAGAGAATTAACATGTGAGAAAGGTGTTGCAAAGATTAACCCAACATGACTTGGCAACAGATTGAATATGAGGAGTTAAGAGAGAGGGAGGAAGTAAGGATGACATCTAGTTTACATCTGTTTTCCATTATTTCCTCTCAGAGAGATCAAAAGATTGTCCTTCCCCTTCTTTTTAAAAGTTGAGTGGCTCACAAACTTTCTTGCTTTTTCTGCCTATGCAGCATCCTAGTCAAACCACAGCCAAATATATATGGAGAGAAAGAGACTAAATTGGAAATAATCAATAAATAGATAGAAGTTAAACTAAGGGGAATAAGGAAAGACTTCCTGAAGGAGAGAATTACAATCAATGAAAATATCCAGACTTGGAAGATGAAGTGTTTTGGTCACTAAGCACTCACTCAAATCTGAAATCCTATTCTCTTTAATCAGAAACACAAAGGGTAGAATGGCCTTGTTTTTTTGAAACTTATTACAGTAAACATCAGACAGTGATGTAATTCATACCTATTCATTCATGTTGATATGCCATGCCCAAAGAACGATGCAATAGAAGATTATGGGATTTAGCATGGGAATGAGTCTCAAATCAACTAATTCAGTCAAGTCATTATGTACCAGAAGAAATTGAAGGCCAAGGAGGAAACATAATGTGATGTGTCCCAAAACAAATAGATACTACATTGTAATGTCTAGACAATAGAGCATGTTCTGACTCTATATTCAGTGATCATTCATCTCCTTCACATGGAAATCATCAGTTCAATGAGAAGATAGGACTTGATGGTTGCTAAGGTGCTCAATATTACTTATAATTTACAGAAAGCTACTTCAGCTATAGAGCAATTTATATTTTTTAAAAGTCCAAGAATCTTTCAAAAAACTTCTAAACAAGAATTTTATTCTTTAAAACTTTGGGGCAGGAAGGAGCCCGAGAGATCGCCTGGTCCAAATCTTTCATTTTATAGATTACAAAGAGATGACAATTATAGCAGGAAAAAATTGAACTGAGATCCTCCAATTCTAAATCCATATTTTGTACTTCACTATTTTGAAAGTATCTGGATTGACACGTACCAAAAAAATATGAGGGGACACTGTCAAAGAACAAGAGAAATATTTTCAGAAGGTTTATCAGAGAGCACTTAAATAACAAAAACAAAATCTTTCACCTTTTCTATAAACTATATTGATTTACTTTCTAAAATTGATTTTTATAATTATCTCCCCAACTTCTAGGTAGAATAACAATGGATCCTTCCTAAGAGTACTTGGATCGTTGGTATCTTTTATTCTCAACTCATGAAAACCTCCTTGATAGTTATCTATCATTCAGCAACATCTTTAAAAGAACACAGAAACACAATGGCAACCTAACAACAACCATGATAAATATAAAATGCCCCCAGCACAATAAGAAACCACAAAGATAAAGGCAGAGGCTCAGTGGAGCTTGACTGCTTGGCTCCTGATATGCACACTATGTTTTTCCTCAGTATCTCCCTCTCTATTCCCATGGTATAATTAGTGGTTTCAGCTGGCACACAAATCTTACTGAATAAAAGCCAAGGAAAAGTGCACTATGTGAAGATATATTTTCAATTAATAAACTCACTGTTTTTTTCCTTCTCCCCATGCTTGATCTTCACTGCAAAACTGAAACAAATATACTAGCAATTATCATCCAATTATCCAAAAATGTGTATTTGATTTAACTCTATTTGGATGACTAACTTCCTTCAGAAAGGAGGATCTTTTTTAATTACCTAAAAAAGAAAGCTCACTTTTCTTCCCTCTATTCACCCCAAATAGCATTCCCCCAAAGTAGCAAATTGGCTTCCCTCTATGAATGCAAGTAAAATATATATTTAAAAATGTGAGGATGTGAGGAAATAAATTCAGTTTTCCGCACTAATAACAGGAAGCATCAGACAGATCAACTGTAATTTAATAGAAGATGGTTACCATGATTTGTAGGCTTTAGGGCTGGGATTTAACTTTGTTCTCTCCTGTGTTCTAGGATTTTAATTAGGATAACTGCACTAGATGGTGGTGCTTTATTATTCTGAGAAAAACTAGCTAACCTTTGTCCAGCTTCAGACACAAGAAACAGAATCTATAAATTGAAAGGGAGAACAGAATATAGTCAGGTGATACAGTGGATAGAGTATCAGATGTGGTTACAGGAAGAAGCATTTTCCTGAATTCAATTCCATTCTAAGACACTTACTAGCTATAGGACTCTGTTCAAGGAACAACTCCATTTTCCTCTGTTTCCTTATCTGTAAAATGAGCTGGAGAAGAAAATGGCAAACTATTCCAGTATCTTTCCCAAATGGGACTACAAAACAATCAGAAAGAAATGAAAAATGACTAAACAACAACAAAGATTATGTTGTTGACAATGGGTGCAATGGTGTAAAAATGCTATTGGATACATGTGAGAGAGATAGTACTGTTGATTGAAAAAATCACGGAGTGAAGGACAAACAGTAATGTCAAAAGAATCTGGAAATACAGGTTGGGGGCAGGTGGTAAGGAACTAGAAGAGTTTTTATGAGAAGCAGAAATAATAAAAACACATTGGAGTGTCTCAGAGGAGACACACAGCCACATCCATGTTTCAGGGAAATTACTTTGGCTGCTATGTTTTTTTTTAAGCTAAGAGACCTGAGGAAAGGAGAACAATTTCAATAACAGAGGTGAGAGGTTAGAAGGACCCAAAGCAATGTGGTTGCTTTGTGAGAGGAAGAAACACTAAGATTTAATAGCTGATTAGGTATGTGGAGGTAAGGAGAGAGAGCAAAATCAAGGGTAATAACTTTATGAACAGGGGAGTTGAACTGGGAGGGGAGAAAAATGGTACCTTTAACAGAAATAATGAAATTTGGAAAAGGAGTGGGTTTGGGGGGAGACAATTAGTACTATTAGATATATATTAATTTTGAAGTGTTACCAGTTCAGCCAATTTCCACTAAAGAGTAGCTGATGAGGGACTAAATCTTTGGGAAGATCCTGGAACTGGAACATGGAGTCTTCTACTTATAATTGGTAACTAAACCTTTGGAAGTTAATCCAGTCACCACAAGATAGATAGACTGTAAATGAAAGGACACAGGACAGTGTCTTGGAGTACCCTTGTAGTTAAGGTCTTTGATATAATTGGTGTAGGATGAGTCACATAAGGAGAATGAGGGAAATTGGTTAGATAGGTGAGGGGAGAAAAGAGTATCCTGAAAAGCTCTAGAAGTAACCACGAAGACCTGATGGCTAACTGTTTCAAATGTTGCAGAGAGGTCAAAATAACTGAGGAATGAGAAAAAAATGATCTGTCAATTAAGAGATCATTAGACAATTGTGAGAGAGCAGTTTCAATTGAGTGATAAGGTCAGCTTTAATTGAGTGATGTTTGCTTACAGAGTGCTGAGAAGTGAATGAGGAGAAAAAAATCACTGGCAATGAATATAGCAAGCTCCCTCTCCTATCCCAGGGTTTAGCTGAGAAAAATAGAAGAGCTATAATGTAGTAATTTTATGGGATTGCTGAGTCCAGTGGAGTTTTTGATTTTTTTTTTAGTGGGTGGTAGGTAACAAGCATTGACAGAGCACTTCCTATATACCACTTACTGCTCCAGGGTCATTGAGAAGGAATACCTGAATAGGAAGATATTTAAGAATATAGGATGAATGGTTGAGGGGGCAATCTGCTGAAAAAAATAAAAGAGATAAGAGTATAACAGTACATTGATCATGGTTGGCATTAGGAGAAGGGCAAACTCATCTGATGGAGAAATGAAAAGGAAAAAGGAAATAATTTCTGGATGAAGAAAAAAGCAGGGAGCTCAGACCAATGGGCCTCAACTTTCCCACTAAAGTAAAAGCAAAAGTTATCAGTTGTACCAAAGTGAAGAAAGGCTTAAGAAGGGAAGCAATGGTTTAAAATAGCTTCCATAGAAAATAAGATAATAAAATAGAACACATTCCTGCATATATCTAAGTATGAGTCAACATCTTGTTCTCTATATAATGCAGGACATATATATGGGTGTGTGATATATCTACATATATGCATATGCATATTTATGTAAGTGAATAAAAGAAGTGCTATCATTTCTAGTAGATAATTTCTAGTAAGTAATTATCTTAGTTTCAGAAAGGTTAAGTTTGCCCAGAATCAAAAAGATGAAGTGTCAGAGCCACAATTTAAATGAATATCTAAACTCCAAGTCTCAATATTCCATTTTCTATGTTATTTTAAAACTACATATACTCCTCCAATAGATTTGTGATGGAGAGACTACATCCAGATAGAGGACTATGGAGATGGAATATGAATCACAACAAAGTATTTTCATCTTCATTGTTGTTATTATTGTTTGTTTGCTTATTTTTTTTCTTCTAATTTTTCCTCCTTTTTGATCTGATTTTTCGTGCACAGCATTGTATATGTGGAAATACATTTAGAAGAATTGCACATGTGTAACCTCTACTGGATTACTTGCTGTCTAGGGGAGGGGGGAAGGAAGAAGGGAAGGAGAAAAATTTGGAATACAAGGTTTTGCAAGGGTGGATGTTGAAAATTATTTATATATATATATTGAAATTTTTTTTAAAAACCTATTATTATTTTTAAAAAACCATATGCTATTTGATTTGTCAAGTATTTTAACATAATTAACATGTAGTGAATTTCCTGCCATCTAGGGGAGGGGTGGGGACTAGGGGGGAAAAATTTGTAACAGAAAATCTTTGTAAGGGTCAGTGTTGAAGAAGTACCCATACATATATTTTGCAAATAAAAAGTTTTAATAAAAAAAACCTACATATGCTCCCAATTAGGTGGGAGAAAGGAGAGCACTTATGAGATGCCTAGATTGTGATGAAGGAGGTGTGGAGAAGGACTTGACAGTGACAACAGAATCTTGAAGGCCAGTGGAACCAAGAGTTTTTGGAAAACCTGAAGAAAACCATTTAGTGAGTCCAGGAAACCTAAATGTTTCCCACTGGGTATTGAGGCTCATCACACTGTGAACAGCACTTCAGTAGACAGGGCACAGATGACAAAAGAGAGAAACCAGGCAAGTGTCTGCCCTGCAGCTGCTTCTGGACTCACAGGGGAGAATGAGTTTGGGTAAGCAAAATAAATGTGAAACAGGGATATGACAAATGTTTTCAGACTATTTGCTAAGTGTCTAGCATAAACCAAACAGTATAGTAGAGTTGAAAGATGGATGGATACAGTCAGGAGAAATGTGGTAAAGTCTTCACTCTATAATTTACTCCCTAAGGCAAGTCACTTTAACTGCCCATGCCTCAGTTTCCACAATGATAAATTGTATCAACATGCACTTAAACATACATATGTGCAGAAAGGTAAGACATGTTTATGTTCTTTCATATGTAAATATACAATAAAATACATACCAGTATGTATAAGTATATATGGAGAGAGCCAATCAGAAACAGAAATAGAAACAGTGAGCTAGAAAGAGAGAGAGCATTATTCATATATCAATGGATAGCAGAAGCTAATGATTCAGTGGATAGAGCACTGGGGACTGAAGTCCAGAAGATCTAATTCAAATCTGGCCTGAGCCAACTCTCTCTCCATTCTTTCACATAGCTATCTGTATATGTAATTAAATAGAAACATATTTGTGCATATGTGCATAGATATACATACATATGTACATGTGTGTATATGCAAATTGCAACTTGGGGAAAGGGGATGGAAGAAACATGAGGATGAAAACTACTTATTTTTGATGAAAATGTTAAAATCCCAGTATGATACCTCTTTCTGATTGCCATTTTTCCTCCAGAACAGCTCATCTGGCTCCCAGAGAACAGCACACCATTAATACAAAAGTGAAATATTTACCCAGGTTCATCTTCCTGAACTCTTTCTGCTCCTTTTGGATTTGTTTGGCTGTTGATTTCTGAATGTTCATTTTGGCACGCACAATTCACCTCCCGCTGACAAGATGCTCAAATACCATTTCTCCATCCACTCCCACGGTAATAACAAAAGGCAGGAAAGTTGATTTTGAACAGATGAAAAGAAAACTCATTTTGCTTTCAGTCAAGGGGAGATAGTCTCAAAGATGCACCCAGGCTTTTGATTGTACTACAATTCCCATATAATTTCAGGGCAGCAAAAGTCAGGATGGCTGCTTGAAATTTCATGGAAAGTTTTGTGTTCTGATGAATCCCAAACAAACCTGTAAGTATCAAGCCAGGAGATATAGCTATGTTAAGGATACTCTGTTACTTGAACCTTCCCGGGGCATTGTTCTATAGCCTGATAGTGGATGGAAATTCTTTTTTCACATCTGAAGCATGCAGTCATAATTTGCACCATTCTTTTTTTTTTTTATTTTTGTAACTGTCCAGCCATCTTCCCCAGGTTTCCTGATGGCTTTTGTTCTTACAACACATAATGTACAGTAGGAAGTACAAAGAAGTCAGAATCAAAGGCCATAGGTTCCAATACTAAAGTTGGCTCTTTATATGTGTATGACCTTAGGGAAGCTATTTCTACTTCTTCCCATATATTGTATTTGGGGAACCTCAATGTCCTTTTCTGTAAACAGAGTGGACAAAATCCTGTCCAGTTATAGAACTATTATCCTATGATCTACAATTCGATGGTATGATTGTACAATGATGATGGTGATGATGATGATGATGATGATGATGATGATGATGATGATGGAAAGCATATTTATGACATGGAGTCAACCTTAAAAGTCTAGATTTACAATGTCATCTTTAAATAAGTTGACTTCTTCTCTTTGCTATTCTTCCTTGTGACTTTTGTGACAATTTATCAAAAATAATTGATAGCAAAAACAATTGATACATGAACCATATTTGACAGGATATTCAATGTTCTACATCTATGCTTTTCCACCTTTCCAACAATATAAGAAAGGTATATTTTGCCCAATGGACTATCAAACTGTGAACGTCCTTTGATCCATCAGTGTCTCTACTGGGTTTATATCCCAGATCATTAAAAGGGGAAAAGACCCACATTGCAAAAATGTTTGCAGGAACTCTTTCTGTAGTGACAAGGAACTGGGGATTGAGTGGATACCCATAAGTTGGGGAATGGCTGAATGAGTTACAGTGTATGAATGTAGTGGAATAGTATTGTTCTAAAGGAAATGATGATCAGGCTGGTTTCAGAAAAGCCTGGAAAGACTTACATGAACTGATGCTGTATGAAGTGAGCAGAACCAAGAGAACATTGTACATGATATCAGCAAGATTTTGTGATGATAAAGTGTGATAGTCTTGGTTCTTTTCAGCAATAAGTTGATTCAAAGCAATTCCCATAGACTTCTGATGGAAAGAGCCATCTGCATTCAGAGAAACTGAATGTGGATCAAAGCATAGTATTTTTGCTCTGTTGTTTGTTTACTTGTTTATTTTTTTTATTTCTTGTGTTTTTATTTTTTGTTGTTATATTATTTTTCTTGTGCAGCATGATGCATATGTAAATGTGTTTAGAAGAATTGCACATGTTTCAACCTATATTGGATTGTTTGCTGTGTAATGGAGGTAGAAGGGAGGGATAGAGGGAGAAAAAAAAGTGGAATACAAGATTTTGCAAAGGTGGATGTGGAAAACAATCTTTGCATGTATTTGGTAAAATAAAGTACAATTTTAAAAAAGAAAAGTATTTTTTTCATCCTTGGAACCAAACTTAATCATTATAATTATGTCAAAGACAAGAAGACTAAACAATGCACTGATCTCCCACAAAATGAAGTAGGGACTAGTATCTGCAAAGTAGTATATTTTTGGAACAAGGAAGATATGACAATATAAAGACCATGGGAGAAAAAAAGAATCTGAAATAGTCTTAAGCTTCTACTTTAATGTTTCAAAGCAGCTCAGGCAACTTTGGAGTCATGGTCATTGGCTCAGTTTTAGGAGGCAAAGGTGCTCAATGATCAAAGTACCTTAAGTGTTTCATTTGAGTATAGGTTTCCAGTGCATGAGTTTATAGGTATATAAGTATAAAACAGTTCGAAATTATAGAAGGATTCTGTATTTGAAATTCTGAGACAAAAATATTATATTTAAGAGTGTTAGGGAATATCAGTGAGGCAAAAGCATGAGGTATGGTTATGATATAGATAGCTTTTTGGACAGAGATTTGTCCAAAATCATAGAGGGTTTCCCATATTACAATATGAGTCAAATTTGTTTTTTAAGAATCAGTGTCATAAGTGAATAGATATATTATTATAATTATTGTTAGAAATTGTTGGAATAGGAGGACCTACATTAAAGTGGGGAATTTATTGGTGAGAAAACTAAGCAAAAACAATTTTGAGAGAAATAGTGTATCATCAGAGTTGATAAGACTTTGTCGCTGACTATAATATAATGGATGAATCATATGCATATTAAAAGTTAAAACTTATGTTTACTGGGAAAATGATAGGGCATTAGTATAGATGGAGAAACTTTTTTGGAAAAATACAGAAAGTCAAACATATTAAATTTAAGATGCCTATGATTCACCCAGTTAGACATGTACAGAAAGCAATTGGTGATATTAAATGAAATTTGTCATGGAAAATACATAGCAGAAGAAAAGAAATGTGAAGAGCTTGTTATGTGTTAATTTTTAAAAGCTTTTTTTTTATTTCCAGAACATATGAATAATTTTTCTACTTTGACATTTACAAAGCTTTCTCTTACAAATTTTTCCTTTCTTCCCCCCACCCCCTCCCATAGATGGCAGGTAGTCTAATACATGTTAAATATGTAAAAGTTATATGTTAATTTTTTTATTTATTAATACTTTTTATTTGCAAAACATATGTATGGGTAATTCCTAAACATTAACCCTTACAAAGCTTTCTGTTACAAAAATTTTCCCCCAACTCCCCACCCCTCCCCTAGATAGCAGGATATCCAGTACATGATAATTATGTTAAATCGAATATATATGTATAGTTATTGCCACACATCATTTTTTTTGTTCAGGATAAATCATATCTATAAGAGAGAATAATCCGATAAAGCAAATACAATGCAAGCAAACCTCAATAGAGAACATGAAAATGTTATGTTGTGATCCACATTTCACATCCCTCTCTCTGCGAGCATATGGCTTTCTTCACTGAACAATTGTAATTGGTTTGAAGCATTTCATTGTTGAAGAGAGTCATGTCCATTAGAACTGATATATAGTACTGTTGTTGCCGTGTATGATGATCTCCTGGTTCTGCATATCTCACTCAGCATTAATTCATGCAAGTCTCTCCAGGCCTCTGAAATCGTCCTGTTGGTCATTTCTTACAGAGCAATAATATTCCATAACATTCATATACCATAATTTATTCAGCCACTCTCCAATTGATGGGCATCTACTCAGTTTCCAGTTTCCAGCCACCACAAAAAGAGCTGCCACAAACATTCTTGCACATGTGGGGCCCTTTCCTTCTTTTATGATTTCTTTGGGATATAAGCCCAAAAGAAACACTGCTGGGTCAAAGGGTATGCACAGTTTGATAACTTTTTGAGCATAGGTCCAAATTGCTCTCCAGAATGGTTGGATCCGTTCACAACTCCACCAACAATGCATCAGTGTCCCAGTCTTCCCACATCCCCTCCAACATTCATCATTAACTTTTCCTGACATTTTAGCCAATCTGACAGGTGTGTAGTGGTACCTCAGAGTTATCTTAATTTGCATTTCTCTGATCAATACTGATTTGGAGCACCTTTTCATATGATTATAAATAGTTTTAATTTCACCATCTGAAAATTGTCTGTTCATATCCTTTGACCATTTATCAATTGAAGAATGGCTTGAATTTTTATAAATGTGAGACAATTCTCTATATATCTTAGTGATGAGACCTTTATCAGAACCCTTAAATGTAAAGATGATTTCCCAATTTGATGCTTCCCTCCTAATTTTGTCTGCATTAGTTTTGTTAGTACAGAAACTTTTTAACTTAATATAATCAAAATTATCTATCTGGTGTCCAATTAAGAGTTCCAGATCTTCCCTGGACATAAATTTATTCCATCTCCACAGGTCTGAGAGGTAAACTATCCCATGTTCCTCTAATTTGATTATAACATCACTCTTTATATCTAGATCATGAACCCATTTAGATCTTATCTTGGTGTGCAGTGTTAGGTGTGGGTCCAGCCTTAATTTCTTCTACACTAGTTTCCAATTATCCCGGCAGTTTTTGCTAAATAGTGAGTACTTATCCCAAAAGCTGGGGTCTTTGGGTTTATCAAAGACTAAATTGCTAACGTTATTGCCTAGCTTGTCCTGATATCCTATTCTATGCCACTGATCGACTGCTCTATTTCTCAGCCACTACCAAATGGTTTTGATGACTGCTGCTTTATAATATAGTTTTATATCTGGTACAGCAAGGCCACCTTCATCTGTCTTTTTTTATTCATTAATTCCCTTGAAATCCTTGACCTTTTGTTCTTCCAAATGAACTTTGCTACTATTTTTTCTAGATCTGTAAAATAATTTTTTGGGAGTTTGATTGGTATGGCACTAAATAAGTAAATTAGTTTGGGTAGTATTGTCATTTTTATTATATTCGCTTGGCCTACCCGTGAGCACTTAATGTTTTTCCAATTAACTAGGTCTGATTTTATTTGTGTGGAAAGTGTTTTGTAGTTTAGTTCATATAGTTTCTGACATTTTCTTGGCAGATAGATTCCCAAATATTTTATGCTATCATCCGTTATTCTGAATGGAATTTCTTTTTCTATCTCTTGCTGCTGAACTTTGTTAAAAATATGGAACGCTTCAAGAATTTGCGTGTCATCCTTGCGCAGGGGCCATGCTAATCTTCTCTGTATTGTTCCAATTTTAGTATATGTGCTGCCGAAGCAAGCACTATATGTTAATTTTTGAAATGAGTATTTAATACTATAGAAAATGGAAGAACTGATTTTTTTTTCTTTTCTAAAAAATAAAAATGTCTTGAGGTTGGAGCCAAGTTGGGATAATGAAGTCAACATTTTCGACAATTTTCCCCACACACCCCTCTGTAGCAACTATTAAAAAGCATGTGTAATTTAATTCTGAGTAGGAAAACTTACCAAAATACATTTTGAAACATTTTTCTGCTAGGGACATCTTAAAAAGACAAAGAAAAATGTGTGCAGAATAAATTATGCTTCAACTATGTTTTTAAAAATAGGGGTTGTGAACACAGAAAAAGGAAAAGCAAAAATAAACTTTAATTAAAAAGAGGTAATCAGGATAGGTACAATTCACTAAAAAGATACCCTAGGTCAGAACTTCTTAAACTTTTTCTATTCACAACATACAATCTTTCTACGAATCAAAGATTTGTTTATAATAAAGTATAATTTCATTAAACCAATATTCACTTATAAGACCCCATACGGAGTCACAAACTCCAGTTTAAAAATCTGGCTCATAGATAATAAACTAATTTATTTGCTGAAGACATAAGTATAGAAAGACATAGAATTTAAATTCTTGAAGGAAAAGTTAAATGAAATAAAGGAGAATATAAACAGCAAAACTATAGTAATGGATTATCTCAATTTGCTCCTTTAAGCCCAGATATATCTTACTATAAAATAAACCACAAAGTAAGGAGATAAAGAGAAGTTTAAAAATTTAGATATGATAAATTTCTAGAGAATGTTGAACAGAATAAAAAGGAGCATATTTATTCTTTCCACAACATTGGGACTAACCCAAAAGTGCAATGCCCCTGTGATCTGGAAAGTCCATGTAAAATTTTTTGGCTTTTCTTTTGTTCCAGAGAAATCTGAAGTTTTTATTTTTCTGTTATGGGATGTTTATGGTATTAAAAGATAAAATGTTGGTGTTATATAATACTCTACATATATTTTATTCATTTCTGTGTTTCTAAACTTTTTCTGCATTGTCTACTGGTTTTCACATGTCATCTGTGGCTTCCTCAAAACTCCCCCCCAAATTCCCATTTAATTTCTAATGCTGATCTGCAATATATTGAAACCATAATAAGGAAAATTCAGTGTTGAAGGGATAACTATATACATTTTTTAGCATCTCTGTATAACATCTTCACAAAAATAACATCCTATGTGTTAGGACTTTTTTGTTGTTCTTGGTATTTTTCAATCATTTTTCAATTGTGTCTGACTCTTCATGACCGAATTTGGGGTTTTCTTGACAATAACATTGGAGTGGTTTGCCATTTTTTTTCTCTAATTCATTTTATAGATGAGTAATTGAAATAAACAAAGTTAAATGACTTGCCTACGGTCACACACCTGGTGAATAAGGCCAGATTTGACCTCAGGAAGATATCTTTTTGATCCCTAGATAGGTAGTCTATTCACTGTGCATGTAGCTGTCTGTCAGAAGGCATGAAACTCACAAATGCAGAAAAGAAGAAATATTCAATGGACTACTTTCAGACTATGATGCAATAAAAATTACATCTAATAAAATGCCTTTAAAGCATAGATAAAAATCAATTGAAAACTAAATAATCATATGTTAAAGAATGAGTAATTGAAAAAAAATCATAAAAACCATCAATAATTTCATTAGAGATAATGATAGAAATAAAACAACATGACAAAGTTTTTTTTTTGGATGTAGGCAAAGCAGTACTAAGAAGATTAAAGAATTGGATGTATATCTTTAAAATACTTTTTAAAAGAACAATTTTAAGATCACAAATTTTAAAAATTGAAATCCTGAAAATGAAAGGAGAAATTAACAAAATTGAAAAGAAAAAAATAAACTAATAAAACCAGAAGCTGTTTTATGAGGGAAACAATAAACATTTCAAACTATACTACAAAGTTGTAATCACTAAATCAATTTGATTCTAAATAAAAATATAAAGTCATTAATCTATGAGTTAGATTATGTATTCAATACATGGAAACAAATCACCTTAGTACTCTAATGTTTGATAAAACCAAAGATCACAACTCCTGGAACAAGAACTCAATATCTGTCAAAATCTATAAGGAAAATTGCAAAGTAATCTGGCACAAATTGGACACAGAACAACATTTTGCATTGTTTACCAAGAAAAGTCTGAAGTGGCTTTAAAATAAGGATGATATAAAAAAGTAGGGGACCAATTCAAAAATTACTTCTCACTAAATGAAGTGCTCATGACCAAAGAAGAAAAATATAGATTATTTTTATTACATAAAATTAAAAATGTTTTGCACAAAGATAATGCAGTCAAAATTATAAGAAAAGTGGAAAACTGGGAGAAATGGAATAAATTGCTTTGATAAAGTTATCATTTGTTTCTTAATATTTAGTGACCTGAGATTTTTAAAAAATGGATCTATTTTCAAATTGATAAATTGTCAAATGATATAAATAGGCCATTTTTAGAAGAAATTCTGCTATCAAAAGTAATATGAAAAGTGCTCCAAATCACTAATAATTAGAGAAATTCAGATTAGAACAACTCTGAGGTACCACCTCTTATTCATCAGATTGTCTATGGTGACAGAAGAAGAAAATGATAAATTTTGTGCATTATATGGGAAAAAAGGGTACACTAATATACTGTTGGTAGAGTTCTCCAACCTTTTTGAAAAATGATTGGCAACCATTCATACTCTTTGAATCCACAAAGCTGCTTTTAGCTTTGCAAGGGTCAATGTTGAAAAATTATTCATGCATATGTTTTGCAAATAAAAAGCTTTAATAAAAAAAGCTGCTTCTAGAAAAAGAGATTAAAGGAATTAAAGTAGGTAATGAGGAAACCAAATTATCACTCTTTGCAGATGACATGATGATATACGTAGAGAACTCTAAAGACTCAACTAAAAAACTACTAGAAACAATTCACAACTTCAGCAAAGTTGCAGGATACAAAATAAATCCACATAAATCATCAGCATTTTTATATATTACGAATAAAGTTCAGTAGCAAGAGATACAAAAAGAAATTCCATTCAAAATAACTGTTGATAGTATAAAATATTTGGGAATTTATCTACCAAGGGAAAGTCAGGAACTATATGAACTAAACTACAAAACACTTTCCACACAAATAAAATCAGACCTAGTCAATTGGAAAAACTTAAAATGCTCATGGGTAGGCTGAGCGAATGTAATAAAAATGACAATACTACCCAAACTAATTTACTTATTTAGTGCCATATCAATCAAACTCCCAAGAAATTATCTTACAGATCTAGAAAAAATAGTAGCAAAGTTCATTTGGAAAAACAAAAGGTCAAGAATTTCAAGGGGATTAATGAAAAAAAAAGGCTGACAATGGTGGACTTGCTGTACCAGATCTAAAACTATATTATAAAGCAGCAGTCATCAAAACCATTTGGTACTGGCTAAGAAATAGAGTAGTCGATCAGTGGAATAGGATAAAATCACAAGAAAAACTAGGCAATAACTATAGCAATTTGGTTTTTGATAAACCCAAAGACCCCAGCTTTTGGGATAAATACTTAATATTTGACAAAAACTGCTGGGAAAATTGGAAACTAGTGTGGACGAAATTAAGGCTTGACCCACACCTAACACCACATACCAAGATAAGAT